>CM076665.1:8487500-8647500 GCA_038496675.1 Rachycentron canadum
TCTGTTCAGCCACAGAATCAGGTCCTTGTGAGACAGACACTTAATCTGAGGCTCTAACCTCCCACTGCCTCCCTCCCCATCTCTGGCTTCCTCCTGCCTCTCTTCTTCAAGGCTGAACAGGCGTTGATAGCGAAGCCGGTATGCAGCTTTCAGGGACAGAAAAAGGGCTAACCATCTGTGAAAGGCAAAAAGCAGGAGACAGGACAGGGAATATGCAATAATGAGGAGAATGTTCAAAGAAAACACTTTAAAAAGTCCTGTGTAAAATTGCCCATTAGATATAATAATATAATACAAGGATAATAATACGCTCTCTAGATAATAACGATATAACTTTTTTCAGCATTTCAAGGACATAAAGTCTTAATTTTACTAAATGAAATAGAACATGTAGGTTGACTTTCTATTTCTCTTCTTTATGATGGACTTTGTAATAAACAAGCTCAACACATCTTAACAACTAAATGGCTCGACTTTGAACTCTTACTTCTGACATAATTTCTCTCTAATTTCTCTAATGTGTATAGCACTGACTGACTCAGTCGCAGCGATGGGTTGAATATCATTACATGGCCTCTGTCGTAAAGGCTAGAAAAGCTGCTCAGTGTTTTGCTAAGAGACAGTCACTGCAACTATTTCTGTCTTTCAGACAATGACAAAGACAGTAACAGATGTGAAGATGGAAACTTGAAGCCCACCTCACTAAGATGCCTTGCAGCATGAGGTTGGACATCTCAGCTGGTGAAACATTGATGAAGCGCAGGAAGGAGAAACAACTTCCTTTGTCATCACCTGGGAGAGTAAAAACAAAACACAGGATGAAGAATGTGAAAATGAACAGAGACACGAGAGAAGACCAAATGTGGAAGAATAAATGACAAAAACATAAATGAAGGGAGAGGGAAAGTGGTGGTGAGATTGAGGTTTGAATGTCAAATGACAGAGATCATCTCATGAGAAAACAAACTGTTCTATCACGAGCCTTGTATGGTCTGGGATCAAAGCTGAATCGGTGCTCACCTTTTCTGTGAAAGAGAGACTGTTGGATGTGATTTGGAGAGAAGGGAGACAACAGCAGTTGAAGTAATCTGAGGAGGATGTAGAGAGAAAGACAGGGTTACACCACTGAATGTGAGAAAAAGCAAGCGACTCAATGTGGGATGACAAACTGATCCCACTCCAAACCACAAAATATCTGTGTTAAAGATAAAACTGGGATAATAGCCTTTTGAGAGTCCCAGATCAGCAAATATTCAAAAGTCCAAAGATTTTCTGAGAAAACAAACATGCCAAATTTACATTAATTTTAAAACAACATAAGAGGACATTTTTCTTTGCTTGTTTACACTGATTTGCTCCATCTTGCCCCTGTGTCTTCATGCGCAGACGGCTGTGTGGTACAACTTACTTGTTCTTGGCCTGGTTGTGTGCGTGGATGAGGCCGTGACGGTAGAGGAATTTCGACATGATGTAGGGCTTGATGGACATGTGGAAAGGAGAGCGAGTCTCCTGGCGCTCGAACAAGTCAGGGTGATTACACACCTACACAGAACCACCCAGAGGCAGAGCAGTTGTTAAAACAAAACAAGTATTATCAACACTCATGTTTGTTCTGTGACTGACAACTCGTTGTTTAAGATTATACAATAAAGAAAAATGATCAAATCATTAAACTGTGATCAATCATCATCATTCACTTTGTGCTGTTTTTGGAGACTGTTTAATAGGCAAGAATCTGTACCTTTCTGAACTGCATGACCAGGTTCATGAGGGAGGAGGTGGTGCTGTGAGCCTGCTGGGCCGTGCCCATGGAGGATTGCAGCAGGTCCTCAATAGAGATCTTATTCCTCAGAGCCTGGTAGAGCAGTCTTTGCCGGGACGTCAGCTGGCAATAAGTCAGGATCTCAATCTGTATCGGAAGAGACCAAAGAATGGTCTAGCTCTGATACTGAAACCATAATAACTGAATAAAGATATTTATACTGAAGTAATAGCGTCTGCATAGTTGGAGTATAGATCTCCACTAACTTTACATTTTCAAATCTTCAGAATTGAATGGTTAGATTAGATATATGCCTTTCCATTGAGTCAGGAAACTACAGTATTCTTAAATTTGGAGAAGTTTCGAGCTTTAGGAGTGAAGAATAATTTATTGAAATTACAAAAAAGAAGAAAGGAAAAGAATCTCACTTGGTTAGGAAAAAGACTGAGGCTGAGCTGATTATTCAGTTTTTGATTCTGTATTGCCATCACATTGCACCTCCTTTAGAACGCATACAGAATTTTTACATGGACTCAACCAAAATGAATTTATGACCACAGACTTCATGTCCAGCTTGACCCACATTCTTAAAAAAAAAAAAAAAACACATTAAAATCTTTGGTTTTATCAAGCCTCGTGCTTTGATGAAAGCAGTGAAACTGAGCAATATACCATTAAAAAAAACAAACCCTGGCTATGAACCGAGAGTGAACTTCACCAGTTGCTGTTGGCTTCAACAGGCTGACCAAACACAAGAAACCAACAACAGTGGGGAAGAAAACTAAGAGGGCTGGCAGGATTGTGTGTGGGTGCAAAGGGAAGTGAAAAAGACAGATGTGGGGGTGTGGTGAACTCTGCCATCACTCTGACTCTGTGTATCGAGACTCCCACAGCGTATGAGTGAGTATGTGTGCGCCGTTTGTGACGGCGAGAGACCCTGAGTCTAACATCTGTCAAGAGGATCTGCCAGCGCCGGCATCACTCACAAGACTCACAAGCGTATTAAAACACTTTCTGTGTCAAGTTGGTGTACAAGCAGACAGATGGATGAAGGATTCAGAAGAGAAGTGGGGATACTTAAGGTATTGAAAAAATATAAAGCTGCATTTTTTTTAATGGAATATTGTTACACAAACTTACCTATATATCAAAAACCCAAAGTACTGCAATTTTTTTATTTGCTAAAATTATCTTGTAATATTTCACAGTTCTGTCCCACAAATGATTTAAACCAAGGCTCGGTTCAGCAATTAGACCTACCTTGTCTGAGAGCTCATTCTCAACATCCTTCTTGATCCTGCGCAACATGAAAGGCTTCAGGATCATGTGCAGCCTGGAAAGTTGATCTGAAATAGAACCATCACACAACTGTGTTTAGCTACAAATCAGAGATCAGTACTGGCACACGAACTAAAGAATTTCCGTACAAATACGATGAAAAATGCTGGAAAAGTAGGTGAGAACCTTCACACGTAGCCAAGAGGAACATTTTTCTCAGAGCTGTACTCACTCTCGTCGATGGCCGACTTGTTCTCAGCGTGGCTCTCTATGTCCTTGGAGAACCACTCGTTAAACTCTTCATGGGAATCAAACAGCGTAGGCATGATGAAGTGCAGCAGGGCCCACAGCTGAGAGACAGTAATAACATTTACTTGTCAACAGTTGTGTCTTGCACATACCAGCTCACATGTATACAAACGCACAGCGCTCACCTCAGCCATCGTGTTCTGGATGGGGGTCCCAGTGAGCAGCAGTCTGTTTCGACACTGAAACTGTAGCAGGATTTTCCACCTAACGCTGAAAACAGACAAAAACAGAAACGGTGACTGGTGATCTTTTGCAAGAACCGCATGAGTTTATCATCATTATTTAACATTTAACTCTACTGTAATTCCACCCATTGCTCAAACTTTACAAGACAGTTTGTATATGGGAGTACGTTTCTCACACACATGCACAGACCAACTTTTCTCTGGATTTGTAGATTTTGGCCAGCATCCAGTGGCCACCATGAAATGGATGGATGTTTTGTAACACGTGAACGGCTACATTTTTCCACAGTCTGTCAGACTTTCTTTTTTTTTTTTGCTGATTTCTATAATGTTTCAAATGTTCCGCATTTTCTGGCCAATTTATTACAAATGATGTCTCTTTACGTTTCTGACAACTCCCAAAGTGTGTGGAGCAATGTGTGTTTCAACTCTTCCAGCAGCTACTGGCGTCTGTTCATGTTCGCACTGTTTAGACTTTCATTCATCTTCAAAAAAATATCCTTTGTTGTGTTAATGTATTACCTGGTACTGCTTTTCAGGGCCTGGGCCTCATCTAGAACCATGTACTGCCACTTCACCCTCTGGAAGTATTTGACGTCCTGGACCACCAGCTGGTAGCTCGTGATAACCACATGGAATGGTGCATTTTGTGTGTAAAGGGTTTTCTGTGCAAATGACAGTTACAGGCTAAAAGATGACCAGACTTTATTGACACCAATATAATATATGATTTATCTTCAGAAGCCGTGTTCCTAACCAACATTATTTCATCCTTACCTGGCTCCAGAATTTCCGAATCACCTTACGATCGTGAGGGTTTCCCCAGTACGGCAACACCTGGTGGAAAGATCAGTGGCAAGGGAAAATGGAGTCAGCTCTGTTGATAAATTCAGCAGCACTAATCTGAATCTTTTTTACCTTATCTATCATCAAACTGTGGTCTTCCACAACACACACAGTTAGACTGAGGAAAGTAGTGAAAACCGAGCTACAGTGATGCACCCAGAGGGAACACTGAGGCATAGCATCACATATGAATCACTGCTTCAGTTGTTGAGTTGTTGGTGTAGAATGTGATGTGAAAAGATTTTCACATCATTACGTCGCTCAACACAAGCTGGCATCCATTGTTTTCAGTCAGTTTTCAGGAAGCTTATCTTCAAATTGTGTAATAAGGTCTTTTCACAGCTCATTAGCTAAACAGACAGGAATTGATTTATTTCCAAACCACCTCGGAAAATGGGCATAGTTGAGTGCTGAACACACTAAGAACTTATTTGTGTGTGTGTGTGTGTGTGGGCTAGCACACTCAAGCACAGATGACATATTGATGTGTTTGATAAATGGTCTTTAGTCTAAAAGAATTCATGCAACCTGTCAAAAGGCCAGTTAAAGCATGCAAACGATTTTTAAGAGCAGCCACCCACCAATCAAAGCAACCAACAGAACTGTGGTGTGCTAATGTGAGAGATGTTACAATACTGCCCCCTAAAGGACAGTTCCAGACAAGTGTGCATCTCTGTTTGCTTTCAGATGTTTCTCGCTTGAACAAAACAGCACTGGGTTCATAAGAGGAGAGGAAAAGAGCAGCAGTAATAAGGCGGGATTCCTTCAGACATTTTTTTGCAGATGTTTCCGTCACCTAGGCAGCGAAGTGTACTCTCACCTTGAATTTGGGCACAAAGCGGGTGAACTCCTGGTGCCAGTTGTTGAGTGTGGACGCAGGAGAGATGATCAAGAACGGACCCCAGATGTTGTCTCTCTGTGCAGGAACAGAAAAGAGAAGACACCATCAGCAGCCGCAACAGGTGGTCTCTGTATGTTCAGCACCCAATAACAGGAAACTCTGGAGGAACATGTTCATGCGTCTTCCTGTCAGCGACAGTCCAACGCTGAAAAGCTCACATTTCCCCTGTATTCCACTTGTTCACCCTTTGGAGCCCTGGGACCAAAAAAAATCTAAAGAGCTGGCAAATCAGCTGTTCACAACAATGAAATAATTCATCTCTCTCAGTCAATGAAATAAACCAACATCTGCAAAAAAGCTCAGCCAGAAACGCAGGACTCTTTAAAGGATGCAGGTGCACAAAGATGTCAGATGTTTTCATAAGTCAGTATTAACAGCAGACAATTGAATATTCCACACAGCTTTTAGGCGAGTGTGATGAATGCAGCCCTTTGGCCCTATGCTCTCTCTCACCTCTGCCAGGTGTGCCAAAAGGGCAATACTCTGCACTGTCTTCCCCAGTCCCATCTCATCTGCCAGGATTCCATTGATTCCCTGCAGAGATATAAGAAACCAAAGGGGAAAATAAACCTTTCAATGTGT
Organism: Rachycentron canadum; assembly: GCA_038496675.1. NCBI lineage: Eukaryota > Metazoa > Chordata > Actinopteri > Carangiformes > Rachycentridae > Rachycentron > Rachycentron canadum. The sequence continues at coordinate 8,493,364 of CM076665.1, forward strand.
AGAAAGAAGGACAGTCACAAATCATTTGGGTGCCAAAAAACACTCTGCAATGTCTTTAAAATAACAAAAAAAAAAAAAACTAACTGATTCAGAAACCCTGAACTAAGCAGCCGTGCAACATCTGCTGGTCACTGGAACTAATGTGCTATGTTAGTGGCTTCAAACAGTGTGAGTGCAGAGCATTATACCACCCCAAGTTATTCTAGCGTTATAATTTTAGTGGCATAAGACCAATTCATACCTCCAGCCACAAAAAAAGCAGATACAAATTTACATTTAAAAAATAAGACAAACAAAAAGAATTAAGAAAAACATTAAGACTGACAGACTGAAAATATCCCCAAACCAATGACATGAATCCAGACTGGTCTCTGATTTCAGTAACAGACAACGGGTACCTGTTCGTAGAGGTTTGCCAGCCAGTTCATGCCTTTGAGTTGGTAACCTTTGAGTTTGCCATTGAAGATGGTGGGCTGAGGAATGTCTTCACCAGCGTGGATGGACGGGTTGGACAGGCTGTAGCTCTCTCCGAACCCAGAGCCGACACCCGAGGACGAGCCACCAGCAGCATGCAGAGACGCACTGCGGCTGTCTTTTGCCTCCTCATCAAACATTCGTGTCTGCAGGGGAGAAATTTGGAGATGAGCATTATTTCGATGTGTGCGTGTGTGTGTGAGGAATAAGTACGTGCATGCATCAGCTTACTCTCTCTTGATGAATCTGGTAGGCTTCTTTGGCGTTCCTCAGGGCCTGAGACTTGTAGAATTCACTATCTGAAATCGCAAATCATCAAATTGTACGTAAAACCAGAGAATCCAATTCAATTAGACACAAAGCTTCCTGCCAAAAACACAGCAATGTCATTATCTTGTACTTTCTAATCAGAGCATTAATTTTAAAACATCATTTTTAGTAAACAATGTATATAATCCCCAAAATAACCTTGTTCATATATTTACAGGTTTCTGGCTCAAGAGTATATTAAAACAACAGGGAGGAAAGATTGTAAGATATAATTTACAGACACAAAACTGTCTAAAGAGGAAATAAATACAATAACTGGGAATGTTGGCATTTAGTTTGAGGCTTGATATAGATCAGGGGATCTTGGTCAATATTTCCACTAAGGAACTCGGGCATATATATGTAATTGCCAACCATCGATATTGAGTTCCAGTGACGGATGCTGCTCCACCAACACAAGAAACTTGACTGAGATGTTCATACCATAGTCCTCCTGTCCCATGTTGACCATTACGCCTCCTCCAATGTCTATCTGTCTCTGAGCTGTGGTGTCTTCCAGCTTTCTAAGGATTTCCTCCTGAGCTGTATCTCCTCCCGCACCCCCCATGCTGGCTTTACCGCTCATAAAGTGAGCATAAAGCTCCGTCTGGGTGATGAGGAAATTTAGTTTGCGCTGCTGACGCTTCGCCTGCGAGAGATGGTGAAAAATATGGGTCAGCATTTAAGATTTTGAGAGGGTAGTATATTCAAAATCTTTCCTAATTTATATTTCAATCTATTTATTCTATATTTGACATCTTACATTTATGCAAATACTGCAAAAAAAAAAAAAAAATTAATCAGCTGTAGAAAACAAAAGCCCAATGATCTCTAAAGACAGTAACTCCTGCTCCACCCACCTCTCTCATTTCCTCATCCAGTTTACGTTGCTCCAGGGCTTCCTTCTCTGCCCTCTTTCTGTGCTCCTTCTCCACTTTCTCGTATTTCTTCCAGTAAAGCATCATCTCCTTGGTGAGGCGTCGAGCCCGGGGTAATGTCTCCTTACAGTTCTTCTGAGCCTGGATAGCTGCACGTCGCACCTCTCGCATGCACTGATGAGCCAGCTGGTAAGAAGAAAGAAAACCGAGGGAGCCAAAATTAACACTAGTGTCTGGTATCAGCAGAAAAATGTGATGTGGTTTTTCAGAATAACATCTTTAAAAGCACACTTAACCTACCTTTTTAGCATTGGTCAACACGAGGTTCTTAGCAGACGTCTTCTGCTTGAAAGACTGCAAAATGGGAATATATGGGAAACAAAGGATTCATTGACATCAGAAAATGGTCCTGAACATTTCACCAAGACAGGAAAATAATGAGTATTTGTTTTTATGAGCCTGTTTTTAATAGTGTCAAGCACACTAACCTTGGGAATCTCCTTTTTGGCAATGGTGAGCCAGACCTTACGTCGCCGTGCGTTCAGTTGTTCAATGGTCAGATGTTTCTTCTTCACCATTGGCAGCGCTGCATCATGGGAAAACTTGGCGAAGATCTTGGTGACGTAAGGACGCCCCTCTTCTAGAAAATCTCCCTCTCCCCGTTTCTTCTTCTTCTTCACCTTTTTCAGTTTGGCTGAATAAATAAAATAGAAATTTTTGTAAACAATTCAAAATGCATCCAGTTGTTTTTCCCCTGCTGCACTGATATGATAATGACTCCAGGAGATTCCAGATATTTCTTTTTTGTCTTTACCCTTGAATTTCCTCTCATCTTTAATCTTCTTCTTCTTTGGGCCCGGTAGGTGGCGCTGTTGCTCATAGAAGGCGTCATGAGTGGAGAGGAGTCCAGTGCTGTAGAACTGATAGTGGTGAAGCTGCAGGACAGATAAAGACAGACAGAGAGTGAAATAAAATGACATATCATATATCTATATCTCATATCTATATATTTCTATACACTGTATTTATGGGTATGTGTACCTCCCGGTCGGAGTGGAACTTGCTCTGATGCTGCCGGGTGTAGCGATGTAGCCTCAGCATATCATGCAGCTCCTCCCGGGACAAACTGAAATCAGAGTCATCGGAGTCTGTGTCTGAGTCTGTGGTGTCATCACTCAACAGGATGCTCTGCAGGAGAGGAGGAGGAATGAGGTTAAAGGAAGCAGAGGGAAGAAAGTAAGAAAAGGTGTGAATGCAGTGAAATGTCCTAAACAAAGATGGTACAGTGGGGGCAAATTTCATTGAGTGCATTGCAACTAATAGATGTTTATCTATTCATTTATTGGTTGGTTGTTTATTCTGTTACTCTTATTATTATGCACAGGTCCTTTCAGAATTTGGTATGAATTAGAAATTTTATAAAATACCTTGAGCCATTTCCTGTTTTTCTTCAGCTTGGAGAAATTGTAGAGACTTGTTTTGTCTGCCTTTTGGTCTGTGGAGTTATAAAGAAGAGAGAAGACGTCACATATAAGATCTGATAGAGTGAATGAACATGCAATAACTGTATCTACCATGAAAAGGTAAATGACAGCAGTAAGGACATTATTGTGTAGTAGTATATGAATACCATGAACAAAGGTTTTCTGCGTGTCTTACCTTTACCTTGCAGCAGAACGCCATTGAGGGGCTTGCCCTCTGCTAACCCATCCGCCTGCTCACACGACTCACTCTTCACTGTCAAAGCTGTATGTTGAGTGGAGTGGTCCAGGGATAGTCCTGTCCCCAATGCACCATCGCTATCATCACTGTCATCACTAGAACATAAGAAGTATGTTGTTTACTTACCATTTTCATCCTGTATCTAATATTCATTCTTGTAACTCTATCTCCCAATACTCAATCCATGACAGGTGGTAGAACATATTGTGGTAGAACACTAGAAGTTACTGACCTTATCAACTGAATGTGATGTAAAATAGAGTACAAGTCACAATGAAATTAGATTTTTGCTTAATTTAAGAGTAGTGTTGCTCTACCACTAGGGCAGAAGTTGGCGAAAATGCACTTTAGTGTTTTTAATCCATTTAGCTGCAATTGGTTCAGCTTAAAACTCTGTAACAACAAAATTGCATTTACAGCATTAATCGCTACACCCAAGCAGCTGTCTTTCAACTGCAACACCCACTGAAACTGACTGTGAGCTTCTGAGGGCTTTATGTACATGCCCACCCCCAACTCCTCGTCTGCCTTTACCTGGTTATGTCTCTGTTGAAGATGGTAGCAGTCTGGCGCAGAAAACTGTCCAACCTCAGGGATCTTTCTAAGCGTTGCAGGTAGAGAGGTTTGGCCAGGCCAGAGGTCCCTGATGCCCCAACCTCCAGCCGGCCACCCTGCCCCGACGCCATGCAGCACAGACACCTCTGCCCAGCAGGGCAGGAACTTTTACTGAGGAGATGGAATAAAAGGGATAGGCAGATGGTTCAAGGTCAGAGTGAGCAGCACATGATACTGTTACCTATAGACGGAATAAGGCTTTCCCGTTTTATGGTAATTTACCTAACTTGAGTTATGAAGGTTCATGCCAGGTAAAATAATTTGTAAATTGCTCATGTACAGTTTGAAACCAATTACTGAGTTGTGCCTTCATTATCCCTATCCAGAAATCTGAGATGCAGGAGAGCTCGTTCCAGATGTCTCGCCTCCTACATCTCAGATGTTGTCAAGGTAATCAAACCAATAGCTGGGCATGTAGAATAGCACCAGCTGATGGCTGGTTCAATATACAGTACATACAGTGGACCTACCTTCTCACTAAAGGATGTCATTGTTCTTGATTCCAAGATTAATGATTAGACAAAGGTGAATACCCCTATAAAACACGAAACACACCATCACACACTGACATTGAAATGACACAAATGAAAAGTGTGTTTGAGCTGCTGCACTTTTACATGTGTTCTCCTCATATTTTTTTTAATAAGCAACCACGTGAGATTTGATGCCTTTCAAAACTAGGAATTGCTATCTATAAAATATTGTGTTAACAAAATTAAATAAAAACAGCACACTTCTCTACTAGTGTATTTAAATTGTAAATTATCACTTCCATATTTGGAATGAAAAGGAAAGTGTAGTGGGCACTTTTAGGAGGATTTGTTTCTCGTTATTTTCCTCTCGTATTTCACACAATACAGACATGTTTGACTATTACACAGCATATTTCCATTCAGTTTGAGATTATTAAAATATCAAATTTGAACATATTGTGTGTATGCAGTTTGATATAATCAATTACTATGAAGTTTAAGTCATTATTTTATTTTTAAGTGAACAGTAGACTGTCTCGACATTGACATTGATATAGTGAAGTTATACAAGTTGTCCTCTGTTATTACCACTCAGACTTTTTGAGTCCAGAGCCCGGTTTGGGTGAGAACTAAGGACAAGCAAGAATATCGTCTTATTTTAAATTTTTTAAATTAAGAAAAAATAAGAGCTGTGCTGTCCTATATAGTATTATCTCCCTTTGCTAGCCTGACGTTATGTTTCCATTAGCTAACCAGAACATCTCCGTTAGCATTCGCTAGGCTTTGCTAGCTAACCTTGGATGGTGCACTGTTTTGTAGCTTGCAAGCTAACGACCGTTAGCTGGTTCGCTATGTCAGCACAAGCAGCATTGCCTCAGATCAATGATAGGAAAGGGTCAAGGTGCTGGTGTGCACACGCAGACAGCTTACTGCTTTAAGTAAACCCCAGTAAATGTATCAATTAGCATTGGTGGCTATTTTGCCTGGTATCCAGCCTTTGACACAGGGCGACAGCCTCCCTGCTACCTCTAGTCTACTGTAGCTTCTCACCATTAGGGTTAGCTTATGACAATCTAAAGCGTTTCGACTCAGACGTCCTCTCACACCATTAATATGAAGTATTCAAATCGACTCTGTCTCTTTAAGGCCACCACCTCCCTTCCTAAACAATGTATTAAGATATGATATTGGTTTAATGGTGATTCTTTAGCTGGTTAGTTGCAACAGCCAGGCCCTCCGCCCGCGCCTCTCGTACCCTTGTTGCGGACACGAGCGGGGACTTGGTTGCCTGGTGAGCGAATGATCCCCATGTTTTAATTCTTTCTCCCTCCCGGCCATCTTCCCCCATTGCTCCTTCGCCATAACAACCACCACGGAGTATCTCACCTCGGCCCCGTGTCCCCCTTTTCGTTTCTCTCGTCGCTGCTGCCGACTCTCGGTTCTCTGACTCCAAAATGGCGGTTTGAGGCGCCGAGCGAGTCTGTGAGCTTTGAGTCGGCAGCAACAGCAGAGAGGCGGCCACTTTCTGTTACTGAGAGAGCAGAGACACGACGCCATGGCGAGGGTACAGCAAGGAGCAGGCGTTTTAATCAATCGCAGAGAGAGGGATGTTCGCTCGTCGGTGTCTCCGAGGACGCTGCTGCGGCAGAAAATCGCAGCGATATCTTTCAATAATGAAGTAAAGTACAAGTCCGCCATATGTAACGTTTTGGTACATATATGCACAACTAATGCAACCGTATCGATACATTTCCGATGTTGATTAATAGTGTCTGCCCACTGCGAAGATTACCGAGCTACGTCTTACGTCATAAGAAGGAAATTCCGTTTAAGGTAAGGTGAGACAGTTTTATACCCATAAAAATGTGGCAATTAGAAAGTTAATCTGTGGTTTTGTGTGTTGACAATGGAGTTAATAATTTAAAAAAAAAAGTATTAACTTTTTTAATATGTACATTTCATAACGTTTAGTCATTTATAGATATGGATAAATAAATAAGATGTGGTTCAGACCATATTTTCAAACTCATAAAAGTAGAGATACAATGATGCTGCCACTGTGGCCCAAACTCAAATCTCCCTACTAAATCTCCCTCCCAAACCATCAGTTATCTAACTTTATTCTATGCTGTGTGAATATGGTTCATATTCAACTATTTTCATTTCCCCAGGAGTTGTAGATGGCTTTCTAAGTAACTGCAATGAATGGTATTGATTTCTCTCAGTACAGCTAATTGTTGAATTCATTTCTTAAATATTTATTACACTTTAAACAACCAAAATAATCAGTCCATCAGTACTGGCAAGCTTTAATGTAGCACAACTGAATTGCAAAATAGCAAACATAAAATAACAATCTAATAATTTGTCCCACATTAAATTCTATATGACCACAAGGCTGTATATTGGAGAGACACAGATAATATCTAAGTGCGTGTTATGTTTATTGGCCCAAACAAGTGTTTATACTAATGCAGTTAACAGGTATATAGTGCAGTTATAACTGAATCCCTTTCTACAATGTAATCAGAGGATCAGGCACATTTATGTACTGTTCAGCCCTGGTGTTATTTTTGTTACATGTCGATTCATGTTCACTTTTCAATTAATACTCCCATTCAAAGTGCAAAGATCTTTACATCAGCTTTAAACACTGCCAACAAAAGAAGTGTATTCTATAGAGATCAACTGAAGCTGACAGTTTCTAACAGTAGGCACTCCAAACAGGAAACCAGTAGTATCACTGAATGTGTCTGTCCTGTGAATGATGCAGTTTCACTAACATACATATAGCGGTGCTGTCATATGTCTCTTTTTCATGTGAACGCCTCATTCATAGCCAGCTGGATTTCTCCTCCTCAAATTTCAGTGGATCAATGAAAGGCTTGTCGATGGATTTGATCATCAGTTCACCGCAGTACACGCATTCAGATGCAATGATGTCATCAATGTCTGATTTTATCTGTTCCCGGCTTGTGCCTGCATTGCCCTTTCCCAGGCTCACAGTGTCTCCTTCGTCCTTGGGTACTGGGCGGTGGCGGGACTTGGAAGATTGCGTGGTTGCAGCCAGTTTTTTCTGCAGATCTTCCAGGCGACTCTGCTTGTAGGCTGACAGGTGAGGGGTCACCTCCTAGAAGGAAAAAGGGAACATATGGGAAATATTACAACACTGAGGTAGTTATGGAATTTTAGAATTGAGTTGACTGATTTTCTATAAAATGGTTACCTGCAACAGGCAGTCATAGTGGAACATGTGTCCACACAGGAACAGGTAGAAGGGTCTGTTGAGCAAAGGGAAGTCACAAGCAGCACATTTTTCTTGGGAATCCACTACACCATATTTGTTCCTCATTTCTTGAATGTCTTCTCTGATGCGTTTAGCACTTTCTGTAGCTTCCTCCATTTCCTGCTTCAGCTCCTCAATGTGCTGGTTGTATTCCTCCAGGGAGCTGCAGATGGCCTCCTGAGAAACCATGTCGGTAGAATAGAGATGATGTACAGTGACTAATTTACGCAAAAGAAATGCAAGGAAATATTCTACTACAAACCTTAAAGTGGTCTATAGTGACAAAGTCTGGGAAGAAGGGAAGGATATCTTCAATCTTGAGCAGGTTGCAGCTGGACAGGCAGTTCATGGCTTTCTTTACATCCTTTTCTTCTTGCACCACATGCCTGGCAATCTTCAGCCAAAGCTTTTTCCTTAGTTCCTCATCATCCTCAGGCAGGTCGGCACATGACTTAGCCAAGTCTACATCTACCTGTATGTAATAAATACATAAAAACAAAAAAGTTAGTGGCATTGTCAAATTCTGTCAAAGCACAACATAATTCAATATATATTTTGTGATTAATTATTTACATGGGATACAGACCCAAAAGCATGCATCACTTACTTGTAATGCAAGATCCACTGCCTCTTCATAAAGTTCCATGATCCTATAAACGAGGACACAAGCCCGGAGGTAGCCATGTTCAGCACACAACCTGAGAGCATACTTCAAGTCATAGTGTATCTCTGAGGCGTGTGTACCTGCCTGCTCCAGATACAACAGCAGAGAGTCCGGCTTATACTTAGCATAGAGCGACAGCAGGTAGTTATGGATTGCCTCTTCTGTCACATTGAGCTCATACACACAAAACTCCATGTAGCGGATGGTTTCACTGATCTGCTGGGTGCTGCCCATCTGGCTGTAATTCATTAAAGCTGGAATGAGCTTTTTTGGGTCCAGCTTCTTGCCCATCTGAATCCACGCATCTACCACATTTTTGGGAATATGCTGCATGAGAACGGGGGAGAACTTGTAAAAAAGCTTTTCATCACAGTGCTTGGAGAGCACGTCCAGAGCAGCGCTGTAGTCATCGTGTTGGCAGTAGTGGGATATCACTCTCTCGTAGTCCTGCATGACGACTGAGAAGTAAACCATGTCGTCTACGTTGCCATGGCTGGCCAGCAGGTCATAGATGGTGCTGCGGTTATTGAACAGGCACTCCTTGTGCTTAGGGCTGCTAAGGAAGTGGCGGAACTCCTCACGGGTCTCCTGGAAGATGATGCTGTTGCCATCACTCTCTAGCTGGCCAAGGCGGTTCAGGTAGAGCTCGGCTAGCCAGGTTACCAGCAAGGTGATCTGTGTTCTCTCACTCTGTTTCAAATTATTTAGTTTCTTAAGTAAGAACTCCTTCAGGGCTTCCTCTTGTTTGGCTTCAATAAACTTTAGTGCTATTTCTTCAAAGTAGTTCTGTGTCAGCGCATAGCACTTGGCGCTCTCCAGGTACCGCTTATTCTGGAAGCAGTGTTCAGCCTCCTTGGCCAGCACCATGTCCATGCACTCTGGCCGGTCACGGCAGTACTCCTTAGCCAAATCAAATTTGTTCATGCTCATGTACATCTGCCAGACATCCCTGGCCTCACGCTGGATGTGATACCTGAAGACTGCCCGCTCAGTGTAGATCCACACCAACCCACCAACTGGGTCCTTGATCATCTTCTTAAGGGGCCCAAATTTATCTGGGAACACATCTTCAAATACCACCTGTCCATTCAGAGTGCAGATGGCCTTCACTCGGTCATGGAGCAACAAAAGGAAGTGGAACTGTGTCAGCACAATGGAGATAGGTTTCCTGACACTAAGGTCAATGTCTGTGGTGTACTCCCATACCTGTTTAACCATGAGAGAGGAAATATGGAGAAGTATGTCAAATGAGTTAAGTGTAGAACCAAACATTATTGAGACATACAAACATTATCCTGCACCAGTATTTACCTGTACATCACTCAGCAGTGAATCAGGCCTGACATAGTCCAGCTGACCATAAAGAACTCCATTACCCATCATCCAGGCAAATGCCTTAGGGGAGGTTCGCAGCTTTGAGGTGTAGAAGGTGATCTCACTGTAGCCCATGTTGGCTGGGAACTCCTGGAAACTGGGCAGCAGGTCCTGGTTCTGGTTGAAGATGGAGCTGAAGCCTTGCTGCTCTGACCCCTCGGCCACCTTACCCACAAACTGGAACAGGCGTTTACGTGTGGTCGCGATGATGAAGTACTTGTTCTCCAGACCACGCTCCACTTCCAGGCAGCAGACGGGTGCTGGCTTCCCATCTTCCTCCAGGGAGTGAACCTGCCTCAGATAAGAACATGTTTTGTTTGTTTTTTTTAAGAGAGAAATAGAATATATAGGATGGTATTTTCTGCTATTTAGACTGCAGTAATATCAGCAGACCAAACAGTACCACCAGAGTTAGTATGTATAAATGTATATTCTTATGTCCAAATATTGCATTCTCAGATAATCAGCCATTCTCTGACCTGTCTGAAGTATTGGTCTGGATTGGTGTTGAACAGGCTGCCCTCATTTGCAGAGATCTCAGCCTCAAAGACAATGCCTTGACTGGTGCCAACCAGGATGGGCCCTGTGCTCGTCTCATTGCCCAGCAGCTTGTTCCAGCCCACGCTCTCAATGAGGTGGCCTCTCCAGCGGGACAGACTGCGCACCTTTTGGGTGTTCCTGTTAAGGTACAGACACTCACTGGTGCTCAGGCTGATCAGTAAATGGGAGCCTGCAATGGGAAAATATGCAGGAGATGTTGTTAATAAGTCATAACCATGACACTGCCAGAGTAATGTTATGAATTATGCAGTGGTATCAACTTCAGGGAGCTGAAGGGAGACTGTTTTCACTTCAAATTGCTATTAATAATAATAATAATTAATAATTTTGCATTAATCCAAGATAGACTGTAACAGGCACAAGTTTTATGGCTGGTAATGTCCCAAATATTTTTTACATCATGAGAACACATTAACCAGTATCGTAATTAATTTAATTATGGTGTTTGTAAAGGAAAATCTGAATTGTGCATCTTCTCACCTGTGGGGTCCAAGAACAATCTGTGCACTTTACTGTCATCTTTCCTTCCTAATTCAATCTGGTTTGGCTGATCTGGCTTGGCCAAGTCAATCCTATGTAGATCAGAACATGAAAACATTTGTTTCAACAGCACTTATATAGACTTCAATACACAACAACAACAACATCAAATGGGACAGTAATCACAGTCAAGAGCAGCCAATCAATCGAACCAATCCCATCAAAACCATACAGGCACCAGTGACCATTGACAGTGTTTTCAGTGCATATAATAGCGTTATTTGCCTCAGCAAGGTGTCCTTTCCCAGACTCATGCAGAGCTGATTGTTGCAGACTGCAAGATGGTTTATCTTCTCCGGCGGACTAAAATCGATCCTCTGCTTGTTGAATATTGGCTTCTCTTCCTCAAGTCTCACATTCACAAAGCCTGAGGTAAGGGACCACGTTTGTGTCAGTATAAGCAATCTTTCATAAAAAAAAAAAACTTGATTGATCGGGTGAAGCGTGTGCTGATAGGAGGGCGACCCACCTGAATGCGTTATCCCGATGTTGGTGCTTGACAGGCGGCTGCGCTGCTGCGCACTCTGCCTCGTGTTTTGCGAGTCCTCGTACTCGTCCAGGATTGAAGCCATGCTTGAGCGTAGCCTATTTCACCTTATTTCAATGCCTGTAAACAAATTCTCTCCAGATTAAAAAAAAAGGGGGGGCTGAAGGCGAGGAGTCAATTCTAAGACGACATGGCTAAAGGGCTAGATAGCTAGCTACCACAGCTTCCTACCGTTCAGGCTCGGCAGCGCATTTCCTCTCTGCGCGAGCGGCTAAACCGACGTGTAGCAAATATCTCACACTGCAGCTCAAACACAGGGATACATGAGACTCAAACCACCCCTAACTCCCCATTCATATCATAACAGCTAGCTTAGCTCCCGACTGCACACCACTGGGTGGACTCGGATAATCAGGTGACACAGGGAATCATGTGACTGTCGTGTCGTGTCGTGCCCGTCTCCGACACTGGGGGGCGCGGTTTGCCCGAATTTGGCTCAGGCTGGAAACATTGGAAAGAGATTGTTTTCGTTGTGGGATGATCGTATCATCACTTTCATAATAAAAATCAACACTTCAGTGAAAAAATAATACGTCATTTTATGTGTGTTTTTATGTCATATATGGGCTGGTTTCATCTGTTGATTTTCCTATTTTACTAATGATCTGTTGGAGTATGAATGAATGGGTGCTGTAATATAGCAAGAAAAGTTCTCTCTAATAATTATCCTTCCGTCTATGCACGCCATTTCCATGCTGTGCATATTCTGTATTGTTACCTGTTTTCTTGTCTGTATACAACATCTATTGCACGTCTGCCCGTCCTGGGTGAGGGATCCCTCCTCTGTTGCTCACCATGAGGTTTCTGTTTTTCCTCAGTCGATGTGAGGGTCTAAGGGCAGAGGATGTTGTTATGATGCTATGTAAAGCCCTTTGACACAAACTGTTTGTAAAAATGGGCTATACAAATAAAATTGCCTTGCCTTGCCTTTAAAATAATATATAATATATATAATAATATCTATCTGTCTGTCTATCCTCGAGGAACATCGCTTGCTTTCTCCTCTCGGTGGGGGTGTCTATGCAAATCACAACCTGTCTGAGCACAAACTTGCCCTGAAATCGTCCCACCCCACACATGTCGGCCGTCAGTCAGAGCGGGACGAGCAGCCCGGAGGTATGTGACAGACGCCCCACTCAGCTGCCTCTCAGTATCTAGTCTCACGGGGGTCGGCCAGGAGGAGAGTCTGCAGACACACGTTTGAAAGCGCGGCTCGACATGCCACCTCACATGGATTACTTTTACCACGAATCCCGAGTCCCCTCCGCTTGCGGGCTCACCCGGGAGGATGAGCTGGAGCCCGGCGTCATCAGCTGTATGCTGGTCGGAGACGGAGCCGTCGGGAAGACCAGCATGATCGTCAGCTACACCTCCAATGGTTACCCGACAGAGTACAAGCAGACAGGCTTTGACGTCTTCTCCGGTGAGTGATCTGAGCCGATACTTTTCCAGTAACAAACTCTCCAGGATTATGTTTAATTGTTGAGTGCTGTGCTGCAGAGGGGTAGCGTACGTGCTGGTGCGGTGTGTTGGTTGAATATGGAGGTTCATAAGTTGGTACTTCATGTATTTTATAGTTACACACTTCTTAATATACTTTTCTTTTCTGATTCTTGAAATTGAGATCGTTGCTCATACAAGACGATCATTTGAAGATAGGGCCTTTAAACCTGTAGCCCACATACGCTATGTTTTTTTTTTTTTTTTTTTTGTTACACCTTAAAAATCCTTTATGTGTGTGATTTTGATTTTTTTTTTTTTCTTGAATGAATGAAATAAGAACTGAATTGAAACTGACTGATTCATGTCTCTGGTTTCCAACAGGTCAGGTCCAAGTAGAAGGCTCTCCGGTTAAAGTTCAGCTTCTGGACACAGCAGGACAGGTAAGACTATTAGTTTGTTTGTTTTCGACAAGAAGCTATATAGACAAACACCACCATGCTAATTTTACAGGATGTTTTTTAGTATTCAATTTGTTGTCCCACATTGTTCTGTTCTCTGATGGTGAGTTTATTGTAAGAAATGACAATGATAATATATCTGTTATACACAATATATAGCATCAAATCCCCATTGTTAACACAATGCAGTAATTTAAAAAAAAAATGTTATGACAGATTATCTATGAAGGTGCAAACTGTATCACAGTGTTGCTTAATCCTATATGTGACTCAGTAACAAGATTTCGCCATGCATTTTAATAGACAGTTTTGGTGACGCTGTAGTGAGTCAGTCTCTTTCACTCATGCCTGTCCATAGTTTGATTGGCACTAACTCTTTCTCTCTGTCTTCATGTTTCATTCAGGAGGAGTTTGATGAGTTCAGGGCTCTATCCTATGCCCACACGGACGTTTTCCTCCTCTGCTTCAGCATGGTCAACCCCACCTCATTTCACAACATCACCAAGAAGTGGGTTCCAGAGATCCGTGCTTATAACCCATCCTCGCCCATCATCCTCGTTGGGACCCAGTCGGACCTCTTACTGGACGTGAACGTCCTCATCAACCTGGATAGATCTAATGTCAAGCCAGTTCTGAGCTCCCGGGCCCGGAGCATGGCGGACAAGATCAGGGCTACAGACTACATTGAGTGTTCGTCACTCACGCAAAAAAACTTGAAGGAGGCGTTTGACGCGGCCATCTTTGCAGCCATTAAGAACAAATCGCGCAAGATCAAAAAGAGGAGGTTTTCTGACAGACGCACCAAAGCTTTCTCCAGGTGCAGCTGGAAAAAGTTCTTCTGCTTCATCTGAACTCAGACTGTTAACCCTGTGGGTTGAAGACAAAAACTTAATTTATTAAAATTCTTCACTTTCACTTAATGTCGCAGGTCCCATCAGTGGTGGTGTAGCATGTTTCCCTGTTAAGTATTTGGCTAATTAACTCTGGGATGCCAAATGCTACAAGGGAAACAACACTGGCACAGTGAGCAGTGGAAATGAAACCTCAGTGGAAACAACAGAGAGGATTCTGGGTCAATCTCAGCCGGGACTGGTCACATGCTCCATCAGATAGACCTCAGGACAGCAGCGTTTACATTATATTCAAACAAACCATTGTTCCAGATCAACAGATGATACATAGTCATCCACATATAAACAAAGAAGTATGAGTATGCTTTCATGTGGATGCATCACTGATGAACCATTTGAAAGGAAAGGGCAGTGAATGGAGGCTTTGAAGGAGGGGAACATATCAAGTTAACTTGCTGAACACACAGCCACAGAGAAAAAAAATCATGTAAATGCTATGAATTTGCATGGTGTGCTTCACTACCAACTGCAGCCTCTCAAAGTTTGCGAGAGACAGAAATGAAAAGTGTCGGGGCTGGATTTGAGCAGATGGGTGTTAGCCACTTCTTTGTTGTATTCTTGCTGTCTGGCTGCACCAGTTTATTTATATGCAGCAGCTGCAAGTTCAGGTTGCAGTATGAGGTGCCACATTCTTACCTGTGTGTGAAAGCTCCCCTGGCTGGTTTGGGTGGGTGTTTACTGGCCCTTAAGTTAATCAGCTGACAAACCTATCACCCCTAACTTTCATTTTGATTAGAATTTTATCAGGCATTTTAACATTCATGAAGAAGAGGCACAGCAGGAGGAGTTGTTTGTGACAAATCAGAAACAAATGCATTTCTTTTGTTTGGATCTTCATATTGGCACAGGAACTTGTTTGAAAATCCTCTTGTCTGATGTGAAAGGTTGCACGGGAGTACTAACTTTTGGCTTTTTGTTCCTGTCTCTCATCAATCTGCATCTGTAAAAGCAAACACTGCAGGAGTCCTGACTTCCACCCTGCAGATCCTCCCACCACCTCCACTATCAGCCTGGCTTTTCTTCTACACCCCTCTTTGTTTATATGCTCAATACACTCCTAACCTCTGAATAGGAGGCTAAACAGCCTCTGTGTGAATGGAAGTGTAGGTAATACGCATTTTTATTTAAAAAAAAAAAAAAGCAAAGAAAAGAAAAAGGTTTGTGCCTGTGACATCTGTACGGAAGTCATCCTTTGAAATGCAGTGTAATGATATCTGGTGGATATACAGGTGTATATATCTGACCAGAACCAGAGCAAAGCTTTACTATGCTTCTTGTGGAAGTCAGATAAATATGTAGTCTATTCTGTTTGTTAAAACAGTCTACTTGTCACATTAATGTCTATGAAATATCAGATAAGGCATGGGTTATAAATGCATTGATGTACTCCATAAACTCTTGTTGATAAATTGTGTATCATTGTCCTTCTCCCTCTCTAACCCATGCATCTTTTTTACATGTCACAGTGATGTGATGCAAATAAATGAAGTTCAAATTATAGCTCCTGTGTTATGTGTATTTTTAGATCAGCTTTGTTTAAAAAACACATCTGATAGTAGCAGCTACTTTACATTCAGGGAAGAGTTTTTGAAAAGAGACACCAAAAGCATTGAAAAGCAGCAGGGACTGGTCTCTACAGGGAGTCTGAATAATCCTCATCACCACACCAGGTACCTTTCCTGAATCGTCTCCCTGCCCAAGGATATGATAAGTAACCTCTGGCCTCCAGCTGTGCCGTGGCCAACCAATTCTAATGCAATCCACGTGACTGCTGATGGAGTCTGGCAGTGCCATGCTGTGACTGATGGCTTTGTGTGGTTGTGCCTTTTTCAAAAGGACCAGAGACATGGGAGAGTGGCATTCAGAGGAGAGTGATTGAGTCAGACTCACTGGTTGAGAATAAACAGCAGCAGTGTGTTGTTTCTTTACAACAATGGAGTGGGCACGTTGTTTATGGATTTTGACTACATCGCTGACTTTTGAAAGCTGCATAAAAAAGGCCAACTTTGTTTGTTTTTCAACTGAGTTGGAGGAAAACGAGCATGGGCAGCGTGTTCTTCGTAAATAAGCTGGGGTGAACGTGACAGGGAGAAGATAGAGCACGAAAGGGTTATACAACATAGGTAGACCTAACAGCTCTGCGTACATTTGTTCCGAGCGGGTTGGATGAGTCACCGATGAGCATGAGGATTAAAAACATGCACTCACCCCACTACATCAGCAATCTGTTTACCATTAGTCAGTGTGTTGTCCGTCACACAGTCATGTGTCAGGGCTCTCTTTGAACGCCTGTCATCAAGGGGTTAAAGCAGGACGCCCTGCGTCTCGGCTTAATGACCTCATATGGAGAGGTCACAGAAAGGAGCTGGTGTTTTGTCATCTGACACCACTGACACAAGTGGACTCATGAACTTTCATTTAACTCTGATAGAGCAGCTGGTATTAGTCTTGGTCATTTAGAAAGCTTGGTGCACTGACATTGTAAGAGGAATATGAAATGGATTGTGTTATCATCAATGTTTTTATATTGCCGTTGGATCAAATGACTATGTGTAATGTGAAAGGGGCCACTCGTAGCGGTAAACACAGAGATCTGCATTTGCTGTTAGTTCTCATTTTCGGTTTTAAAGACAAAGCGACATTACTGTTTTGATTCACTCCCCCAGCACTTGTGTCACTTCCAGATACAGATGAGAGTTACTCGCTTTCAGCTAAAAGTCTATAAACTGATAGCCACCTGCTCAGTCTCAAACAGCATACAGTGGCTATCTTGCCAACATAGCGGAGGAGGTAGTGGCTAAAGAACCAAATATTCCCCCAACGCAGTTGTTAAGACCAACACAGAGCTAAAAAGAAAGAAAAATTTTTGACTTACATTTATCAGGTGGCGGCAAACATGAACACCCCAAATGAATGCTAATATTGCTCAATGATTGGGGAATGTGCAGCCACTATTTCGCCATGTAAGCTTTATAAGGTGGTTATGATTACGATCACCGTTGTATTCTGTACTGTTGGTCAATAACAACAACACTATCGAATATTGCAGTGAATGAGAGGATTAAGTAAAAAACCCACCACATTACCCCCCCCCCCCAAAACAAAAAAACAAAACAGGCAAACCAAAACATTAGCAGCAGTTTAGATCGATTTTTTGGTTCAGCTATGACTATGATCACCTTCCATTTTATCTCCAAATAAAGGGGTTTTGATAAACCACTTGCTAAACTGGTTATCTGACTGCTTGTTGTAGCAATGTCACCATGTTCTGCATTGAGTGTATTGTTGTCAGGATTGACAGAAATCATGTACAAGGTTGTAATGAATTGGAAAAAGCATTTATATGTAGACAGACACATTTTGAAGTGCTGTGTTGTCCAATAGCTTTGGAAGGAGTCAAAGGAAGACTTTGAAATGTGATCACTGTTAATAAAAGTTTTTATCACGTTGGCCTCACTTTTCATCATGTGTCTCTGTGTTTTGCCAAAAGGTGAGGGATGTTTTTTTCTGAGGGCAGATAAAAGTCAGCACAACCATGGTTATGGTTAACATCTTGAAAGGTTGCAGCCCAGGGTCATGACAGGCCGTGAGACTCCTTTGAAGAACACACTTGAATGTCATGTCTTATTTATGACTCTTTTCCATTCAGGCCTTTCATTCAACACACTGATGTTTTGCAAAGTCTTAGATACAGAAAATTTTAAATATGAAAGATGTTATTTGACAGTACTAAATGTATGTGCTCACACATGCACACATGATGCAAATACAGACAGTCACACAGGTTGTGCAGTCATAGTATACTCATTGAGCAATCATGAAGCCCATGTCAGACAGGTTTTAGGTTCCCAGGAGTTCAGTGAACTGTTTCTTCTCCTCCTCCTCTCTTTCTCTTCTCATGGTTAGTCATCTATATTTCTCACATCCACACTCAGGGCCAGTCCTCCTCCCAGGATCTCCTGCTTTTAGTGATTGTGTCAGGAGTAGTCAACCAGCTCTTCATCTGGCTGTGGGCCAGTTTCACTCTTGCTGGGTTTCACTGTAGTCGAACATTGGCAAGGAGGCCTGGGAATCAGCAGGTGCACCGACAGGTCTGCCTGCATGAGGACAAAGCCTATTGGCTTTGTGCTGCTGCTGCTCGGTCATTTAAATTGGCAGTTTGGGCAGTTATGCTTTGGGGAGGACTTGGCATGGCTCACAGTGTCTCTTTCACACAGAGAGAAAAAAAACCTCTCTGTTATGATTTTTGTTGTTGTTATTGTTGTATTTCCGCCTTTACTGGCTGTGTTTGGCCTTTACTGGCTAAGAATCAGTGACAGGTGTGTGTGAAATTAATATTGGGTGGCAAAGTTCAACACTGAGACTGAAGGCAAAAATGACAAAACATACCCCTAAAAAAATGGTGGTTCTCATTTTGCCATTTTCAGCCCAACATGTTACTGTTATAAATACTGTATACTGCATGTTGCATTGCATAGTATTTAAGTTATTTCCCACTTTCCCATCTAAGTGACTTTTGCATTTAATTTGCATAATACAAGGCGACCTGTCACCCACTGTGCAGGTCTGTTTATTGAAAACACTTCCATTATTTTTTTCAATACATAAACTGTCAGTTTCGGTGTCAAGCAAAGCCACTGAGAATTGTTCTAGTACCTGAGTGTGACTGTGCCTTGAGGCAACAACTATTATTTCTGTCCTTCAGTTAACAGCTTTATTTTGCTTTCATAAACCTGCTGACTTCACCATTCATGCGGTTGAGTAATACACAAGTAGGTTGATATGCAAACACTTGCAAATGCAGCCGACAGCCAGCTAATAACAATGCTTTGCTCAGTTTGAATTCTAAGACCACTAGTGTCATATCCAAGGGTGTGAAATACATGTGAGCCATTCACAGCATTATCAGATACAACTCTTTCTGTTACACAGTATGTTGTTGGTTTTAATCTTCAGTCATCAAGGGACATAATGACTTCATAGTGACTATCGGTGACCGCACATGATCAAAGCGGTGCAGAACTGAAGCACATGCAGCTTCCGAGAAGAGACAGCTGAAGAACACATTCAGCACTCAGCCAGTGATTACAGCATTAGCACTACAATCAGGGCTCATCTCAGGTCTCATTATGTGACTGACGACCCATAGACATGAACGTTATTAACTCTCCAGCTCAGGACACACAGGATGCTAAAGTTGTGAGAAAGTAGTGCAATCAACAGTTGTGTTTACAGTGTAAAAAGTGGAGACTTACGTGTAATGCGGTTCTGTTTTTATGTGATTTCCCTGAATTCACATTCATACTGTGGTGCCCATTCACTGTCTGGCTATGAAAAACAATCAAACACAACTGAACACTTGATGCAGCTCTAGGGTTATGCTGCACCAACCTGCAATGCTTATACAATTGCACAATTACAGAGTGTGATATCCTGCATGAGTGCAGGAGAATCAATGAGGCAACAACCACTTCACAATACTATAATTGTTGGATATTATAATTTACAGCATATGTGTGTGTGGGCACCAGTGCTGCATGTTTGTTGCAAAAGTACACATAATCAATATATACAGTACACAGAGAGAGAGAAACTCTACCACACAGTAGTACCTTATATATATTAAATAAATAATATTACATAATAATTAATTATATTAAATGATATATTAAAACTGTGCCATTTTGTAAATTCTCCTATTAGATTAGATTCTAAAATCTTCATTTTTTTCATGACTTATACACAGTACAATTTGATGTTTTTTTGTTGTGAAACCACCGTCTCTACCCCTCTGAATATCCAAGTTTGCTTCAGATGATGAAAAACAGTTATGTTAAACAGAGTTATTTGTCTGCGGGATGGTTTACTCACTAAAGTTGTCACAATCTTATCAATGCACTGTCCTCTCTACAGGACACATCTGCCAACATATTGTCTTGAAAATCACCAGTAAACGACTGTATTATCTGACCAGAATAGAGAGTAGGAGTGAGCTACGTCAGATCTTGACACCTTCCTTCTGATTTGAATCAAAAGAGTCAATAGCTATGTCCTGAATGGCTTGGTTGGGGGTTGTAGGGAAAGAGACATAGTCATCATTATCAAGTGTGAGATACACACTGGTTGTGGATTATATCAGAACCAACAGTGACTTTGCCTTTAGAAGTTTAAAGTTTCTTTTCCCAATCAACTTCTTTGAGACTGTAACTTTCTGGACAAAATTAATTTGCAGCACATGGTTGAAGAATGCTGGAAGTGTGTTGTTGTTTTACAAGAGTAGTGAGATCATGGGAGAGATTTAGGCAGATTCAGATGGGCTCTAGCTGGCCAGAGCAGAATCAGAAGTTTCTGGCTAAATAAGTTGCAAAACTTTCTAATAACTGGTAATTAAATAAAAAGCATTTGAACAACTACTTTGGTGGGGAAAAATAAACAACCAATATTGTATTAAATAAGTATTAAACATGTACTGCTGATCTTGCCAATTTTGGCTCCCTGTTGTACCAACTAGTTGTATATTATAATAATACTATCATAGGTACAGGGAATAAAGACTCAATATTGTTCTCCAGCAGTAGGATTTAGCTTCATGCTGTTTATCTAAGATGAAGAAGAGAAGACAAGATGCTCTTAGTTTCGGCGTGATTGTGTTTTAGTTTTGAAAAGTGACAGTTAACCATATGTAGGAGGGAATATTAAGCGCCATTTGCAAATGGGAAGTGTTGGTTTGATTGGAGGTGAGTCTGTACATTGGGTGTGTCCACGTCTGGGAATCAAGGGGGTGAGGTGTTCTCACAGTGGCGTTGGGGGATGAGGAGGGGAGGGAGGCAGTGGGGGATGTTGTGACATCTACACATCACACATGGTGGCGGTGAAGCAAGTGAGGGCACGGTGCAAGTCAGTACAGCTCTCAATGTCCCTTATAAACCTCTGTTACACGCGTGTGGATACACAGACGTTCACTCACGTGGGTATCAATATGCACACATACAAACGCTGATGATATACTATATATATATATATATATATATATGGAGCAGGTATATAGCATAGTGTGTGTAGAGGAAGCAGGAACACACAAGTTCTATAAAATCCAGACAGGCAGACATGACTATTTGCCAACACATGATGTAGTCTAATGGGTTAATGACAATAGATATTGTGTGTTTCCCTTGACTTTCTGAGAGAGCGATAAGTTTTGTCAGGACATGTTCACCAGAGAGTGACTGGTTGTTGTCCGGTTAGTCACAGTTAATCGGCTTACTCAGGCTGTTTGTGTGTCACCAACATCAAAGATGTGTGTCTGTGTGTTTGGGACACTTTTATAGAGAAGAGATAACTTCACTTTCATATGAATCAGTGTTGATGAACATCACCAGACCCCCCAATGTAAAAACCCAACCATTCGATCATCCAGTTATTTTGGTTACTGAATAAAAACAACGCAATTTAACATATTTCCAGTACAAAGCAGGAAATTCATATGTTGCCAGTGCAAACTAGTTCTAATTTCCCTAGTTGGGCCATTTACATGTCCAGTGTAATTTATTAAAAACTGTACATTTTCATTATCATAAGACCACAATAAAGTACATCTATGAAAGTACAGAATGAAACATGAAACACTCTATTGAAATACAATGATTGCAATGTATAGAAGAGACAATCACAACAACAGTAAAAACAACACAATTGATGATCTCATATTATGAGGAAATCAGAGTAATGGGACGTAGCACAATAAGGAGCTGTTCCCCTGATACCCCTATATTTAGTCTTAGCATGAATGAAATGAAAAGAGTGATACCACTCTGTGTACCACTCTTTTCATGTGTGTGATATGTATGAAGTTACAGCCAGGAGAGAGCTATCTTAGCATAAGGATTGGAAAGAGAAAGCAACTGTTTTCCAGAGTTTTCAACCACTGGTGTGTCATATAGCAAGACAGAAACTTGCTGTAGGGCCTCCCAAGAGTCAGGATCATGACACAACCAGCAGGATGAACCTCTGTAGTTACTAAGAATCTGTTGCTATGTAAATCCAAGATTATAATTTTATTATTTTAAGATATTTTTTAATGAACTATAAGAAAGGCTTCATTCAATCATCATCAATTTCATTCAGAACAATATTTTCTTTATGATCTTTCTTTATCAAGAATAAAAGCAAGGTGATTTGTTTTACTGTAGATTCATTCACATGTGGCATTTACTGATAAAGGACCACGTAATTGTAATCGTCATCGTCAATCATCAAGCGAAACAACAGAGAAATTCAGATTTCAGAAGAACACAGGAGTGTACAGTAGAAGTGCTACTTTCCTTCTTCTCCATCGTGACTCATCCAGTCCATTGTTACCTGTGATGTCATTTCATAAATGGAGCACATGCCTTTGGTATGTGGCAACCATGAGGGTATTTCTGAACAAATGACATAGCATCTTCAAAATTGACATCTCTGCCACAGGAGATTACAGAGCAGGAACACTTGTCCTGGCCAAGCATATCTGCACACACACATGCCTATCTATTATCAGACATGAAGAAAACAGGCCAGTCACGACATAAGTAGCTGTCCAAGGGGAGATTTTGTTGTTGGGATGATTCACAATTAGAACAGACACAAAACTAAAGATGAGAATCATCGCATAAATATTTAAGGGCATCAACAAAATAGGAACAGCTGATGCATTTGTTTGTGGTTTGTGTCTTTTTCATGATTTATTATAAAAATAATGAAACTAAACAAACACTCCATGAATTAGAGTTCTCTCTCTAAAGTCATATTTCTTTATTGATGGTCCTTTTGAAATTTATTGCCTTTAAACCTTTATGTAAAGTAAATTAATTCTGACTAAATCCCTGGTCACAGACTCTGTGGCTCCACTAAAAGTGAAGAGAGTGAGCAGCTGTCATCACACAGCAATATTTTATTACTGATATGGGAATGGGAATAGTGCAATGTAATGAGGACACACAACACAGAGAAACAAATCAAATCCGATAATTCCAGGCCAATAAAGCAATGTTGTAGCAGCTGAAATATGGCCAGAGGATTCAATTATGAAAGTTTAGTCCTGTCTTCCTCATACACACACTAAAACAAAAACCATACAAACTCATGACAATGGCTTGGCTCTTTTCTTTCGAGACAAACAGAGAAAACGGAAGGTGTGTTTGCAGGTGGCTTTCTGCTGTCAGCTCCCCTGACAGACCTGTAAAGCAGGCTTGAGCTCTCTTATCTGCTGCCAGCTGGTCTGACTAGAAGTTGGTCTCGCTTACCTCACATTTACCAGGTGACGCTGCAAGGGAGTGGCCTGAGCAAAATCGGTTTCATTTGTTTTGTCGTACTTTTCAAAACCTCATTTGCATTTAAACTGATAAGCGGATTAGAAAAATCGAAAGGGGGAGGCTTGGCTGCCACAATGCTAAAGGATGGACAGGATCATCAGCTCATATTAAGAATTTCACTTAAAGTTTCACAGAGCACCAACAGTAGCAGGCAATTAGGAGACAAAGGCTTGAGTAAATACATTTTGGCAACCTCAACAGTGAGATTTGTTATTGTCCCCTGTCAGAGGACAGAAGGAAGGCGGCACTGGGCTTTGCTTCCCAGGAAGGAAACTGGTTTATGAGCAAATAAAAGCAAGTCTTACCCTGAACAAAAAGGCTATATATCTTGGTTGTTCCAGACATTAAAAGCAACATAATGTCATTGCCTTTAGTTAGAGGGATGATGGATAATACAAAGTCTGAGACCATATGTGGATATTTACAACCAAAAAATGTAACTTACTTACAGCCCAAAGAGAGGGGTCAGAAGAGGACTTGAAATGACACATGGTTTTATGTCTTAAATATATAATTTTTTTCTGAAACAAGCTTCAGCAGCAACAATGCACAGTGCCTATAGTCAGTCAATAATGTTTTCAAAAAGGCCCCACAGAGGTTGATAAATGCTCCTTTGAGCCAGGACCGGTTCTGCAATGCCACACAGCAGACTCTGCTTATCCTCCAGCCTGCAGCTTAGTCTTGCAGTCTTATCTCTTCTTCTGTTGTCATTAATGTGACCACAGTCTACTTTAGTGTGGAGGAGGCTGAGCACTGTTGAACTTGTTGAATAGCTTCTGTTTTTAATAAATTTGCACATTTGTTAAAACCATTGCATTGTAATGTGTCAGTTAGTAAAAACATATAAACATTCATTACACTCACATTTTCTTATTTAAATATATATGTATATATATTTGAAAGCAGTTTATTTTCTCTATTATTATCTCTTTGCTTTTTATTGTAGTGATTGAGTTGCCCTGACAAGCCCATTCTGGATGCACATAAGAAAAAGTGAGGCATTGGTTTGAACAGAGAGGTGATCAGGTACATCTTGAGCATTAGGGAGAAGAACAATAAGAGTCCCCAAGGTAAGATCTAATGACAGACAAGATAAATTATTATTTAAACTATATATAATCTCCACTAACTTTAGGAAAAAAAATAGTTACTTTTCAAAGACAAACAGAATAAACTCCTCAAAGAAGTCTATTCCAGGAATATGCAAATATATGTCCAACAGGAGGATACACTTCAATATGACACTGTATTCATGTTGATCTGCATTCAGTGAGAGACAATGAAGTGACCAGTAAAACTCCCTGACACCACCAATGAGACAGGGAGTTTTTTTTTGTCAGATTCAAATTCAAACTGACATCAGGTTACACCTGCCTGTATGCACCGATAGGTGGAGCAGAAAAATGGACATGTTTCAAATGATGCCATGACACTTTCTTCCTTCATCACCTGTCAGCTGGGAACTCAATAGAATACAATAGATAGGATTATAACATTATATGGCAACAGTTTCTGTTGTTTCAGATGATCATTGTCATTGTAAGCTGTTTATTTCTCTAAACTTCATTGATATATTTACATGTTTTCTATATATCCAATGTGTGAATCTCTGCTATACCTTGGAGTGTAGATTACACATAGTATATGTTTGACTTAATTTGATGTTTTGGGAAACACGCTTATTCATTTTCTTGCTGATGTTTGATGAGAAGATTGATACCACCCCCTTGGTTTATGGGAAATATGTAGTAGTCTGTTAGCTTAGCTTAGCTTAACTTGCTTTAAAGATAGGAGGGGTCAGTAAACTGTGGGAAGGTAGCAAAACCCACTTTGCAGCACCTCTAAATCTTTCTACTTGAAATATCATACTTCATTTATTGGTTCTTAAATTTACATGTAAAAACTACAATTTCTAGTCCACATGAATATGTCTCATACTAGACTGAGAGCAGTCTCAGCGAAGACTCAACAAAGTTCTTGATACTGGACAAATATAATTTCCCCTCACAACCCGCTGTGAAACAACAATCCTTTTTATGCTTAGATTTATATACGGATTAAACAAACTGAATATATTGTTTTAATAAGTGAACTTTAAAGGTGCTGGTAGGTGGATTTTGTTATCTTTGGATAGAGCAGCTCTAGCTGTTTCCTCTGTCTCTAAGCTTTATGCTAAGCTAAACTAACCAGTGGTAATGTACCTAACTTAGAGTTAGGTACATTACCACGGGAAAGTGAAAAAGTACATTTTCTAAAATGTGCAACTACAATGTCTTAGTGTGCCATAACTATAATTTGATGTTTGTGTACAACATTTCAATGTATGCATGTTTGTGTGTGGATGTGTAAATACCCAGCAGGTGGTAAAGGGCCGACTCCCATCTCAGTGGGACTCCAATCCCTCCTCTGCCACTAAACCATGAGATTCTAACACCCTAAACACTATAAGCTGATCTTACATAGTCACCATTAAGATAATGAGCCAGATGAAATTTGTAAAAAAAAAAAAAAAAAAAAACCCACAAATTTAATTAAAACTAGCAATAAGAACAAAGATAACAGGGTGTTCAGCCGCTATCAATAACTATTTTAATAGAACATCACAATTGCTGAAGGCAAACCAAAAAAGTTAATGTCTAATTACAGCCCTATTGTAAACAAGAGTAATTACCAGTCCACACCTCTGGCTGAAGAAAGCCTGACTGTTTTTGCCCTGCCTACGATTTACACTCAGGGGGGTAGCTGCTGGTTTATGAGGCCTATTCAGAAGCCCTGAGGTGTCACTCCTGGTCACTCCCAGGTTTCCCCTTCTGCCTGGTTCCTGGCCATTTCACACCTCCAGGAGGGAGAATTATCCCGTCAGAGGGCCACTCTTCACAGCAGCGCAATGCTTCGCCCCATGAAAATCACACCCTCCTGCTTGTTTTGTTGGCCTATGGAGTTCACACACAAGTCTGACTGGGAGCTGCAGATGGTCATTGGGAATTAGAAAGGATGGAAAAAACAAGGCCTGGTGAGAAACACAGGCCGAATGCTGGTAAAAAAAAAAAAGGGCTCTGAATTTTTGACTACAGCCGATGGGACCCCGTTACACATTCACTGACACTGTTATAACTTAGTTACGACCACATAATATTCGCAAGTAACGCTTTCTCGTCCTGGTGAACAATACTAAACACACAGCTTTTCTTTTATTTGACTGCATTTATGCAGAGCTTTATTCAAGCAGAAGTACAAAGTAAATACTGTATGAATATGTACCTGACTCAGTATGCTAAGCTCTTCCTTGTTTGCCTAGGTGTAATCTTAAAGAATTAGAAGACAATTAATCTGCAAGATGTAGATACTGCCTTATACATTTAAAAGTGTGACAATAATTATTCCTCTTCCAATTTAACAAGTAGTGTCAGGTCAACATTTACATCTGTGTACACTATTAGTACCTATCAGGAATTAAGGCCAATACTCTGCAGCAAAGTATGTCATTGTCATTTGGTCTGCAGGTTAACCTCAAGTGACATTTCTGAAAACAGGTCCAGCAATATAATCACAAGTACAGATGGCTGAGGTAAACGTGACCAACTGTCTCTACAGGCTTATGGGGTTGTTATGAGGAAGTGAAAATATATTTGAGGAAGAGGGTGTGGATGTTATTTATAAAAACATACTCTACACAGATCACATCTGACACCAGACATTTATACATCTCCTTAAATAACTTTCTGGGTAAATACTGGCTCATGGGTTTGGGAAAGTGTGATGGTGCCACCTACTGGGGAAGAAAAGTAAAACTCAAAAAACTGACCGCATTATTTTGTTTGCTGTAATTTATTTTTTAATCAAAAAAAAAAAAAAAACAGAACACTTATTCATATTATTCATAATAATAATAACTATTTAACACTAATTGGTAAATTCAAGTATAAATGCATAAATAAGTAAAAATGTACACTTGTTACATATAATAACTTTGAATACAGTGTCAGTTAAAAAGTTTGGCTCTTTGGGTCTAAACAATTAGTCTATGACCAGTGCTATTCTTCATAAGTTACTCAAGTAAATACACAACAAATACATTATGAAGTCATTATAATGCAACCAACCCCCAAAGGATGAATGAGATAGGTAATGATTGCATGGAAGGATAACTACTTTCTACTTTCATCAATTATATAGCATATATAATTATATATACTTTCATGTACTCAACACTTTGACAGAACCTCCTGACAGCTTTTGTAAACCTTCACCAGGCAGTTCAGCCTGGGCTTTGAACTCTGAAAGACGAAGAACAATGTTCATTAGAAACAGGTTACTGTGACTGGCACTGTGCAATTAAAGCTTTAATATGAGAGGTGAACAAGTAACAAGACACTGAAAGTAACTCAACAACAAGTGTCTCTCTGAGATGTGGGCATACTGTGCATTCATCCTCACCTGAAACAATGGCACAACGCTTGACACTGCATTAGGCTCTGAAGGGTCCTTCAGCAGTACACAAAGGTAGTAGATGATCTGATGCTGCAATAATAACGATTAAAAAAATAAAATTGACACAAATCCACTCATTTCCACTCACAAGTGAAATAATGTTAACTGAAGAACAAGTACTATACAATAATATGGATTGTGTAAATTATACAACAGAAATCTACTTAATCACCATGTAAATTGCTTCATTGATGACAATATCCTTGATCTTGCTCATCTCGATGAAACTGGTGGTCTCGCGGCCTGAGGCGTAATTGGAGGACATCTGGATGCCTAAGGACCCAATGACGAGCAGGGACTCGTGGTCCACCTTCACAAAGTGGATGTGCAGCATCATGCCGACCAGGGTGATGACTATGGCACTGGACAGTACAGCAGTGTTCTGCAAGACAGAGAGAGAGAGACAGGACACATCCTGTCCTGCTCACCGCTACAGGTATACGGGCTCAATCCCCGCTGGCTCCTAAAAAACGATGCTATCGCAGTTTAAATTCACAGATCGCGAAAAGTGTTTTGCCCACCGGAAGTGTAAACAAAGGGCAGCTATTTAAAAAAAAAAAAAAATCCATCAAAGCTATGAACAATGCCTCACGTGACACGTGGCCGGTCTGACAAGTAACGTGGGGTGTAAAAAAAAATACAGATACATAATAAGTTAACTTAAAAAAAAAAAGAATTAACATTACGAGATGCCATTTAAAAAAAAACTAGGATTTTAGTCGTTGTGTAAATGACTCATACAGGGAGCACTGTTTTGTGGTGTCAGCAAAGCCAAGTTACTGGTGTTACCTGTGTGAAGAAGAACACGGTGTATGAAAGGAGCCACACGGAGCAGGTGTACACCATCACCTTGCCGATGGACACTTTGGGGGAGCTGACGGTGAACTCCCTGCAAAGGCCGGAGTGACTCTGACACTCCAGAGATATGCTTTTCCCGCTGATGTCAGTGAAGGCCTCATGCTCCATCGCGGACTGGACAAAAGACAGGGAGGGTGTGAGATGAGACGCGGGCACCGGGCTAACTCTCCGGGACACGCCGCCGGCTGACGGCGGAGACGCGCTAGCGTCGAGCTAACGTTGGTTCCCCCCCCCCCCTTCCTGCTGTAACCAGGCAAGGTCAGCGGCGGGTGGAGACGACAAGCGCTGCTTCCTCTAGCGACGGTGAAGGGGGATACATGCGTTCATGCCTCAAGTGCTGCCTCGCTCCTGTGAGATGTAAAATAAGACAGAAAGAGACGGAACACAACGTTTCTGAGCACGAGCACAAGTAAAAGTGGACAAGAGCCAAAAACAAGTCAACCCTTGACGTTGGCCGCGCTCGTTATTGTCACCGGGGCAGTCGGGTTGAATTTAGTCCAAGAGGCTCAATGCCGGCTGATAGTAACGACCAGCATGCAGCCCAAACCGAACATAGACATTCAAATATTTAGTCCACATAACAATAAAACCATGTGTCATACAGCACTTGATATTGCTACATCCTCTTAATATTAAGTCTTGCCTCCGTCCGCCCGGTGAAAGGGCGGTGTATGCCGCCCGTAAATAGAAGTGAACCATACAGCAGCTGGAAGGTGCAAAGCATTATGGGCAGCGGTCAGGATCTATTATGTGGTTTTCAGTTTATTTAACTACAACTTTTTTAAAGTGCGAAGAATAAACGTTAGTGTTCAAACTGGAAATCAAAATCAGCTAAACAAAATAATAATAATAATAAAAACCCCACTCGGTTTTCTACTGCAACTCCCAAACTCCTTCAACGACCAAAATGCACTGCGCCCGTATGACTTATGACCTCTGGATAAAAACAAGCCGATCAGCTGATGTAAAAGCAACAACATCTACTAGGTCTGAGACAAAAAAGCTCAGCTGGCTGACTTTGTCTCTATGTGGCAGTCGGCGATGTGTTAGTGTACGTGTCCTTCTTTAGTCCGTGCTGAGGCGGCGTTTCCCTTAAGCCAGCCGTCGTCCGTCGGACTAGTAGCCGCCGCTAGGTCAGTCGATTGAAATGAAGGTTGTTTGTTTCCCCACAAGTGTGTCTCTTTGTGTAGCTGGTGTTGGCGCTGGTGACTGTTTGTTGCTGAGTTTCGCGGCGCATTTTCTCGGGCATTATGACGAATATACCGAGCTACTTTTGAGGAGCAACGTTGCTTAAGAACAAGACGAGAGATGCAGGGCAGCTAATGTTAGCTAGCAAACGGCTGTGCCAAAACATAAAGCAATTACTAGTCTGGACAGGTGCGTTTGAAATTGCTGCCTGGGCTTGTTTTACTACAGTCTGAATGTCCCCATTGACATAGAGCAGTAACAAGGCCAATTGGACATTTCACTGTACTTATGGACAGTATTACATGTAAGTGAGTTGGCTTTTTGGAGAATTATAACTAAAAGGTTGCATCACACGTGGTTATAGAGGTTTGCTTAACTGTGTCATAACCTTCTGTCTTCCACCTGCATTGTTTTGCAATATCTCTAACTTGATAATACTTAAAGGCACAGTTCCCCCTCTTATCAACACCAAAGGTTGTGTCTGGGCCTGTCAGGTCAGTGATGAGTGGTCAAGGTCCTGCAGTAGATAAAGGAATGAACACAATCCTAGTCTGTCAAGAGAGCTACGCCTGTGGGGGATCAGATGAGGCTGCGTTTGAATGTGATGAGTGTGGCAGCCTGCAGTGTGCCCGCTGTGAACTGGAGCTCCATCGTCAGGAGCGGATGAGGAATCATGACCGGGTTCGGATTGCACCGGGACACGTCCCCTTCTGTGACTCCTGTAAAGGAGACAGCAGCTGCTCTGTCAACGGAGGACGGCTCAGAGCGGTGGTACGCTGCCAGGGTTGTAAGATCAACCTGTGTCTAGACTGCCAGAAACGCACCCACAGTGGAGTCAACAAGAGGAAGCACCCCCTGACGCCTTATCCTCCAGCCAAAGCTCCCCAGGAGAACAGTGTGACTGCTGGGGAAGAAGAGATGGAGATCCTGAAGGCCAAGCTGGAGAAGGTGTGCAGCTTCCTTTTGGTGGACGAGAAGGAGGAGATGCAGGTAAATGTGTGAGAAAATGTTTAGTGTTTTGCTTGCACCTTCCTCATGTGATGGTCTGATGATGTGGCTGATCCTGGGTGGCTTGTCAGGTGAAAGATGAGGAAGAGTTTGTCAAACGACTGGGTTGCAGACCAGATGAGCTCCTCAAGGTGGTCTCTATCTTTGGGAACACTGGGGAGGGCAAGTCCCACACCCTGAACCATACATTTTTCCTTGGGAGAGAAGTGTTCAGGACCTCACCCACCCAGGAGTCCTGCACTGTTGGTGTTTGGGCAGCTATGGACCCTGTGCACTGGGTTGTGGTCGTCGACACAGAGGGACTACTTGGCGCTGGTATGGTGATGTGCTTTATATCATGAAATAAACAGGGGGAGGTTATTTTCTACAATTAACATGCTGTCATTATTTTTGTTTACGCTGGTTACCAGGAGCCAATCAGGGTCAGCGAACCCGTCTGCTTCTCAAGGTCCTGGCTGTCTCTGATGTGGTCATCTACAGAACTCATGCTGACCGTCTTCATGACGATCTCTTCAAGTTCCTTGGCGATGCATCAGATGCCTACTTGAAACATTTCACAAGGGAGTTGAAGGCAACCACCAACCGCTGTGGCTTGGATGTCCCGTTGTCCACTCTGGGCCCTGCAGTGATCATCTTCCATGAGACCGTCCACACCAAGCTTCTAGGATCAGGTCAAATAAGGCTCATTTGTAATTTGAACTGTACTTTGTAGTAATGAAATGAGCAAGACTATCATAAGATTTTTCAAAGATGCTCAAGTTGTCCTCATTTTCACTTTGTGTTTGGCGCTCCATCTCTAGACAAGCCATCTGAATCAGCTGAGCGTCTGCTTCAGGAGCGTTTCAGGAAGCTGGGTCTGTTTCCTGAAGCATTCAGCTCCATCCAGTATCGTGGAACTCGGACCTACAACCCTCCTACAGACTTCAGTGGTCTGCTGCGCAGCCTGGAGCAACAGCTGGATAATAACACCACCCGCTCACCTCGTTCTGCCAGTGTCATCTACAAGGCTCTGCAGGTAGGGATGCTTCCTTTTATTGTATTGCAAAGCCATGTACCTGGACATAGGCCAATGTGAAGTGAGGACACTTAATGTGAACACAGCATGAATGTGTTAATTTTGCAGTTGTTGGCATTCAGTTAACAATGTAAGCCAGAATCACCCAACGTAAGCGTTATTGACGCATCCTGTACCTCCATCTCCTCAGGCCCTGAGTGAGTGCTTCAGTGGGGAGATTGCAGATGAGCACATGACCAGCAACTCTTTCTTTCCAGATGAGTACTTCACCTGCTCTAGCATCTGCCTCAGCTGTGGGTATGTGCCTCTCACTTATTTTGTGCACCTGTAGTTCAGTCACAGAAAGACAGAAAGTATCATTCACGAGACAGAAACACAAACATGACAGAAAAGGTTTTATATTTGTTGTCATTCTCTGATGTGATAACTGCCCTTAGAGGTATAATGAAAGAGCACATCGCATTATGCTGCTATATTTATTTTTCCATGCTCTCATGGTCCTTTTAGTTCTCAGCGATTCTGCTGTATTAACTACAACTGTATAAATAACAAAATTACTATATTGTTATAATAATACATCTGCAAATTCTGGCCTTCATCTTCAGTCTTTGGTTCGCTCCCACTTTTAGTTCAGGCTGCAAGAGAAGCATGAATCACCTAAAGGAAGGACTTGACCACGAAGCCAAACATCGCTGCCGCTACTCTGCACAGTACGACAATCGCATCTACACCTGCAAGGTAAGTTCAAACCCACAAAGTCTTGTGTGTGTGTGTGTGTGTGTGTGTGTGTGTGTGTGTGTGTGTGTGCGTGCGTGCGTGTGTGTGCTTGCTGAAGAAAGCCTGCTGCATGCTGAGATTCTTAGTTTGTGTGCTCATCTTCTCAGGCCTGCTATGAGGGAGGAAAGGAGGTAATAGTGGTTCCCAAGACGACTGCCTCATCTGACTCACCGTGGTTTGGCCTGGCCATCTACGCCTGGTCTGGGTCAGTCCATCTGTCATAGAGCCATATGGAAAAATGAATGGGAATGGCTTCTTTTCAAGCACAAATAATTTAGTACACTCCCATTCATTATGGTAAAATTTAGGAAAACATTTTTTTTTTTTTTTTTGACCTAGTTTGGTCAATCTACTTGTGTTCATCCGTTCACTGTTAGTTTTGCTCAACTATAACAGAAAGAACTGTAATATGCATGGCAGCTCTGCAATACAGACCAAGATCACCAATCAGTCCCTGTGATACTGGACCTGAGATCTTTTTTGTCCTTGTCTAGGTATGTCATTGAGTGCCCCAACTGTGGGGTGATCTACAGAAGTAGGCAGTACTGGTATGGAAACCAGGACCCAGTGGAAACAGTGGTCAGAACAGAAATCCAGCACATCTGGCCAGGGGTAAGGCCACAGTGGAACAACTTAAATGAGATTCTGCTTAAACCAATTACAAACAGTTTACAAGCCAAGAACTTAGAGGTTTCAAGCTGAATGACTGTTGTCACATCCAATGTGACCTGTATTTGCTGTTAATTCTGGCAGCTGGTTGTGTGTAGATGGCCAGGAAAGTAATTTAAGTAAAAAATTTTGTTTGAGACATTTTTAATGTTAATATGTTAATCTGGGCATACTTGGTCAGAATTGCAAAGTGTGTCTGTGCAAAGGAAAAATCAAGGCTACATGTCAGTGGTAACTTTGTATCTTCACTCATTTTTCCTTGTCTTTTTTTCAGTCTGATGGGTTTTTGAAAGATAACAACAATGCTGCTCAGAGGTTGCTGGATGGAGTGAAATACATTTCTCAGTCAGTGTCTGAACTCAGCGTCAAGCCTGCCAAAGCAGTCACCTCCTGGCTTACTGACCAGATTGCTCCCACCTACTGGAAACCCAACTCCCTCATCCTGGTAAATGACTAAAACTAGAACAAATACAAACTTTGCGAAACACTGGTTGAGAGCAAATATATCCTATAAGGTCCCTTTTGTTGTCATTGATTTTCATGAACCTCAACCTGTTACACAGTTCAGGGTCTTGTTGACCTGGGTTTAGCCTTTTTAACATGAGTCATTTGGTATTTTAAACAGTATAGTAGCTTTACTGATAGCAGTGATGCAACATCTAATACAAAGGTGTGATTGTGAGGAACATTTGTTGCTCAAGTGCAGCAGTTGATGCAGGGTGGGAAAAGAGGACAGATGGTTGAGATTTAGATCATGGAGGCCTGAACCACATACACCCCATGGTTTATATCCAAGCAGGATTTGCTAAAAAAATATCAATTTTCTGAAGCATCTTCAAAATGTTCTTCTTCTTGGAGCATTAGCTACTGTATGACAACTGGCAGTAGACTCACGCCTTATCCTTATTGTCTGTGATGTAGCAATGCCATAAATGTGCAGAAGAGTTTCAGCCCAATGACACCAAGCACCACTGCCGTGCTTGTGGAGAGGGTTTCTGTGACGCCTGCTCCTCCAAAACCAGACCGGTCCCAGAGAGGGGCTGGGGCCTTGCACCTGTGCGAGTCTGCGATGCATGTTTCCACAACAGGGGAATCTCAACTGGTATGTAGATCAGTCCCACCTTTCAGCCACTCTGTACTGAGACAGTTTACATTAGTCTTTCATAATTGTGTGATGTGACATTTGTTTTCTGGGTGAGGTTCTTAACAGTATGAGAGAGTCTGACCTGATAAATTTGTGGTATCCTATTGTAGAGTTGCTGGACGCTGCCTTGGAGGAGGAGGGAGGCACCCTGATAGCCAGGAAGGTTGGGGAGGCTGTTCAGAACACTTTAGGAGCTGTAGTTGGTGCTATTGACATACCTCTTGGTGAGTCTTAGATCTGCCTGCATACTCAAAACAATGCAGAGTTGAAATTAAAACTATCACACTCAAGCTATTGTTCAACAGTGAAAATGGTCTGTTGCCTTCTGATACTGTAATATCTGTTAGAATATTTAGTTGGAATTCAAAAAATTACATATTTTTTGACCTGTACCTTCACCTTTAGTCCAGAATATGTGAGAAAGTTTATTGATGAATATGACAACAAATACTTATAGAATATATATCTTTGACTGAATGCATGTAAGATAATTATGCAAAATGAGTAAGTAAATGATTAAACCAGAGGATTTTGGCAAACATTTTTAGAAATATTAAAACAATTCACATAGAAATGAATTAATTCATAATTTAGCTCTAAATGAGACTTGTTATCTATCAGGTGGATTAGTCATAAAAAAATTAATTACTTTGTGTTTAAGTGTAACAAGACCTGGAGCTTTACTGCATTTCCTCCTTTGCAATGTGACTATGTGACTATATACTAAACATGCATAGATTGTATCATTGATGCTGAAATGTTATCATTCAGCTCTAATAGAAAGCTGTTATATCATAATTCTGGTGTTTCACAAGGAAAACAAAGATGTCTGAAATTCCCTTCCTATATATATATATATATATATATATATATATATATATATATATATATATATATATATATATATATATATATATATATATATAACTATAATGAATAAATCACAGATAGCCTTGTCAGTAGACACCCTGGCTGTTCAGTTAGATTAACAACTACAATCCCTTTAATTTGTGTGTCCAGGTCTGGTGAAGGACGCAGCTCGCCCGGCCTACTGGGTCCCAGATCAGGACATCCACTCCTGCTGCGAGTGCCAGAGGGAGTTCACCCCACGTCTCTCCATCCACCACTGTCGCGCCTGTGGCCAGGGCGTGTGCGACGACTGCTCCCAGGAGCGTCGCTCTGTGCCCTCCCGTGGCTGGGACCATCCTGTTAGGGTCTGCAATGGTTGCAACCAGAAACCTGGGGAGCTCTAGCAGGAGCAGGAGCGGTTGTCAGAGCGGTGTGATGTCATGTGTAAGGATGCCGACTTCTATGAAAACTGGAATTGACACAATTTTGACTGGCTAAACGACTTCAGATTCAGCTGTTTTTACTGGCTTTTCTTGGCTGCCACCTGGCTGTCTGTGGCCGTTTGGACTCTATTGTTTTTTTTTAATGCTGTCCTCACGTCACTTCAGTCCCTCGATGCTATCTCACTTTAATATACCTATATTTTACACTGTGAAGAACAGCAGAGTGAGATTTGAAAACCAAGGAGTCTGGAGAGATAAAACAACTCAAAGAGATGAGGAAAGTGAGTAATGTATAGTACATGCTTGCTTTCAGTTCAGGTCAGGTAAATTTCCACGTGCCCCTTTAGACCCTTTTTAAATTTTTATTGATGCACATGAAACCCTTAACCTTTTGACAATCCCTCTCAGTGTAACACAATAGTACTACTAGCACCTTTTGTAGTCTGGGGTTACATTTGTAAACCAATGTAATAATAGAAGTACTAACTTTTTCCAGATAAGCACTTTTAGTCTAAGATTGTTTCTGGGTATAACATTCAGGACTGGACTGGGAGGAAATAAGGGAGACCTGAAAAACGAGCCACCACAACAAAACAAAAAAATCCATGTTTGACTGGATCTACTGTAATTTCCCTCTGTTCCAACCCTGCTAGCTTTAGCTTTCCTGCCACTCTTTGGGTTCAGGAGTGTTACTGGAATCAGAAGCCGCTGACGTACTGTAGCACAGAGATGCATTCCAGCTTGTATAATTACTTAGTAATAACTAACATAATCCTCGAGCCTTCATAGGTGTTTGAGCTTCAGAGTGGGCAGATGATAATAGCACAGCCTTAATAATGCTGTTGACTGTTTAATATTTACATAGAATATACATGTATGGGAAAAAAAAGTTTACTTTAACAGGGACATTTTGAAATGGCCTCGTTGTGTTTTTAAAATCTCAAATGTACTATCTGTTCACAAGACAAATCTGAGTGCAGTGGGATAAGATGCAACAGAAACTGCTTAGAGTGGCTGGCTCACAGTAGCAATATAGTACAGAAAATACTTCAAACCATCTTTTTGAGGCTGGCCCCTCAAAACAGGAAATATTTAGAAGAGTAATAATCATTTACTCTTGTCAACTCAGGCTGTGTAGCTGGTTAGAGAAGAGCTTTCAACAAGTGATGTACCTGACTGTTATCTTAAATGCAACATGTTTTGCAGTCAGGCTTTTGATTGAACATTCAGGCATTGTGAGGTCTGACTGTGTTGATAGTTGATCTAGGATTTTTCTGACCGACTGGGAGAGTTGGTTTGATCATGCTGAAATAACAAGACTTTGACCTGAATGAGTGAACTATCTGATCATCTCAGAGAGAGCTGTTCAAAGAATACAGATATCACATGGAGCAAATCATACCTTACCATGTTCATGTATGCTCATACACTATGTATTAAACTGCAGAAACCTCTCGTGAGAGTTTGTGCGTGTTCATTTAAGGAGCAAAAATAATCAGATCACTGTGTTTATTGGATTTTTTTGAACAATTAGAAAGTTGTGTCAATCTACAGTATAAACACAGTATCACTCATTTCAAATTCACACCAGAAACATCTGTAATTACAACAAATCAAAGTAAATCATCTTTTAAGTAAGTACACTTCTTTTGAGAAAGTAACAGTAAACAATGTCGAACAGTGGCAATTGTCCTCAGTTGTGTGCAGCACCTGTGCAGCTTTTGGCACAAACAAGTCTGAAAAACAACATTCCCCTGAGACAAATGCAACTTTTCTGAGGTCTCCTTCCAAAGCAAAAGTTCAGCACCACTTTGTGGAAATGCACTGCAAGCCTTTCAATTATACAATACCTACAGGCTTTGTTTGGCCAAAAAAAACAAAATTATGGTGTCCTTTGTTTTTTATAAATCACGTGTCAGAAGAAGTATTTTCAGCGTTTTCGCAAAGCACAATCTGCTGCTCTCCTCCTTCCTGGTAGTCGGTGTTGTATGGGAAATAGTACAGGTCGTGTTTGACAGCCATGAGCAGGCCGGGAAGCCCCCTACAGCCACCCAACTTGGAGGAGAAGACCACGCTTGGGATCAGGTCGTTTGCAACCGGGTGGGGTGATGGGATGGTCCGCAGCAAGTGGCCGTCCTTTAGGCTCCATAACCTCGTGTAGCAATCCTGACCCACTGCAGCGAGACCACAAATCAAACAGTGAGTTTTGAAAAAGCAAAACTTCTCTCAGTAGTGATTACATTCGAGAGCATGTTACCTGCCAACAAAAGCCCCTCGGGTTCATTGACATGAATAGGAAGGTAGGCATGCTCATTATAGTGCCCTTTGTACTCCTGCACTGGCTTTGTCACTCGCACATCCCACAGTTTGATCTGCACATGAATGAAGAAAACACACAAAGTTCAAGCAATAGCAGATTCCATGCAGATTTACCATGTTTATATTTTATTCTGGTGGGTCCCTGGAATTTACTTGGACTTTGATGAATATTTCTAATTTCTCATCCTGACCCCTGTCTTGGGTGAAATGCTGCAAAGTGCAGCTTAATCTTCCATGTAAAGAACCAAAACAGCTTGATTACAATCTTGCTCAATTTTTCCTGATCCCGTTACATTTGTCATTTTTAACCACTTTGTCACTCACCAAAGATTATACTTTTAAATACACAATAACCAGACCAGTGCAGTCTGTTATTGTAACCATTAAGTGACTTGAAGTAACTTGTGTAACAGGTGCCAAATCTCACCACTTGGAACATAATTGACATACTAGTTATTAAGAAGCAAATATTTATTGCAGGACTCAAAGTGTGACCCTCTGTTTAAGATATAGTCTTTTTAACCTGACCTGGCCCAGCATGTCAGCAGCAAGCAGATAGTTCTCATCCTGGAGCACTCGGACAGAGGTGATGGCAGATTCTTGATGGAAGCGACTGGCCTTCCAGCTTTGATCCCTGCGGCCACGCTGCCGCAGGTCGATGCTGAAGATCTCCCCCGATCGGCACCCATTGAACAGCACAGGGACCTGTGGGAAAACGGACGTGTTTTTATTTCCATGGTATTGTCCTTCTGCTTGGCGTAGCTCTAAGTCATATCAAATAGAAATCTCCACTAAAACATATTTCCAGTGAACTCAAACATGCAACATTTTGATGTGACAAATGACTCACCCTAAGGGCAAACTGCTGAGCCAAGACATCGCTGCCTACCCCGTACGTCTGTGTTCGGCCCGTCTCTGCATCTTTCACAATTACCCTGCGAGACAGGCCTGCCAACATGTGCAAGAACACGCAATTACTTTAGATTTGTTGGGAGGAAATTTATGTAGCTGTCTTATTTTAATCATCAACATAAATTATCAGTGATTAGGTTACTCTGTACTCCACAGAACTACTGCTTCAAAACAACCTTTCAAACATATTTGAAGTATCTGTGACCCTGTAACCCCGAGATGGTTTCTAAACTGTTTGTGTTTCTGTGCACATGCAGTGATCGTGACCCCACCGTGGCCTTTGAAGAACAACTGATACAACTGATTTGTTTCCAACATGTGTTGCTGCAGTTTTGATTCAGTCCAAACAAAGTGAGTGTGATTTAAGAGACTCTAAAGCATCTGTAAGCTGCAAACCAGCCAACATCCTCCACAGATGCCAGTGACTGTGACTGATTGTGATTATTATATTTAATTGTGAGTAGAAAGAACAGTGATAGTGGAACAGACCGGTGCTGAAGGTCTTGTCAAACTGTGGGTTGAGACACCAAGCACAAGACCAGGCTGTGGATATCTTAAAACTACAGAGCATCCCAGGCTGGTCTGAGGAGAGAAGGGGAGGAATTAAAGAGGAGAAACATTACTAAACAATATTAACATGAAATATGCCCTTTCTGATCAACTTCAGTCTGCAGACATACAAGTATGTTGCTAATATAGCTGATTGGAAACCAAGTTAGGAGTAATGGAACATAATTATCCTGGTTATCTCAAAACCAATGCTTTATGACAAAATCTTGCAAAGTACCTCAAATCTGCCTTATGACTCATACAATTTAATAGGATAATTTAAAGTCTTATATAAATTGATACACCACAGGATAATCTATTCAAACTAACCTGGGTTGGAGTTGCTAAAGAGGGAAGCAGGAAGTAAACTGACACAGCCGGGGGTGTCTGCCACGCCGACCAGACAAAGCCTGGTAGTCATCCCAGTCAAGGAGAACAGAACTAGTGTCCACCAAAAGAAGACACTTGAGGAAATGAAAAATAAAAATAGTATTCCACAATTTGAAAAAAAATGATTGTTAAATCTATTTCCAAGAAGTTCTCTGGACAAAGATAAGACATTATATTTCCATTCTCAGTAAAATATGCTAAATACAGATCCTGTCTTTTGAAATCAAAGCAGCACTTGAATTTTAAAACATATGTATTGACTGAGCGCTCTACTAAAAATACAGGAGGATACAGCACATGTGAGTCTGGATAGTTGACTGAGGCCCAGCAGATGGAATTCACCTGAAACACATTTAATCAGGATGGAAGTGTCAAAATTCATTGCTAGGCACTGAGAATGGTGATTTAGCAATTTTGCAACGTGTAACTATGTCATACATACTATTTAAACCTAATAAAAGTTCCACTAAACCAATGTGGGAAAAGATACAGGCACAGTAAAGTACAAGAAACATGTATATATTCAGAGTCACTGCCTCAGCACTAGTGAAATACCCCCACCTTACGGTTGGTGAAGTAGAGATTATCACACATCTCCACAGATAGAGAGCCCCGGCTGCTGCTGCTGAAGTTCATGATGCCGTACTTGCAGCCTCCGTGAGAGACATCGTTGACTGTAAACACCCTCTCACACGCCGAGTCCCCCTGAGGAAGACAAGGGAGGTTAAGCAAAAGCAAGTTATGGACACCAGCAAGTCAACAGGGGGGAAAAATACATCACATGTCACCATCCCTGTGGTGTTTTGTTTGTATATCTCAGTGTGGTCTCACCACTATGAGTCTGAAGTTGTCAGTGTTGGGGTTGCTGTTGTCCGTGCTCTGGATCTCTAGTTTGTGGCGTCTCATTCCACTGACCTTCACCTCGTGGACCAACCTGGAGACACACAGTAACTAAGGTAACTGAATTCCACTGTCCGCAGACAAGCCACAGAAGAAGAAGAATTTGCTCACTTCCATACAGCTAATGTGTCTGTTTATTTAAAGAAATGTTTGCCAATAGGCTGAATATAAATCATTGAGGCTGCTGATGCAATTGTAAGTGAAATAAATTCTGTCAAGCAGCAGAATATTTTGACTATGTTGTAGCCTACTATTGTTCCTTTTTTATGACTGTTTTCAAACCCATGTCAAAAATGATTAGTGTCATTGTTAGATGCCAGCAATGCTACAAAGAAACCTCACGCTACACATACAGAACTGATTAGCATTTAGGTTAGTCTTTGTTTGACTGGGGTTGTTTTCTCTAATGCATTACAGCTGTAAGTAAACTTAAACATTTCAGACGATCAGCTCTGTGGCCTTACATGCCAATGCACACATCAGTGAAATACAGTACCTGCAGTAGGAGTTCTCAGGTAACAAGCCCAGGTGTCTTTTGTGCAGCAGTAGTGAACTGTTCAGTCCTGCTCTTGGTGCTTTCTACAAAGAAGAGAACACCATTAAACAGGGATGAAACCAAACCCAAGTCCACAAGATTGGGAACATGGTACATTCAGATTTTACAATAGAAAACAGTTATTTCTTCTCTTGACATAAACCAGAAGACTGGACATCCGCTTGCTTCTGTCAGAATCAACAAACATCCTTTTGGTGTTGTGTTTCACACACTGTCCTCCCAGTGAGGATAAATAAGTAACCTAGTGAGTGATGGACCACAATATGAAGTCAGTCTGGCAGTCTCTCCTTTTTGTGGCAAGACTACAAGACTGCATATTCTAATTGGACTCATGTGATAGAGTAGGGGATTTCAGGTTTGACTTTTTTCTAAAAGGTAATGCCACACAGCAGGCTTACTTTTCTGGGTTTTTCATCCTCTGCAAGCATCTTGTTTCTCTGTTTCTCCCTTTCTTTCTCCAGCAGCTGTTCTCTGGTCAGTGGGTTACAGTTGTTATGTCCCGGTAATAGACGGAAGT
This sequence comes from Rachycentron canadum, assembly GCA_038496675.1. Taxonomy (NCBI): domain Eukaryota; kingdom Metazoa; phylum Chordata; class Actinopteri; order Carangiformes; family Rachycentridae; genus Rachycentron; species Rachycentron canadum. The sequence goes on from CM076665.1 coordinate 8,535,554, forward strand.
AGCGGTTTTTCTCCGGGTCAAAGTAGAAACCAGGCAACTCTGGAGGTAGAAAAATCATGCACATCTTTTCTCCTCATCTTTAATTCACACGCAGAAATATCCAGGTTACAGATGGAATCACCATCAATTACCTATTTGCTGTTGCAGTGTTGTGTTACCAGTGTTCATGACATAAGCCCATATGAAGCAGCTTTTGCATTACAAACTAAACAAACAAACCACATCTTGATATTCTCCCATTAACTTGTTTAAGCAGAGTTTCTGGTTCTGACCTGGAGCAGCACTGCTGGCCTCGGAGGAGGAAGATGAGGAAGTCGATGAAGAAGAAGAAGAGGAGGAAGAGGCAGACTGGTTATCATACCTCCTCTGAGGTGCTCTATAGGACGGCCCTGCATCACTGTGTCCATACCTGTGGAATAAAAGTAAGAAAGTCACAGTATTAATCTATTAATTAACAAAAGTTAATTACTGACACTAACTGCACCGCTGAGCAGTGAAGACTAGTCCACATAAGACCTTCACACCTTAAATAAGTATCAATCAGTAAACATACCACTGTTCGTCCTGTGCTGATCTTTGCCGGTTGTCTCTGTACCAGCCTCGGCGGTGACCAGCCCCTCGTCGCCTGTGCGGTCGCTGCCCCTCTCGCCACGTCCACCTCTTCATCCCTGCTGTGCGAGTAAAGATCCTCACACCACGTTGCTTCTCATTCGCCGCTGTGGATTTGCGACGTCCCCGTGTATCAGCGCACGTTAGCAAGTACTTATCATTAGCACTCTTGAGCTAATGTTAGCTGCACATCCTTCTCGACACGTTTTGCTAGTGTCGCTGAACATACAACAGGAGTAAATGTGGGCATGGTTCTTATAAGTCAATAATACGGCTCCCGTTACAGCAAAACCATCTTTATTTTTGTGGTAAACTCATATTTCATAAAAGTTTAGGCGCCGCATGAGCTAACTGCTGTACACTAAGTTCCTTCCGCTTTGTTCCGCCTCCAGATGTCATCCATTGGCCTATTGCTTACAATAGTTTCTGACGTAGCGGGCTTTCATTGGTTGTTTTGTGAGCGAGCGTCAGGATAATTGTATGGAAATAATTTTATTGCTTTGGATTGACGGACGTTCAAAACACATTGACGTGCACGCTCACAACGTGTACTCTCTGAATTGGGGGATTTATTATTATTATTTGGCCAAATGTAATTTCGATTAATTATAATTAAGGGTTTTACTATAAACTGGTGGATTATTATTATTATTATCTGAACAGCCTTCAGAGCACCCTAACCCAATCAAAGCTCCTAAATGGGCACTAATACAGCTCACAGAGTATGATATCCATCTATTTTCAAACTGATTAAATCTACATCAAGTTTATTATGTGAGATTACTATAATCTAAGGACTGGGACATTGATTTTGACAGACCTCTCTGAAGCCACGCCTAATGTCTTGATGCTGGTGTTGTATTGGTAGGGAGCACAGTGCCCAGGACCGCATTGGCTGTTGTGTGTTTTTTCATAAGGGTCCCAAACTATACCGAGATTTGGAATATTACGTTACAGTCCTGCAGGAAAATGGCGACTGTCATTCATAATCCTCTAAAATCGTGAGTAAAATTTAAATATTTCATTGAATGGTCGCAGAGTTTGATTGCATGTTGTGACTGCGCATAGGGATGATGTGTGGTTAAACGCGCGTTTAAATTAGAATGACAAAATGAACACTTTTGCCATGCACTTGGGCAGTCTCCGTGTGTATGTGTGTGTGTGTGTTGTCTGCAGGTACTATTGCCTGTTTGTGCGGTGTAACACTGATATAAAACCTTACCCGCATGCACATTCTGCAGAGAAAGCGTCTCCAACTCGCGCGTAAATCGAACCCACGGACTTGGTTTCACTTGAACAGAAAGTTGCCATTGTCCACACTCTGCTTTATAAACACGGGTGACATAAAGTTTGCACGCAGAGCTCTTTGTCAGCGCCGGACCTCTGCATTTGCATAGATAATTTCATGCAACTACTGTCACAAGGCGCACATTGAGAGGGCGACTCTCGCTCACTGCGCCGCTCGTGCTGTCAAGTAGATCTTCCCAACACAAAGCATAGCGGATTATTATATGGTGTTATTCAGCGCTGACCTCCTTTAATGCACATATGAGAAATCTGCAATGTACTACCAATCTAAGGGACGTGCAGTTTTTGTGAAGTTGGTCAAAAAAAAAAAAAAAAAAAAAAGAAAAAGTGAGGACTTTTAACGGTGCAGATCACAATGATCTACGCACAATTTATGATTTGTGGAAAAATCTACCACAGGGCTGCATTCAATGTGTTTTTTTATTTGCAAAAATGGACAGGTTTACACAAATACAAAATTGCATAATTACAGACTGAGATATGTTTGTAACTTTCTGCTCCGTTTATATTGCATGTCTGTCTTTTTGCTTGCTGACAGCAGATGTTTAACACTGATCATCTGGAATGTGTAGTTAGTTTCACAAAATCTCTTGTGCAAGAGGCCATATAAGTGTTTTAAGATGTCTTGATTTGAGAGGAATTTGGTCATTTAGTATTTTTTTTTCTTTTTTCAAAATGTGTAGGGTGTGGATGGGTGAGTCACATATCTGCTTTCACTCAAGACATTTTTATAATAATGTGCAATTAAATATTGTAGAGCTAATTGTTGACTGTAAAAAAAAAAAAAAAAAAATCTGACTTTTCCCCAGCAGACAAAAAAAAAATCCTTTAATCTGCTGCATTCTACCAAAACAGATTAATCTGTTGAGTCTGCAGATATATGTGCGTTTGTTTTTGTGTGTCTGCAGTTGTGCATGTAGAGCATCAGATTAGGAGTGTCCCAGTATTCTCCTGAGTCCATCTGTTGAGAGAGAGAGGTAGATGTAAAGAAAGAGTCTGATGCTGGGGCAGAGATAGAGGGTGGGAGCCCCATCTGCGCTTCATATATGCCATGACTTTCCCCCACTCCATCCAATTTCTGCAGAAAGGGAAAACAATGTGTGTGTATGTGTGTGTGCACTTACCAAAACAGACATACGCCCATGCCATAATAGAAGAAAAAAAATGATGTGAAATGATGTGTATGTGTGTAAAAGCAAATATCAAGTAACACACGAGTTACTACCATGGGAAATAAGGTTGTGGTCCATTTTCAAGGCAGCACAGTTGTGTGAGTCCACTGTCTGTTTAAAACAATGGGCGTACTTGTCATCTGTCCTCAGGATGTGGCCCGGTAAATCATATGCAGTCAATAAGGACATGGTAATGATCTAGCTCTTCTCTCCTGCCAGTGCTCAGCTCTGAAAGATGAATTACGAACCCCAGCAGCTGGCAGCTAATATGTCTGGATTTCTAGGCTCATTCAGTCATGTTTAGCCGTGCATATTCACTTGGTTTATTTAAACTCTCATTTTTACAAAGACTTCTTTGTGATTAAAACCAGGGAGGTCGTGTGGGATGGGTCGTGTGGGATGGGACTTAATGAAGAGCTGACATTAGAAGTATTCAAATGAGCGGTGTGATTCATATGCAGAGATGTTTATGTGCATATTATGTATCCTTTTACCTTCTCTCTTATCATTAGGTTCGGGCTTTTAATGAACCAGGTGGAAAATGGTTTGACTGTGTTTGCATAAGGAGTGAGGGGAGGTGGGATGTGATTTGGGGAAAGGAAATGGGACTAAAGAGGGAGGGGAGGGCTAGAGAGAGATAGAAGCAGGGAGGGGGGGTCAATGTGTTAGGGATTGTGTGTGTTTTATTGTGTATGTTTGTTACATGCGTAGGTGGTTGTGCAGCCATGCACCCCTCCCCCAATTTGCGTGAGTGAGTGATGGAGGTTAGGAGGTGGGGGGTGGTGGGGTCTGTCTGGCTGAATTTACTGCATACATTTAAACTACACCCTCAGCACAGGGGCGAACCCTGGCCTTTGTCTATCTGAGGGAATGGGAATGTCCAGGAATGGTTTCCAGGCATGGGGAATTAAATGGCCAGGAACATTTTTCAGAAAGCTCCATGCAGTGATCAATCCTTTCTACCCTGTTCTGCATATGTTTCTCTCCTTATGTTTTTTTTTTTTATGTCTTTTTTAGAAGTAAGCTGTGACTGTATGTTATAGCAGTGCTCTTTCTTGGAGACAGGCTTTCTCTTATTTCCACCAGTGACTCCCATGCTGAGTTGTGTGTTATTGTTCAGCCCACGTATAGTGCTCCCACTTCACCTCAACCGACTTCACTGTCTCTACCTCCCCCCACCTCCACAGCAATACAACAGCAGCATCTGAATCAGGGTTTCCCCTTTGCAACAGCCTTTCCTCTTTAGCAGCTGGCTCTACATTTACTCTTTCCCACCTCGGACTGCACCCTGCACCTTTCTCTTTTATTCCTTTTGTGTGTCTGTGCACGTGTGTGTGTGTGAGAGAGAGAGAGAGAGAGAGTGCGCTCATGCGTACACACATCCACGAGTTGGAGAGAAAATGAGTGTGACAGGGTTTGAAAGGGAACACGTGTGCCCCGGGACACTGCTTCCCTCCCCTTCTGCCTCCTTAGCTCCTCCTCCTCTATGTCTCCCTCGTCTCTGCTTCGCCCGCTGGCCTACCAGTGCCACAAAGACGTCTATCAGTGCCCATGTGCTGTTGCCCGACCCTGCACTTCCTTTGGGGCCTCTTAATTCCAAGTTTAAACTGGGCTTCATCTCCTCTCAGTATCTTGTGTCCAGCTTGTGATAAACACCCATAATTACACAACACTATTAGTTGTGTTTCAGATTTCCTGTTGGGCAGATCTGTACATTTTGTTAAATGATACACATTCCAGAGGCTGATGTTAGTATTTCACTTTAGTGTTTACTGTTTGCTCTGTTTTCTGAGATGAATGCCTAAAACCTTTCATTTTTACCTCATAATGACAAAACATAAAAAGAATGTTTTTATCTCCTGAATTTCCAGCCTTGTATAAAGGCCTGTTGTGGATGCTATAACCATCAGCAGAGATGCCTTTTCAAAGCAGAGTGCTCATTAAAATGATTGACATAGGTGTGATTATGGTAAACTGAAGCGAGGAGGACAAGATTGACAAAACATCTCCTGCCTCAGGGCAAAATAGTAATATTTTATGTCTCTGTGCCGTGCTGGAGGCATTCTGTTTACAGGTTGTCCGTCTGTCCCGTTGTTGTGAACGTGATATCTCGAGAACGCCTTGAGGGAATTTCTTCAAATTTGACACAAACATGCACTTGAACTCAAGGATGAACTGATTCGATTTTGGTCAAAGGTCAAAGTCAAAGTGTCTTCTCTAAAGCACGCTTTGGCCATGACTCACAAATTCATACGCTAATTATGACAACAATTTAACACAAATGTCTAATTGGATAAAAAAAAAAAAAAAAAAAAAGGCCAACATCTCTAGTGCTTGTGACCATATTTCGTGCAAATTGCCTAGCTTGCAGAGGCAAACAACTGCAGGGCTGTAGTTTTACATGTATGTTAAAATATGTCCATTATACTTTCACTGAGTTCAGTGACATATTCAAATGAATCTGACCAGCAGGGCGACCCTCATACATGACAAAGAAAAGCATCAAATCCTCATAGTTAAGTAGCTAATGAAAAATGACAAAAAATATTTTTTCAATTTAAATTTCTGTCAGTTGACAAATTAGATATTTGACTAATAAGGAAACTAAGATATGTCATGTGAAACAGGAGCATCGAGAGATGAGCACAAATGTGAAGACTATGACAGTGATTTATTACGCTATTAATAAGTTCCTTCAGTGATTAATTATTCTATTTAGGAAGGAGGAGAAGAAGATGCTGTGAGTAATACATAACTGACTGAAATATGACAGAAGAAAAGAAGATTGATGGAGAGGAATGACAGCACACATGCAAACACTAAGACTCCCCCCCCCCCCAGCTGAGGTTTGACTGTGAGTCTGAATAGTCATTGTTTTCATGAGCTCCTCCTCATACTAAACTAGCTCTTTGGGAGTGTGTGACCATATTGGCTCAACTGAAGTTCAGTGCAAATGAACTTGGCACCTCAATTGTCCAATGATGTCTCCCTGTGGCTGTGATAAATCATTCATGGACACCTGTGAGGTGATAGGCCTTGATGGCCAAGCAGAGAACAAAAGATGGAATTAAAATGCAGAGAAGCTCCTCTCTCCTCTCCTCTCATCTCCTCCATTCTCGTCTCCTCTCCTCTTGTCTCCTCTCATCTCCTCTCTTCTCATCTCCTCTCCTCTTGTTTCCTCTCGTCTCCTCTCCTCTTTTACCTGGAAACATTGACCTGTAAACGATTAGCATTAGCTGATGAAATGGCCCATCACTGCCTCTGTACTTTGCAGTGATAAGAGTGACCATCACACACAAAGCCTCTTTCTCTCTGTGCTAGTATGGGAGCAATTGAGACAATCGCAGTGGTACACACACACACACAAACACACACAGCAACTGCAGATTCCATCAGTATCCAGGAAGCTGTTGACCAAGAGGAATGTGTTCCCTGACATGCAAAACTGGACTTACATAAGCACCACTACTAGGATCAACCATACAGTCAACTAATGGGTACAAACAGCAGCACAGTACAGTCACTGATGGTTGAATCGGGTTCAGAGGGGGTGGAGATGTGTGTGGGGGGGTGCAGTGTGCAGTGTGTCTCAGGACACGCAACCCATAGACAGATGGTCTTGAAGGCATACACATACACACATATCCACACACGGTGTCTCTTTACTTTCACTTAATCAAACACATGAACACACCACACAGCAGGCAAACAAGAAGGCACGAACGCTTGCTTATGTAAGAGTTTATGAAGCTGCCCGGGGACGTTATACAGACGCTTTGTTGTTGGAAATGGGACAGAAACATACAGGAAATGTGGGATGACACAGGGACGGAAAGACAGATGATGAGAAAAGCCTGTAGGTTTACTGACACACACACACACACACACACACACACGTACAGTTCAGGGAACAAAGACTGACAGCAGCGATAACACTTCACCTCTGGGAATGTGACTTATGTGACAGGAAGTCTGTTCTAGAGATCTGGATTTGACTAGATCACTGTCAGTTTGTCATACTGTAAAAAAAGATCAGCACCAAAAACACCAGCTGCACCCCACGTTTCCACAGCCACAGCCAGCAACCACCAGACCTTGTACATACACAGGATTTGCTTTACATGTGCTGCAACTTCAATTTATTACTTCTGTGATAAATCTTGTGAACATACACATAATTCTGACAACTTCTGGTGTGGATCGCTGGTGCTGACTTCTCTGCTAGTCCTTTCAAAAACCGACTTTAAATGAGGCAAAGACACCTTGAAGCAACAATTTGACATTTTGAAAAATTTCCTGATGGGCAGTAAATAGGAAGCTGGAGCGAGGAGACAGTCATCTTAGCTTAGCATAAAAACTAGAAGCATCTAGCCTGGCCTTTCCTGTCATCAACCTAAAGCGACGTCTGTTATGCTGTTGATCGTATTTATGCCATGCAAGGTAGTTTTACTGTTCAATTATATTAGCGTTCTGTCCAGTAGAAAAAAAATTTAGTCACACGTGATTCCCCCTCAGCACATCTGATCAACTATCCAAATTTCAGAACCCACAAATCTCCCAATCATCTCAGATCTTTGTCCAGATGTGCCAGTAGCCAAGCTTGAGGTGTAATTCACATTTTACAAGCGTAAAGAAGAAGTAATAATGCAGATGTGAGTTGGGAAACCTTCATCTGTACACCAGCTGTCCAGTTTCCCCTGTTTTTATTCATATTATTGTTTTTGTCTTTTGCAAATCAAGCACCTCTTTCATACCTGTAGCATCCTCTGTAAATTCTGCCCTTCTCCCTCTTTTGCATGCAATACCTGGTTCACTCACTGCTGCTACTCGCTCTGCCCCCCCCACCCCTCCCCTATTCCCTTTCCTCCTCCATCCACCCTCCGCTCCCACCTCTTCCAAACACTGCACATCTTTGTGAGTTTCAGTGTGACCAGAGTGCTGGTCTTTGTCCAACTTGGCATTCTTTACATATCTGTGTAGAGAATCCACAGAGCTCCCATCTCTGCTCAGGCAGTCAGAGAGACAGGATGACGGGCAGGGAGATAGACATGTATAGACATGAACTGAGAGACAGACAACTCCATGGGTATATCTTCAAGAGCAAGAGATCCAATAGCAAGGCCGGTTAGATACCATGATGCATAAAATTCTCCTATATGTCTGTTTCATTTAATAAAAGTAATAAAAGTACCCAAGGATGGTTCAGTCCATCATCTTCTACCTTCCTCTCTGGATTCTAGCTCTGGAAATAAATAAAGAAAAACCGACTCAAAGTTAGATATTTCATCTGTGGCTGAAGTGAGTTAATCCTGGTTTATTTTATTTGTTTCTAATGATCGTAGCTGCAGAAATCTTGCCTCTTGACTAAGATTGTGGAAGGTTAATAATGGCTTTTATCCTGATTTATACTCTCTGGTTAGTTGATAGCGTGTGTGTGTGTGTGTGTGTACACCTGTGTGTCTGTTGGACTTCGATCTAGCCCCTCTGACCCATCTATCAGTTTGACAGGATGAGAACATTTCCTCTTCTCCTATGATTCCTTATCGTTTTTTTTTTCTGTATGTGTGCACCTTCATCACCTTATTGTTTCCCACGTTTGTAGACTTTTCTCTCCATCTTAGCTCTCGTCATTTTAAATCTTATGTTTGCACTAAATCCAGACTTTACACAGCACACACAGTCAAACTGTGGAGAGAAGACTATGTGTCTTTTCTTAAGCCACAGTTAACCAAGGCATTCTCATACTTTGTAGACCATATCAGCTCATCAGTCACCCAGCATGTGTTATTACCATTAACTGTCCAAAAAAATGTGAACAGTAATTCAGCTGATAGGACTTCAACAGCAGGAATGACTCATATGCACAGAAAGCAGAAATTGAAGCAGCATGCTGCCAATAGCTTAGCTCAATAGAAAAAATGTGACTATAATGTTAGTTGTGGGAAACCTGTGTTCCACAAAGAAATATTTTTAAAATCTATTTCAGATGCTGATAGAATGGGACAGTTATTGTAGAAGTAAATAACAATGAGCCTGATTTGTTAAATGCATCATCTTTAGTCTGTGCTCCTTCAGGTCTGTCTACCTCATTGTTTACCTGCTGCTCTCTGCTGTTTCTCTGCTGTCTGTCTTCAGGCTGGGTGACCAGTTCTACAGGGAGGCCATCGAACACTGTCGCAGCTACAATGCCCGTCTCTGCGCCGAGCGTAGCGTGCGCATGCCCTTCCTGGACTCGCAAACAGGCGTGGCACAGAACAACTGCTACATCTGGATGGAAAAGCGTCACCGTCAGCCAGGTGAGAAACACCCAGAGAGCTGAACACCGTTATTGTGTAGTTTAGACACAAGGAAGTCACTGCAAAATCTAGCTGTTTCCCCTGCTTCCACTCCTTATACTAAATTAATCTAACTAGCTGCAGACTCTAACCTTATATTGATCACACAGACATGAGTGTGGCATCAATCTAATCATCCAATCCAAAGCAAAATAGTGAAAAACCAAAAATGTATAATTATCAATAATTAAAAAGATGTATTTAGAGATGAGAATCGGCCCCTCTTCTATATTTATTTAGGCTTATATTACTTTTACTACTTGCTGCATAATCCTGTCAGCGTACATTTTTCACATCTGGGTCGCCTGTACAGCCAGAGGGAACAATCTGCTCTTTACCGAGAGCTGGACACAAATAGCCTGCTCTCCATCTTGTATGCAAAACCCTTCAGGCCACACCCTATACTTTGTGGCAGACCTAACTCACATTATATGCATTTATTCTGGGTTTATCCCTCCCCCCTGCTTTCTCTTGTTTTTTTTTTTTTGCTCTGCACGTGCACGCATAAAAAAACTCTCCCCCCATTTCTGACGTCTGCTAAGCTAATGGAGGAATATGATTAGACACAAGGGCAGAGACCAAAATATTGCAATTAAAATACTTAAAGCCTGCTTTGCTGAAATGGTGACAAGGCAATTTTATTTGAACAGTTCATTGGAGTGAGAATGAATATATCCATTTTGAACATTGAGCATGGTTCACTACCCTGAATTTCAGGTTTTGTGCAACAAAGAGACTCCAGAAACTGGAGTTTTCTGAATATTTGGACCATCACCACTAAAATCAGGACATATCAAGTGTCAGGAGAACAAGACTAAATGGAGATGGAGTAGTGGATGGTGGGGTGGGGGTGGGGGTGGGGGGGGTTGTTAAAATAGTAAGCACCAATGGTAGTTAAAATTCTTCCTGTGTGCCTGTGTGTCTACATGTGTGTACATGTACTGTGTGTGTGTGTGTGTGTGTGTGTGTGTGTGTGTGTGTGTGTGTGTGTGTGTGTGTGTGTGTGTGTGCATCTGCATCCAGGCCAGGCAGCGGGACAAATGTATACCTACCCTGCTCGGTGCTGGAGAAAGAAGAGGCGACTCCACCCTCCTCTGGATCCCCAGCTCCGCCTGTGTGAGCTTCGACTAGGTAAGACAAACAACACGCAAACTCATACACAGTCAACCCAGCAGCACACTGATATGCATACATAGTGAAAAGCAGCAGCAGTACAGACCGTGCAGCCTCTCATTTTGTGTCCAAACTACCTTCACTTAAACACACATCTACATTATGTTATGTTTGTGCCCTCGATGTTCTTATGTAGCTGCACAGGGCTTCAAGCCGGCTGAGTGGCATTAATGCTTGATATCTGACCATCTGGCTCTGGTTAGCCGTCGCTCTCGCCAGGTCTCCAGGTTCATTCTCTCCCCTGAATCAATGCCTCCTCTCACTGTTCTCTGGCAGTATACACACACACACACATACACACATACACACACACACACAAACACACACGCATGCATACACACGTTCATGAGCGCACAAACACCCCCACTCATGACTCTTGCTCTCCGATACAGCACAGAAGCACCCTAACTGGGCCTCTATAATCATTTGTCCATGAGGCATCAGAATGTAAGTGAGTCTTATGAGGTGGAAGTGTGTCCTTTTTTTTTATGTGTGTGTGTGCATGCATATGTGTGTGTTATAGGGGATTTTAGCAAAGGAATGGCCCAGGAACCTGATAAGGAGGAGACATAAAGGCAGGTCTTTGTTTCTCCTTCGCCACACCATTGTTTCCCCCTCGCTGTCTTCCAGACGCAATTTAATACTCCAGAGCTTTATACCAATAACAATTCAGCTTTGAGCAGAGGACAGAGCCACTTTCAGGAACTAAAAAGAAAGTCTCCAGACCTGCAACCAACCTACAACCAAAGCACATAAAGAAAGAGAAAACTAGTGATATAAAGCCTTTGTAGCTGAGGGTGAAAGTGTACCCTTTTGTTTTTCTGAAATCCAATTCTGTAGTTTGGTCCAGATATCTATCATAACACGACAGAGGAATGTGAGTGCTCCTCTCCGGGGCTTTTGGAAATGCTTTATGTTTATTTAATGCTTCCTGAGTAGAGAAGTTTGTCTCTGTGTGTGTGCAGATACACATAGGCTCTGTTGCAAGCTGTTGCTTTCAAAGAGTTGGAAAGCAGAATTAAATTCCCTGTTTTTGTGGATCTTCTGCTTTTATTTTGTATTTTTTGCATGCACACAGCTCAAGTTGGGGGCTGTGCCTCAGCAGCCATTTTGCTTTCCTCAGAATAAACTCCTTGTTTAATGTGATGAGAGTTTCAAAAATGTGCAAATGCAGGAGGGTAGATGACACCGAGGGCTGTTTTGTTGGCAAGACTGGTGTCAGTCTATTGGTATTGAGCTTAAGAGGAAATTCTGATGAACTTGACTTAATTGTGTGTGTGTGAGTGTTTGTTCATGTGTTGCTGGAGCAGTGGATGCTTTTTGCTGGCAGAGCAGAACATTCAGCTCCACTCATTCTCTCCCCATTTGCCCCAAAGAGTCAAAGGAGAGGTGGGGGGGTTATAAAGCAGAAAGAGGATGGGCAAGGGCAAAAAAAGATGGGGGGAGAGGAAAGCAAAAGAAAGAGGGATTTAGAATAAAAGAGGAGGGAGGAGATCAGCACAGAATCGGGGTGAAGGAGGAGGCGTGTACTGTAGAGGACAGAGGAGGAGGACGGAGAAGAGGAGACAAAGTGGTACAGCAGCTTTGTATTCAATAAGAGTGCTGTACAGCCTCGGCAGCTCAGCTCTTGCTTCTCTTATCACATCTCTACTTTCATTCTGTTTTTATCCTGGTATTATACTTCAAAGATGAGGACAGAGAGTCAGTGCTGCAGCAAGTTCATCTCTGCGGAAATGAAAAGAGGGAGACGAAGAAAGATAAATCAGATTGGAAGAGGAAAGAAGAGAGAGTCAGATATAGTTTAAGCTTACAAGTCGTTTTTAAAAAATAAATTGTGGTTCATTATTTCCCTTCTTACTGTGCACCTAGAGCACCTTAGTTTTTTACAGATGGTGAATCTGACAGCCTACTCTGCCACTGTTACTAAAGCTTGCTGCATTGTCCCTTTATGTAGAGTGCACACATGTCCACACTGATGCTCATTTTCTCTACATCCTCGTTGTTGACCCAAAACAGAGCCTTTTTAAAATGCTTTCTTTAAAAATTCATGTGATCAGACGAAAAGATGGTCACTGAAGTGTCCTGCAATTAGCCAGTCGACGAAGTACTGTATAAAAGCCCACTCTTTAATATGGTCAATTACAAGATAATTATCAGTGAATGAAATCTGAATACACGTGCACAAACGTATTGCCATCTCAAATAGTCTTTTCTCTCTCTTATTCTCCTCTGCCACGTCCTCCTCAGAAGCTGAGCTGGCCCCCAAGCGTGAGGTGCCCCCAGGGGAGGCCACAGCCTTGGAGGCCCTTCTGAGGGGGGACAGCCTGCTGGAGAAAAAAAACAGCCTCAGTAAGGAAGAGGAGACATTGTTGGAAATACAGGTAATTTGTTCTCTGTTTATTGTGTATCAGACATCAATAAAATTTGTGCAGGGCTTTGTTTTGGTAGATGCAAACCTAATTATCCCTGTTCAGTTACAAATCAGGGCAACAGAGAGCAGAGGAAACATCAGAACCCAAGCCTCTGTTTATCTCTTTACCCTCTTTTCCAACTTTTATGCCTAACCTTCTGTCTGACTGTGTGTGTGTTCACTCTCTGTAGAGAGTACTGGAGGCAGAAGAAAATGGGGATGGTTTCCATGATGATGAAGACTTTGAACTGGATACTCCAAAGAGAAAGAACAGAAACCGAGGCAAAGTGAGTATCAAAGACAAATTTGTGTCTGTTGTAAAAAAAAACTAAAGATTCATTTTCATTTACACAAAATCCAGTTAATAGCAGCCAAAATGACAGCTCTGTTGAGCCTATTTTTAGGCACAGTTGTGCCTCTAGCTAAATGATGTAATCATGCTAACATGCTCAAAATGACATATCCTGAATTTGTGTTGTGATATTTTTATATTGGAGGACTAAATATCAGATGTGTGACGTATTTCCTTTCAGAACAGAGGATCGAGTCGCAGGAGGACAGAACCTGTTAACATCGATGACCAGGACAAACCTTACGTCTGTGACAGTAAGAGAAAAGAAGGAAGAAGAAGAAAGAAGCTTTATTCTTTGTACATTATGTGATCAGTTTGCTAGTTTCCATGTTAGTCAAAATTCGGAATCGTGTCTCTTAAAGCTCAAGGCATTAGAGAAACTCTTTTCCTTAGATCTGGCAATTACAAGAGACTTTTCTTTGACCTCATGCCAGTAAATGTCTTTATGATGCACTGTCAGGAAACCTTTCTCTAGGGACCTGCTCCAAATTGTTTAGAAAGCAGAGAAAAATCTATCAGACAAGTCATTTTCTCTCATCTTCCAATGGTAGCCCTCTCCTCTACTGTTTCTAAGAGCAGTCTCTGCAGCATGAAGAAAGAGTTTGCTGTTAATCCAGACCTGATGAGCATGCCTCTTACGTACTTGGACAAAATATCCCACAGGAATTGATTGCCATGGGGAAGTGGACAGAGATAGCCTCAATGACTGAGCCTCAAACAAATGAATCTCATCCTCATTTTGTGTCTTGTTCTGTCTTTCCTTTATTGTTTGCTTTTGTGTCTTCTCTGTTCCAGATAGATACAAACAAAAGCATAACTCAAAAAAGGCTGAAGAAGGTATCTGAACCTGTCGCCATCTTGTCTTTCTAGAGCCTCCATGAACTGTCTTTATGATTGGCCTTTTTACTCATTGGCATCTGGTGTTGGAATGGCTGACTGAATGCTAATCCTTTGGCGATAGCTACTACTTTTAAATGCTTTATGCTAGTATAGGCATCCCTACCTGCAGTGCGAGCATTGCATGACACTAACGCTATACTCCATGTGCCTTAGTGCTTGCTCATTGCAAGGCATGCACCAAATGATGCTTTAGCAGCAGCTCAGCTAATGCCACACTGAGGGACGCATGTTTCTTTGGTCACTCTCTCGCTGTGATGTGATTCATAGATGTAGCCATTGTAGAAGTGTTTACACTGTAAGGGAAATTATAATTGTTTCTAAACACTGGGTGGTGATTGCAACACAAGTTAATTTATAAAGGGATGGATAGCTTTATTTGGCCACACTAACTAAAGCTGAGACAGAAATTGCTGCAGGTAGCAAAACTATAATGCACCAGATAGATGATGAGAAACTTCTATGATGGCTACAACTCTATTGTGCTCACTGTGGAGACTCCTCAATTATTCCAAAATCTAGACTAGATATATGTCTGTGCAGTGTAGTTTTAGAGCACAAAGATTTTGCTTCATTTCTTTTTATATAAATTATATTTTATATAAATTATATTTTTGTTTGGTGATGGTGTCAAAGCTTATAATAACTGACAGTAACATTAGACCAGTAGCGCAATGAGCAAGTGGAGCCCTGTTGTTGTTTGTTATAAGAGTTGCAGGCTCATGTGTTTAGTACACCTCAATGTGTCCTGTTCCTGATTATTAGGCTTTTCGGTGCCATAGGTATCATCTGATCCCTGGTCCCAGTGGTCTTCAGTTTTTGTTCATGTCTGTCCTACCCGTGTGTTTGTCTTAGCGTGGCTATATTATTAATACTAATTAATATCAATCAAATCACATGTTTACAGTTGGGGAAAAGCTAACCCTGTATTATTACTATACCTGATGGGGTATGGAGCATCTTAGAGTAGATGCATTGGGACAGTCAAGTGAAACTGAACATTTCTACTGCATAGGTGATTTTAATACAGTGAAAACCACCCAACATGGATAAGGACAGTGAGTTGGAATATCTGTAAATTGTCTCTGAGAGTTTGCATAATGTTTTCTTTAGGCAGGGATGATAGTTGATTTTGAGCAGACTCTTCCGTCCACTATTTGCACAAAGTTTTACATGTTTCTAATGGATCTGTGATGGTTTATCTATAGTATGTGGAAAACGCTACAAGAACCGGCCTGGTCTGAGCTACCACTATACCCACACTCATCTGGCAGAGGAAGAGGGTGAAGAGGAGAAAGAAACAGAGATGGCCCCATCTCCTCCACAAAGCTCGGACAACCACAAACGTACGATGCTATGACATTTTCTATAAATGCCCGAATACTTTCCTGACAACTCAGATGGCCTTGAGCTGTCAGAAAACAAATGGCATCTTATGTGTCCTTCTCTTTTGTTTGTTCCTGCTGACAGCTCAGAAGGGCCCAGATGGTGCCATCATCCCCAACGACTACTGTGACTTCTGCCTGGGAGACCAGGACTCCAACAGGAAGACGGGTCAGGCTGAGGAGCTGGTGTCCTGCTCAGACTGTGGACGCTCTGGTGAGTCCCCACCCTCCACAACTTTTCAATGAAATCTTTTGGTTGTTTGATGATGTCAGCATTTAGAACACAAGAGATAGCCTTGTTTATTGGCCAGTCAAGTGGATTTAAAAGAATCTCCAATGAGTACCTTAAGACAGTATCAACCTTATTAAAATTATTGTGCTTTCTTGTTCAATGAAAAAGCTGATACCACCCTAATGGCTGTGTTGAATATGTATTTTAGACTGGCAGCGAGGAGACAATTAGCCTGACTTAATATAAAGCTAACAAACCAAACCAAAGCTCACTAACTGTGTTCAAGTTCAGGTTGTGATTTTATGGGAAGTTTTGTATTAATTATAAAAAAGCAATATAAAGGGTAATTAGTGAGCTTGTGTGCAAGCAGGCAGATTTTATTGTCTACTAACAGATCTGCCGTGATCTCAGGCTGAGCTAAAATAAGCTAAACTAACCCTCACCTGGCTTTAGCTCCATATTTAGCATATCGACATTAAAGTGGTATCAGTCTTTTCATCTCACGTCTCTTCAGGAAAGGAAATAAGCGTACTTACCTAAACATTACACTATTTCTTTATAAAATAAATAAAGATTTTCAGAAGTTAGCTGTCTGCTAGACTCATGCTTTAATTTGTGTCTACTACATATCTCATTTTTGTTTCCCTTTACTTCCTTTTTATCCACAATCTTGTTTATGTGTATTCCTCGCTTCCTTGCGATGTTTATCTTTGCTACATCGACTAAAATGGTGTTTATCTGATGCAGTTTAAGACTCTGTATCAAATGTGGATCAATAATTACATAATTTCTTTGTAATATATTTTGAAAGGCATATCAATAACTAAACTATACCTTTACGCCAATGTCTAGCTTTTTAGCGTTAACAAGTTAATAAGTTTCATACAGTTCATTTTATTTCACTTAAAAACAGCCTTATCTAAGTCATCTTTGGTCAAACCAGCTTGTGTCTTCAGTTGATGATGTAGATGTTATTAGACATTTATGTTGTGCAGTGCATTGAGCTTTCATGTTGCTACAGTGTTTTTTCAATGGGTTATCAATGAGCCTTGTAGACCATGAGAATTGAGAGCCAACTCCTGGAACGCTTTGATTTTCCATTTAAAATAACATTGATACATAGACTCCGCTGCTTGCTTCCATCCTGCATGCTTCTCCATGTCAGCCTCGTCCATCAGTACGGTCTTCTGCCTTTTGATGACATGCCTTCACTCTTTTGTTGCTCAGTTTTCATGCATTTTCTTATGGCACATTTGGCTGCATTTTTTTTGTTTCTTTTCCCCTCTTTTTTTCCCACACTAGCCGAAGCCGCACCTGCTGGATATCTCAGCAAAACATTTCTCGAATCAGCTCAACCGAGAGTAGGGCATTCATTTGAGCAAGTGAGATGTTTTGCTGCTACAGTAGATCTTGTTAGAACAGCTGGAAGAGTGTGTGGCCTTGTCTGTGTTGCTCTGACGCTGATGTTTCCATGGTAGCTGGAAGAGGAGGAGTGAAGAAGGATGGGAGGAAGATGAGTACTCTAGAAGAATTGTTCGGCGACTCATCAGACAGCGAGGCCTCCACGTTTCAAGGCTTCGAAGAAGCAGAGCTAGAAGACATTTTGTTGTCAGACGATGATGATACTGTGGCTGACAGCTGATAACAGGATGTCTTGACTAGTTGGACATCGTGGGCAATAAAAATCCTTTTTCGTTAAGATGTTTTCATTGAGAGAACGCCGAAAGACTGAAAGCGCAGACTGGACTACAGTGACTCACCTTGAAGACGCCTCTACCTGAAAAATCACTGGATTATTCTGAACTCTTTTATTTACACATAAAAACCTTTTAAAAAATATTGTTTCTGATGGATACGATGGCTTTTTTTTTTTTTTTACAATGCTTATATGGATTTTGTGGTTAAGAAATTTTCCATTTTTCATAAACAAAAAGCAAACCCCATAACACTCGACTTTGCTTGCATCGAATAATCAAGATCACAAGCTAAACATGGCTACATCCAAGTCCTAATTCTGGACTGAAAAAATTAATAGCAGACATGGTGGACCAGAGAAAATGGAGTAAATTACATGACTGGCCACTAATGTGGCAGGGGGAGGGATGAACATGGACTTTTGAGTTACCCCATTGGCTAAAGAGGACAGGTAGCCGAGAGGTAAGAGCCAATCAGCACTCCATTGCTCCTCTCTGTCTTTAAGGACTAGACTCTTTCTCTTGTCAGTAGGTGCTGAGTAGAAACATTTGTTCTAATGCTAAGTGCAATCCATTTAAACTGATAGGCCCAGCTATTAATCTATTAACCTACTTCTTCCTCACTGTAATTCCTCATCTTAATTTGGAAGGTGGCCTTAAACACCTCTGCTTTAAATTCCGCTCAGATCACGATTGTTGTTACTCACCCATTAGAGGCTGATAGTGAATGTGTTCAATGTTTCTGGCTGCTTTCCCTGTCTAGCTATAAATCAATTCATCCTTGTTTATGGCTCATTCATGGCTCATTGATACCCCATTGATACCAGGGTTATGCAGATAACTGTGTGGGAAGGTGCTGACAGTGCTATGAGGCTGTGGGGAGGCTATAAAAGAAGATGACAGTAGCTATCAGTTGTTTGTTATTAAGACAAGGGACAAGAGGATGATTCAGTATATACCAAATATCACTCTCTATGTGCTGTTACAGGGAAGATGATAAAATACTTGGCTGTGCTTTCCTACACACACATCACTGCTTGTGTTTTGTTTTCCAGGACAAAGAGTATAATCACTTTTGTGGCCATATTGCTTTTGATGCTAAATTTTATCCAGCCGTAATGACTGTCAACACTATTGCAATTACATTTGTCTGAATTACAGAGACAATGAACACTAACTGCTGGGTCTTGTAATGACAGTCTTATGATATAATGTTTTATATGAATGATTTATTCATCACAACCAAGGAGAAACAGTTTATCCAATAACTTATGAAGTATTATTTTCTTAAAAGATTGAAGTGCAATTTAGCAGAAAACAGGAAATAAACTGTTGTAGTGGATAGTGGAAACAGTATTTATTCATTTTCATTGATATAGAACATGGCTCATCAGTGTCAACAGATACAGCAGCAGATGATGCTAATAATTTAATGTTTAATGAAAATATATGTTTGTTCAGAGTTTCTGCCACATGTCTACAAACACACATGCATACAAAAACACTTCAGGATCCCCATGCTTTCCACACTTTCCCTCTTCACTTTTCTCGTCTCTCCTCTCAGGTCACCCCACATGCCTGCAGTTCACTGAGAACATGATGCAGGCGGTGAGGACATACCAGTGGCAGTGCATCGAGTGCAAGTCGTGCAGCCTCTGTGGAACCTCAGAGAACGATGTATGTACGGTACAAGGGGGAAGGCTTGTATGAAATGTCTGTGCTCAAATGTTATTACTAGATTTCCTTTTGAATTAACTTTGAACTGCATCAAATTTGACATATTTTTCTTTTAATGCCGGGACCTTCCCACAGTCTTTCCTCGGCAATAAATTACACTGTATTTATGCCAGGCAGATATACACTATGTGTACTTGATGAATTACCGATGATGCTAAAAGGTTTTCTTTTTCATTCCAGGTTTAAACAAATCATTACTCAATAATATATTTTCTTTTGAAGCTGTATTGTCATTTATTATCATAACTCTACTGGGCAGCCACAAAAAAGTTTGTATGTATAGTACCATTTTTCACAAATGTAGAACAGATTGATTTACAGTGTTAACCCATTGGAAAAACAACAATATGTAAAAAATTTTATTCATATGTTAGTTTGCATGCCAAAAAATACATAAATTATTTTATTTTACATGTCTTTCACAATATATCTCTACAGGATGGTTTTAACATTTTTTGACTCTGTTGTATTTATATATATTAAATGTGCAGAAGTTCACAGTTGGATTTATATCTATTAAATGTGCTGCCTGTACACATTTCACACATTATTGAAGATGTTGATTGTGCGCTGTCCTTGTAGGACCAGCTGCTGTTCTGCGATGACTGTGACAGAGGATACCACATGTACTGCCTGAAGCCTCCAATGACCCAGCCTCCAGAAGGTACAACAGCTGAGAACCACTCTCACAGGTTTTATATCAGTGGGCAAGAACTATATATGTCATGAGCTATATATTGAAGAGGCTACAAGTAAAGGCTATATATGGAAAAGAGCAAGCAGGAGAAAGACTTCAGCCTCTCTCTGTCTTTCTCTCCCTCTCTACAGGGAGCTGGAGCTGTCACTTGTGTCTGGACCTGTTAAAGGACAAAGCCTCAGCCTATGGAGAAGCATAATAACAGCCTGGACATTCCTCTCAAACACACATAATATATATTTGTACATACACATATAACTGTTTGACATGTCCAGACTCTAGCAGAAGCTTTATCTCATATACAATCAAACACACACAGATTCAAACACACCTCTCTCTCTCTCTCTCACACACACACACACACTCACAATCCAGTGCATTAGGCTCAGGGCAGTTTCCTGTGTGAGGCGCAGAGATCCTCTACCTCTCGTATAGCCTAGCAACACTGCAGCTGCAAACGCCATCAACATGCAATCTCAACCATAAGTCAATTAACAGCAGGTCTGCCACTCAGTCATTTCTCTACCTCACCCCTCTGCAGACAGCAAGGATCCAAAGCAAAACTGAAGAAGGCCAATACCATTTAGTTCGTGTGTTTGTGTACAAAAAGTACAAAACTCTGGATGTTTCCCCCTGATTTAAATTTTAGTTGGAAGAGGTTTCACCCAGAGTTTCACTTGTTTCCCCCGCTGCTCAGGCTCTGTAGTGGTGGAACCTGAGTGGTTTGACTGATGTTTGTTTAAATTTCTCCTTCCAGCTCTACTCTACTCTTCTGTTTAAACTTTACAGTGACATTCCTATTTTATATCTGGACAGACTCAGTGTTAGTTATGTCATTTTTCACAGTATTTGTCAAGCTTGGAGAAATTTATATCCAATGCTAAGAGGAAATGGGGCAATAAAATAGCCTTGACTATCATTCCTTTTGGAGCGTGTTGACATTTTTAATCCACATCTGTTTTTTGTATCCTTGCAGTTACTAGGATAACATGGTGCTTGGTGTGACACTTAACACAATATTTAACATGTCTTTATATAGAATGAAACATTTATTTATGCATTGTTGATAATGGTCCAATGTTACTGTCATGGAGATAATTGTTACTGTAAATCAGTGGTTCCTAGACTTTTACCGTCATGCACCCTCATGGAAGCCAAAAAGCTTACTGGTCTTTTACCCCACCACACACAAAGACGTCTACTATGTCTTACTAGCATTTTTTATCAACATGTAACAATACTGGGACAACAAGTAACTAAGAAGCAAGCAAGTTCAGATATTGAAATGGCATAAATGTGAACATGGCCTGCATTTTCTCATTAGTTTCTTGTGTTCAAATGAAACTTTGATTTGTCACAGCAGGACAGTGGCTCCACTCAACTGATTATGGCAATTACATTTATTAATTTATCCTTTGCTAAACCAAGCTCCTTTTAGATATTGTGATTGCTGATGCTGTCAGCTCTTCTTTCTCACATACAGTTTACAATGACAATGACAGCAGGTCATTTTGGAGGACATGGGCCCTCAGTAAACAGAAATGGGCATTTCGTGTCCATATCCAACAGCTCAGTTTTGTCAGCTGAAATAACAAGAGTGGCAAGCAGATTTTATCAGCTACAGCTATCTAGCTAATTAATGCAGCTGACTTATTGTCAATAATAATCCTTGAAAAGGGGGTTTGCTATGAACATGACTGCTAATTCTAGAAAACCGAGGCTAAAGCTACAGGCAAAACAATCATCATTCTCACCAGTTGATAGACCATGTGACAACAAGAGCATTGTTCTTGTATTGCAAGGTAAGAGTTTGTACCATTGCATATTATCATTTTTGCGACCTGTTACCCCACATAATAATGTAGTTTTAAAGGCTGGAAGAAACCATGGACGAACTCTAACTACTAGTTAGCCGTGCATACTAATATTTGCAGCCCACTGTAGAGCAGGAAGACATACTGTTCAACCAACCTGATTTCACAGAGGTTTAGAAAAGCATACTGAGTACTGCTTGATGGGTTTGCTCAGTAATGATTGGACATTTGCTACTCAGTGGAGAGGTTTAGCAGATGGCCAGTTAATGTCTTCAGTAGTTTCCACCTGTGTTTGGCAGGTCACGCGTGCTGTGAAAGTCTCCTCAGCTTTTATGGCTTCATTCTACATTTTACCCCTGGGTAATATGCGCCCTTGCAATACCTCTGCACCCCTGCAGAGGACCCCAAGACACAGTTTGGGAACCACTGCTGTAATTTAACCAGTGCAACATGGGTATTATCACATCTCCAGTCATCATGAGTTTGAACTGATAATCAATGTCCAGTATTTACTGGTGTGTCCTTGTCTGGAAGTTGGCACAGTTTATGTGATAATGTAATAATTTTTACAGTTTTTCTAGGCAGGTGTAAACAGATGTATTCTGGATACTCTGCATTTGTTTTACCAGTTTGAGTGACATGTTTTATTATTAAAACTAGAGTGCTAAAGCACTAACTTAATGCTCACTAAAAACAAGGTTGATCGTGAATAGGAAGAAACACCAAGAATAAGCTCTAAAAAGAAAAGAAAAGAAAAGAAACCCCCCCTGAAAATGCACATAGTGTGCAAGCTTTGATAGGATATCCCATTCTTCATTTGTGTTTTGTTATTGTGAATTTGTATTTGATGATGTTCTTCCACCGACAATCATGAGCTAGCGTAGATATATGATGTTATTACATACAAAGGGTTTTTTACTGTGCATTTCCATTCGCGGGTATAATGATCCTTTGTGTCTTCCTTTTGAAAATGTATTGGATGTCTTTTTTATTTGATGCCATCATCTACAGTGATTCAAACTGTGTAAAATACAACACCCTGACTGTTGTATTTTTTTTAAGTAAATGGTATGTTTTGTGTTAAAATAAAGACTTTTCCATAATTTGATTTCTTGCACCATCTATGAACTGGAGGTTTCCCAATTATTTTCAGACCAAAACTACTCTAAAGTCTATTCCTTTTATATAATCAGTCACCAGGAAACCCTGTGTTTATATATACAAAATGAAAATAGGCAGTGAGTGTCTGTTTGACTCTAGCCAAGATGGCTTTTCCTGATATGAGTCAGTTATAACTAATAGCAAATTAGCTATAACTTCCCTATGATAAGGCTGCCATTGTATCTGGTGACAACTTGTGTATGGATGGTCAATCCGGTAACTGCAACAAGGACATAGAATAAATCTGCTGGTCACAAGCATATGACTCTTTCCAGATTTAATGTATGTAACACTCAGTGTTGAGGAAGCTACTTTGAAAGCATAGCTTTGTAAACAAGCTATTACTTTAGACTTAAAGAAAACAATGCAAACTACTTTAAAAAAAAAAAAAAAAAAAAAAACTACTGCAAAAAATGATAATATTAACTATGGACATGATAAGAATTTATAACAAATTATAATATAAAAAAAAGTCACATTCTGAAAAAAATGCCACTAAACAAAATGCCGGTTGAATTTATTGTAAAAACTTGAGATGGGGCTTCTTCCTCAGCTGAGATTCAGGAGGTTTTGCATGCATACATGACACAGCTCAAATGTGTGGTGGTGACTACCTGACGAATGATTTGGCTGGACACGTTGACATGTGGCTGGTCACAAGGGGTTCAATTACAGCAGAAAAGCAATAGTATATAAAACAAAACAAAAAAACAACCAAAACATTAATTTCCTTTGTTGGCCCCAAATCATTTGTAGTTTCAGTCGTAAACTATACAAAAATAGAAAAAAGGCAATTCAACTAATTAAATCACTGCACATATGGATGTAATTGAACTACCAGCAAGATACTACAAACTGTAGTTAAACTAATAGTTTAATGACATGTAATTCACCACTCCCAAACAACCCTGGGACTAGGGACACTGTTCAACAGTCATAACAAGAAATGCTTGTTTATTTTAAATTAAAACACCACCTACCATTTTTGTAAATAATGACGTGAAAGACTTGTACTTACAACTCATCACCACTAGGGAGCATTGCTGGACTGACCAGAGCTCTGGATGACTTTCTGCGTGCTTTCATGTGAACCAATACTTTACTAAATTTTGGGAAGTTTATATCATATTTATATTAAGAGCATCTTTACATTTCATGGCTGTAAAGATGATCTTAATTATAAATTTCATACATTAAGGCATTTGTCAATTAAAAAAAAAAAGCTTTATTGTCAGCATGTTTAAACTGGACAGCAACAATCTGACTTTTAAACCCATCTGCTAGTGATGTGGGAGATGTATTCACATCCTTTCCTCAAGTAAAATTCATGGTAATACAATGTAATATGTTCCATTAAAAGTGTCAAAAGCAAGTAAGTCAAGTAAGTCAGAATATTACTATGTAAGTCATATAGTTGGATTGTTATTACTGAAATATGCAAGTAAAATAATTTAAATTCAATAGTTTGTTGAGGTGTTGCAGGGTTTTAGATGTCATGTATCCTAAGGAACCAATCCTGTCAACTTGTGTGGATGAGGAGGCGGGCAAAATAAACCGGATGTCTTGTCAGCACATAGGGGGAGAGTATGCATTCATGCAAACACTAACACTGTGTCAGCCATTGGCAGTTACAAGCTAACAAACAACATAAACAAATAAAAGCTGCTAACTGCACTCACCCTTCTGATACGTCTGCGATTTCTTATCTGTCCTTATCAATCTTTTCAGTGTTTCCTCTAACTTAATGCTGCTCTTTCACCTGTTAATCCAGCACAAACAGCAGTGGTGCATTGGGCACAATGTCTGATCCAGAATTTCTCAATGAGGCTTTAAGCAGTATAGATGTGCTTTATAGCCCTTTTTTTTTTTTTACTTTTAATGTTGGAAAACAATCCCATGTATATATAATAATAATAGCAAGTATGGTATTTGAGCAGGTCCACGTTCTTATACTCTACCACCACCCAACACAATGTAATGTACTGAAGTTATCCAAGAATAAACTCGATAAAATCCATTTTGATTATGGTTGTAAGATTTAAACCTTACTAACCACATTAAAACCAGAGTTAGAGCTTTAATGTTTCTTCATCATCTTTCTCTACTGTCTATTACTGATTAAAGTGCTGTAACAAGAGCCTCAAAAAATAGATTTAAAAAAGACAGCAGAAATGAAGGATTGTTGACATTTTACTGGTAGGCATATTCACAAGACCATATCAAGAACATGCAATACATATAGAGGATTACCTGCTTTACACTGTAATCTGTCAGCTAATCTTGAATCTTGTTTCACTTGAAATGGAAATGAAATGCCAGTTATATCTCTGTATTACAGGTGTCTTGTCTACAGAGTGTTACTATAGCAACCCAGTATTATTTACTATAAAAGACATGTTAAGCAAGATTAATTTTAGTTTAACCTTCTTCCTAAAATGCAAAAACCATCATCTAACTGGAGTTTCCCTTCCTGTTTTTGTTCGTGAGTGTGTTTGTTGGGTGTCTGTCTCAGCAGCTGGTAGTCATTCCAGTGACAATGGACAGGAAAGAGCTGGTGGCAAAGCTGGGATTCAGTAGGAGCTGCTCCAACATCTCTCTGCCTTTCTCCCTTGTGTTGACGGAACACATGGCACTTTTCCACATGCGCACCAGTGTCCCACCTGAGAAATGACATGATCACATGATCCTTAAAAAGCTCACTAATTCAAGTAAAAACACTATGGTAAAGTGTGTGTGTGTGTGTGTGTGTTCGCCCTACCAAGCAGGCTGTTAATATTTTTCATCCAGGAGAAGATGTACAGTGTGTGGTTCTCCTCCTGACTCAGATCGGCTATGTTAGGCGCACTATCACCCTCCTTGAAACATAAATAGGACAGGAAGGACAAAAGTTAGATACATGTGCAGTTTGTAAAAATGCAATGAATGAATGGAAAATGAAGTTGAAGTGTGTACCTGCAAAAGTCGACCTGGCAGTGGGGTGAGGAACGTCACAGATTTTTCCAAACTGGACTGGAAATGTGCTGCTGATACATACTCCGCTGAGTTCAGCCAGCTGTTGGCAAATGACACCTCTGCAGAGGAGTAGTGGCTTTGCCTGAGTAAGAAAAGACCAACATGAGAGAGGAAGAAGAAATTGCGCTTGTTTGCGTTGTTGCTGACAGCTTCACAAGAACAATTCAATGTTTTTTGTCTGAATGATAAATATGAAGCTACAGCCAGAGGACAGTTAGCGTAGCTCGCTCCGGTGGCGAGGGAATAGCTATCCTGGCGCTGCTGCTGTTGTCACTGTGATGTTGCCAAGCAACCAGCAGAGACTGTGGAGACTACGCCAGGCCAAAAACAGTTCAACACACAACCTCCCTGTAAAACCACAACCTCTCTCTTTTGCATTCTAACTAACTAACAAGAAATAAAGAGCTCATTGGTGAACTAACTGGCTGCTGGTCACAAGACTGAATGTAACATGAAGTTGCCAAGGGTGGTATGAATAGAGGTGAAAACACCTTGACTTGGCCAAATAAAACAATTTTGGGGACTTTATGAATCCAGCATTACTTCATAAATGAGGAGAGACAGAATGAAAGAAGAAAGACCGGAAAACAGGAATATGACGAGAAATCCTGGTGATAGGTTACCTGGCGCTGCATGCTGCAGAGGCATGACTTGAAGCACTTTGGGCTTCCCAGTAGAGACCAAGGAGGGAGTCTTTCTTCTCATTGTCAGGCAGAGCAGAGTCAGTTGAAGCCTTGAGACCCTTTAAACACACACAGAAGATTAAGGAAGTACCCTAGTTTGTAGCATACCATGGACATGGCCGGGGGCCGTAACAACAGAAAAACCAAAGCTGACACAACAGGGTTTAAGGCATGGATGAAGAACTTTTCAATGTAATTTATAATTCAAAACAATTATGTGACTTCAGTATGGTGTAACCATAGTCCTAAGTTTGATTGAAGTCAAAAGCAGAGGTGGCAGTTACTGCAACTCCACTAATCTTGGCTATTTACTTTGTTACTCTACCTTGTTCTGGTGTTCTGGTCTTAAAAATTAGTAACTACATTTGACTTTATGGAGCAGAATATACTTTCTGTTTGCTACATTATGCAGCTGGTTTCACAGCCTCAGGAGTGCCATTCATGATGTGTCAAATCAATAGAGCGGCCCTTTAAAAATTGTTGTCATCTTAGGGCGAGTGCGTGACAGTGCCATACTAGTGTACACTGCTATATAAAGGCCAGTGTATGTCAATTTGTGTGTGTATGTGTGTATTTCACATACCTGGAAAAAGGCATCCCACTTAGAAATGACATCAGGGTAGCGAGTTGCACAATCAGCATAGGTAGTGCAATAATCCTCTACACCTGCAGGCACCTGCATCTGGACCTAATTATATGACAATTATCACAATCATTCTCAGCATTATTAAATCCAGAACTGTTCATATTTGCACGACAACATAATTTACAGCAGCCAAAACTATTCCATGTATACATGTATTTCAACTGTTTCACTTTCAGTTTGAGATGTCCAGAGACACAAGTACCTGAACTCCTGGTCCCATGAATCCCTGCTGTGCAGCAGACAGGAAGGGCATTGCAGAGGCAAAATAGTTCACACCTGGAGAGAAATAAATTGTTTGTTTATGTTCTCTCTCTCTCTCTCTCTGAGTGTGTGTGTGTGTGTGTGTGTGTGTGTGTGTGTGTGTGTGTGTGTGTGTGTGTGTGTGTGTGTGTGTGTGTGTCTGTGTGTGTGTGTGTGTGTTTGTCATACTTACAGCCCCACCAACTCTGTGTTGCAATACACATAGTATCTCCTGTTTGATGACCACAGGTTGTTGTACCGGTTGGGTCGGCAAGACGCCCTAAAGAAACAAGACATTTTGCATTGCACCATCAGCTGGAGTCTAGATTCTTGGGTAGCTGGTGTTATGTTATGTTCACTCACTTTGAGGGCTATAGGGAACGAGCGTGGTAAAGTTTTTAGCTTCTAGTTTTCTTTCTTAACTTTGTGAGGAAGTGTTATAGTTGGATTTAAAAGGAAATGATTTTGATCTTACCTGAGGTAAGCATCCATCCAAGCTGCAGAGGCAGTCCCCACAGAGGACTTTCTGTAGCGGTTGTGCCCATGGATCCCATGAATGGGTCTGTGGCAGTGATCATCAGCCGGTAAAGACTCATACGGTGAAGGAAGTGCCAGGGATCAGGAGTCAGAATGCCATTCTGTATGGGCAGGTCTGTCACTTGGCCGGCTGTTTGTGCCCACAGGATAGGCATGCCGTTTTCCAGGATTACGGCAGAGTTGCTGAGAGACACAGCACATGCCAAGAAGAGGCCGAGGACCATTGGACGCAGCATGATGGAGGTTAGGGATGGAATCAAGAGCATGCACTCTGGACTGAGAGTTGTCACAAAGAGGGGAAGCTTATATATAGTCAGATGTTGTGACCCAGACAAAGAAAGCAAACCCAGACAAGCACACACTCTCCTACTCCACGTGACTTGTGGATCTGTGGACCCTAACCAACAGATAGATAAGAAAATGTGAGTGTTAAATGCTTTCCAAATACCTGGAAACAGAAAGTCTCTCAATTATATCCACACAACCATCCAACAAGTAAATTAGAAAGGTCCTCAAATACTGCATTTGATTTAAATTTAAAGTTATAAGTAAAAAAATACAAAATATATTTCATACAAATGTAATAAATATACAAACAAAAACAAGAAACAACTAGGAGCAAATACAGAATTATGAACATGACAGATTAAAAGGTTACTGAGTTTAAAAAAAATGAATTAAAAAAGTGTCTTCAGTAGACATTTAAAAATAAAGATGGAGGGAGTACATCTAATGGCAAATGTTGGCATAATGTTGGAGCAGCAACTGCAAAAGCTGGTTCACATATTTGCTATGACCATGGGGCAAGAGAGATGAACTTTCAGAGGCAAGATATCTAGAAGCTGGCTGTCAATAAATAAGGTCTGGGATATAGCGTGGGGCCTGAGTATTAAGGGCCTTAAAAATAATCATCAAGGTCTTTTTTTTAGTGCCAGTCACCCATTCTGGACCAACTGCAGGCAAAATAATGAAGAAACTGGGGGAAGGCCTAAGAACAAAGAATTATAATAGCTGAGTTAAGTTGTAATACAGATGTGGATTAATTTCTCCATATCATGGAAGGACAGAATCATCTTAAGAAAGAAAATGGCTCTTAACTCATAGTAACTATGAACTACAAAAGCTATGGGTTAAAAAGGCAGGGATCAGAATCAAGGATAACACCCAGGTTTTTTTGCACAAGCCCACACATGAGGTGGTTTACTTGCGAGGAGGCTTGTAGATTCAGAAGGACCACATATAAGTACTTCAGTTAAACTTTTGTTGCAGTTTAACTGGAGGGCATTGTTTGCTGTCTAGCTCTTACTGTGAGGGAAACAGTTGAAGAGTAGTTGAAGGGAATCCCTGCATTTTAATCAGTCAAATGCACAGCTGTGACTCCTCAGCATCACAATTATCTCTGTAATACAAACAAGAGCCCATTATAATTCTGATTGGTTTACATGTTATGCCTTTAAATAATTCAGTGCGGTTAAATTAAAGGACAAACCAACGGAAAGTGTCCTGGTGTTGGGCTACTACGTACCATTAGAACAGCTTCAATGCTCCCTGGCTTTAATTCTGCAAGTCTTTGAATTTTACTGGATGGACATTACCAGTCCTCCAAAAAATATTCCCTCATTCAATATTTTGATGATTGTGGTGGAGGGTGCTGTCTAACATGGTTCTCCAAAATCTCACATAGGTGTTCAATTGGGTTGAAATCTAGTGACTGTAAAGGCAAAAGCCTATGATAAACATTGTTTTCATCCTCATTAAAGCATTCAGTGATGCCTCGTGCCCTATGGATGGGGTAGTGTCATCCTGGAAGAGACCACTCCCATCAGGATAGAAATATTGTTCACAACAACCTTGTGTTGATTTACAGTGATTCTTCCCTCTATGGGGCTAATTGGACTCAAATTATGCCAGCAAAATGTCCTCCACAGTCACAGGATCCTCTCATTGTAGGGGCCCAGCATTCAGGCCTGTACTCTTGATACACACCTCACATGTACACATGTGATAGAATATGGTGAAGGAGGACTCATCCGATCAATTTTTCTACATCTCTTTTGACCAGTGCCTATGGTTTTATCATAACTGAATTTTCAAATGTGTATTCATTCATTCATGTAATCACAGGTTTATGCACTGCAACGCTACTCTACTAATATTCCTCTATATGAAAATGTGTAACTTGCTGACACGATCCAACCCTGTGAACTGACATGTTTCCCTTAGATCTCAAAGCAGATGTCACTTTAGTCGCTGTTTGAGTTGAGCAGTCTTTGTGACTGAAGCTCCTGCCATTAATATTCCAACAGTGAACCCTCTTTCAAAGTCACTTAGATCCTTTCTTCTAGTCATTTGATACACAATGAGAATCCACTGAGCCTGATCAGCATTTCTAAGTGATACCATGCTTAGTGCATCATCTACATTTGTTATGTTTCTCCACTCATTTATTCAGGCTTTCCCTTTAATATGTCAACCCTCTCTATATAGTACACATGGTATTATTCGGAACCGATTGACCTGAGGTCATTTGAACTTACTAAACACACTCACACTGTGAGTGAACTGTTCTGCAAACTGAAAACAGGATAGGCTATAGAGAGCAGATAACGTATGCCCTATTGCTTAACAGAAGTAAAGCCACATGTGCAGAACATCAGGCTGTTATGAAATCACTATGTACAGTTTGTCAACTCTATCAAACAAGTGTCTAGAGTTTAAGACCCCAAGAGTTCAACAGATAACAAAGGTCCTGAACCTCATTTTGTACCTAAAAACCCAGGTTAGGGGGGTACAACAAATGTTTCATGTGACTTGTATCACATGTGGTAGTCACAAGGCAAAAGGTCAACAGATTTCAGACACGTAAGCTTGATAGCAGGATATGTTGCAGTCCTCTTATGGTTAGTATGATATTGTTTTTGCACACTTATTGACATAATACATACTTTATTTCAAGTTGAGGCCGAGGGATTGATGTTCCAAGAACTGGAGTCTGTTTCTGTGTAGTTAACCAAACTGAACCTCAATGTGCAAACACTGACTCCTGCTGGACTTACACTTGAGAGCACATACCAAACGATGTATAGTACATGCCA
The DNA here is from genome assembly GCA_038496675.1 of Rachycentron canadum. Classification (NCBI taxonomy): domain Eukaryota; kingdom Metazoa; phylum Chordata; class Actinopteri; order Carangiformes; family Rachycentridae; genus Rachycentron; species Rachycentron canadum. The sequence goes on from CM076665.1 coordinate 8,566,743, forward strand.
TGTTGTCTTGAGACTGTATGTGGGGCTGCAGAAAAACTGGGGTCATCTGGCTTCAGCTCTTGATCTAATTCACATCAATGTCATCCTCATGAACCCATTCAGGCAAAGGGAACACGAGCCATCGGCAGGTGAACATACGAAATAAGACATTAACTGGATTAACATTAGATTTCATTCTGTGTGAAAATAGCAGGAAAATTTTGGCATCATTTTTACACATTTTTATGTAAAGTTACATATCATACCTTTAACGCCCACACCTCCTATAATAGAAATACCTTTAGCATTAATGTTATTAATATTGACATAAGCAGACTTTTAATCAGTGTGCAAACATGTAGGACTAGACATAACGAGTCCTCTTGTGACGAGCTTTGATTTCTGAAGCTCACTACTGACGGTTCATGTGATTCCTCCCGTGACATATCGTTTCTCCCGGCGACTGCTCACATCATGTGACCGGGGGAGTGGCAGCAAAGCAGGAAACAAGCCGCCGCCGCCGCCGCCGCTGCTGCGACTCACAAGAAAAGAGGTAAAGCACACAAACTTTTACACAGGGCCGAGCATTTAAGAAGGACAAAAAGTGTGGTCGCCGGTTTGCGCGCTAAGGCCGAGCTCGTGCTGGCGCGTTTCACGCGTTGGGAAGAAGAAACGAGGAGTTTCTGTCCGTAAAAAACGGGAGCGAGCGAAAGCCCCAAATGACGCCGCGACTCTTGCGCCAAAGTTCACCCAAAAAAAAAAAATAAAATAAGAAAAGAAAGAAAAAAGCAGCTTCGACGCCCGGTGTGAAGCAGTGGGTCGAATAAAAATGAATATTCATTTATTTTGACCTCCTGTAATTTCCGCATTTTTCTCGCTGCCTGTGAGTAAACGGACAGACACGGAGGGCGCAACAAGTCTTAATTGGAGCGGAAAGCGTGATTTGATGGATATTGTTTGTTTGTTTGTTTATTTATTTATTTTGCGTGAATAAAATCATCAAACCCCAACAGTCCAGCAGGCCTGGTTTTGCCACAGAGAGCTTCTTCACAGCAGATGTTATTTTGCATACAGACGGTGGTTTTTCAAACCCCTGTCTTAGGTCAACAGCACAGGAAGTCTGCATGACAGGCTCATAGTAAACACCGGCCCAGCCCCGTTCACGTGTTTTCTGGAATAAATGCAACCATCAGAAAGTGACAGTCACAAATGTGTGGTCACAGCTGAACCTACTGTCCAGCTTTGCTCCCCCATCCGTTGGAAACGAGCCTGTTTTGCAGTAGCTGGTGTCACTCGGGCCTCAGGTTGACATTTCACGGTTTAACTTTCACTGCAAGGGCAACAGTTCTGCACTGTGTGGACAAAAGTATGTGGACCCCATCAGGCATTTCAGATCGACGACTGTTTTTAATTTATCCACTTCTTCCAGTTTGTTTACAAAAAAAAAAAGATGGATAGACATGGCAGAAAGTTGGTTGGTCGTTGGTTGTTACAGCAGCGTGTTAATGCCCCTGGTTTTGAGAATGAAATGTAGATTATAGACATGTCTGGGAGTAAAACCTGAGTCTGAGATCAGTGGTTGGAGTTTTACACACCACACAACTGTAGCAGAAGGATGTATTTTAATGTGTAGCCTTATTTAGCCTCAATTAAAACCGTCCGTGGAAGCAAAGTCACTAAAATACTGTTGGAGTAGCTGTTTTATGCAAATTGTCTATATATAAGTAAAACACCAGAAAGATACTTTACAAAATTAACTTGCTAAACGGATTTGTCCCAGACACCTTAAGGTATGTTTCATATGCGAATCACCAGCTCACTGAAATAATAGCAGTAACTATGGTAATGACATCTCAGTGTGACCCATGAATAAATTAGGTGACAGACTGTGCTCTTGTGCGTCCTTACAGCGCTTCATCATGGCCTACCAGGTTGGGATTCAAGAGGAGCCCAGTGCTTTAGTTCACAGCATCAGCACCAACATCCAGAAGATCACACAACTGAGTAATGCTGTACACACATTACACAGACACGTGCACATAAACATGCACACAAACAGGAGGATGACGTTACTATCAGCTGCATCATTCAAACTGCCCCCGTTTTACTGACTCCAGTGTGTGAATGATGGTTGACCTGTGGAGAAACGTCAGTACAGATAAACAAATGTCTGCACTCTTTTTTCTTCACCAGCCTCTGAGCTTCAGCGGGCAGTGTACCTGCTGGGAACAGAGCAGGACAGCAGCCAGCTGCGACAGACGCTGTGAGTGACACAGGCTGGGTTGTGGCATTATGACGAACTGTACAAATACAGGTGCAAAAAATGGGACTTTTTTTGAACCATGCAGTCAAGCGATTAACCATTAAAGATAGTATAACACTGACACTACTATTGATTTTAGAGCTGCAGCTTGATGTTGATGCTGCTTGACATTTCCTGTAAGAAGAATCCCATGATAACTGACTGTCCTCCACCCCCGCTCTCCCTAAGCCTCTTTGTTAGAGTAAAGTCTGTCTGTGTTTAAACACAATGAAAAGATTCAGTCTGACATCATTTTTTCTTTGGTCACCAGGCAACAAAAACAGCAGCAAGGCAACCAGTTAGCAAAGGAGACTGACCGCCTGATCAAGGCATTCAGTGCGCTTCCTGTTGGCCCTGATCAGGTACTGAACTTATCAACGATCTATTCCTGAACTCCTTTTTCCCTGCTTTTTTTTTCTACATACCACACTAGACTGATTCAATGAAACAGACATGAACTTTTGTGACTCCAGCTCTGTGGTCTCTCTGGTAATATTTTTTTCCGTGTCTCTTAGCGGCAGAGAAAGATACAGAAGGATCGTCTGTTGAATGACTTCTCCGCCGCCCTAAACAGCTTCCAAAAGACCCAGCGGCAGGCAGCCGACAAAGAGAGAGAGTTTGTGGCCCGAGTCAGAGCCAGCTCTAGGGTGTCGGTGAGTAATTTGCTGCCAGCAAACTCACAAGGACCTGTGAGATAGACAGTAATTTGACCAGTGATCTATAGTGGTATAATAGTAGTATACAGAAATGCATTAAGTTTGGGAAGTGGCAGTGATTTGGGGAAAGCTGTAAATGAGGAGGAAGGATAGGTCAGAGTAAATTAATGAAAAAAAAAAAAAAGAAATGAAGATGAACTAGTTCATTTTATCCTGTGTGAACTGAACTTTGAGCTACTTCTTGTGACCAATGTTGCAAATGTTGCACGAGCACAACACTCGATATCAGAATCTGCATGTATGCCAACAGATAAGCAAAAAGAAATTGCCATATACAAAAGCCTTTACAGGTTGTTGTACAAGTTATTTTCTATGTTCTATGTACTGATCAAAATGCACTGCTATCTTATTAAGTTTTGTTATTGTCATCAACGACTATAAATGTATTATGTATTTCCTCTTCTTTCTTCCTGTCTCTTGTGCTTCTGGGAACTTAACGTTGTAGAAATATATGAGAGAAGAGGCTGTCACGCTTGTACTTTCACCGTTAGTTTAATAATGTCTCATAATTATTTTCCATTTCTAATAAAAGAGATGGCAGTTGTCTGGAATAACTTGCATTGTTTGTTCATATTTATTTAAATTCAGGTAGAGTTTCACTAGAAGCTCTCACATGTGCTTTTTAACCGTGACTGCTTAAGACACCTACTCCCCTGGGGGAGCCTGCTTGTTTGGCAACTCTGTTCCCTCACCAATTACCTCAGTGCACAGAAGTGTCTGTATGTGCTGTGTTCACACTGATGAGCAGGAACAGTTCCTTACTGCTAAAAATGGTTGAGAAGGAACATGCTGCAGGTTTCATTTGCTCTATGTCACCATGCATACATTTTTGACAACAAACTGTTCTGCAGCTACTGATTCAAATTATATTTGATGAAGCATTACGGTCACGGGCACTATGACATCCTGATAACACCCTGTACCTTCTGAGTCGTAGCTGCTCCCATAATCATAGTAAATAATGTCTAATGCTACATACTTGAAATATTAAGTACAGACTGTTTTTTTTCTCTTCTACCTCTAACTCTTACTTTCCTTTGACAGGGAGGCCAGCCTGAGGACAGCTTTGGAAATGTGTCTCAATACCCTAGGTCAGTCTAATGCTTCTTGGTATTATTGTCCTTTATCTAATATTCTAATCATTGTACTAATTATTTCTTTAATTATTCTCTTTGCATCTACATTTATTCCTGCAGTGACTCCCAGGTGCAGGCTCAGGCCGATGCCATCACTGAAGATGACTTGAGGCTGATCCAAGAGAGAGAGTCGTCCATCAGGCAGCTGGAGGTACTAATTAGAACCAAAAGCCTACAACAGCACACCTGAACAGCTCAGAGAATAAGTGACACCTTAAGCGCCCCTTTTCACATGAGCCGTCTTTCTATATGTTCCTCGATTCAGTCTGACATCACAGATATCAATGACATCTTCAAGGACCTGGGGATGATGGTGCATGAGCAGGGAGACATGATAGGTGAGCATCTGCTACTTACACTTAAAGTACATTTTAACAGCTTACAGTGAAAGATCTACCCACAGATCATTAATATTATTCATAATATTTATCTACCCAAATCCAGTGTGTTAATACTAGGGCTGGGCTCATTTTAAACACTTGTGTTTAATAAATCTATATATAATTAAGGAAACTTAATATTATTTTTTTTTTTTTTATTAAAAACGGTGCTCCCCCTTCTGCCCCCCTGCTGCATTTAAAACTGTGTGCCCCTGTGTGCTCTGCAGACAGTATAGAAGCCAATGTGGAGAATGCAGATGTGAGCGTCCAAAATGCCACCCAACAGCTTGCACGTGCTGCAGACTACCAGGTAAAACAGGAAACGGAGGAGATAATTGGCATACAGTCAGACAAAAGGGGATTAAAGACAGCTGACGAGGAGAAAAGGGAGTGGGAAGGCATTTAAATGTGTCAATGTTTGAGAAGTTAGTTTCTAATTCAAAGAGGAAGAAATCTAAGCGAGACTGGTTCCTCAAGGCATCTCTGAGGTTACTACACGTGTGCATGTATGATTCTTCACTGCCTGCACATGGACTCCCTCGTGAAAGCAAGTTATTAGTCACTTTTCCTACTTAAAATAAGATTTAGAGAAAGAGGCATACGGTTGTAAATAATAGAAAAACGTTCACTTGAGTGAAACAATCTCTCTGTGCAGTAAGATTCAGATCATATTTTTAAATGTGTTTATTGCTAGAACAACCACTCTGTGCTTTTCTCCCCCCCAGAGGAGCTCCCGGAAGAAGATATGTATCCTGATGATAGTTCTGGCTGTAGCTGCTGTTATAATAGGACTTATCATCTGGGGAGCTGTCAGCAAATGAGGTCTTCTTCCTGCCCTCTTCAGTCATCAGCCTGGACAAAGGATGAAGTACCGTCCTTCCTCTCCTCTGTCCGCTTCTTTTCACACCTCTCATCATGAGGGGAGTCATTGAGACTGTCTGTCTTCCTTTGGTTTGATTATATTTTAAAGATTTAGTCCTTGTCGACAGGACTGCCCACTCCCTCATGATGAAACAAAATTAGCGCTGGTAGCTTCATTGTTGTAATCAACTTTAATTGAATTGCTTGTGTCTGATTTAGCTACTATTTACTTTGACAGGAGAGGATGAAGATTCTCATCCTCAGCTGTTTTTCAGTTGAAGGAGAAAACGAAGGCAGTAGTACTTCTGTGTTCAGTGGCATTCATTGTCACTGAGTAACCTCCCCTGCTGCCGTGACAATGTTGGTAGAATCTCCATTGAGCTGAATATTAAATAATATGCAGTTTGGACAATGGTGAAATGAAGCTGCAGGTGTCTGTAGTAAGGCAGGAAGAGATGAACTGTTTCTTCAAAATCCCTTATTTCTGCAGCTGCTTTCTTTTATCCGGTTACAAACAGAAAAAAATGTGCTAAAAGTCTCGCCAAAGTTAAACTATGAAGTGCACTATGTACATTTATTGCAAATAGTCTGCCCTGTAGCCACAGTAGAATATTGCCAAACTGCATTCAGCTTATTCTAACACAGTGCTCTGAGTCAGAATATGGCCTTATTATCATTATTTCTTTTATTTTAAGTTATCATTGATTAAATTTAATAGTTGATTTCTGTCCAAATTCATGTTGTTATGTTCTGATGCTAAAATGAAGAAGTGCTATACATACTCGTACTAAATCTTGTAGTTACACTCCACTATGAGCCAATCATCAGCCAGTCCCCCTATCAAATAATAAGGGGAAGACTTTAAGAAGGTAGTGTGTTTCCTTTGACTAGAGGAATTGTTTTTACCTGTATAGGTCAGAGAGATTGCTTATATGTCAAGGATCTTTTTTTTTTATCAAATCACCATTGTCATGCCACAGGTTGCATACAAAAAAGCCTGTACTGCAGCTACTTCAGTTGAGAGTAAAATAATAGCTTGGATTGTGGTTTACAGTTGGTTTTAACCTACTGAGGTTTGCTATATTTAAAACCCCTGCACATGACACAGATGTAAGTAGTTGGACATAGCTATGGCAACCAGCTGTGGTCCCAAGAAATCTAATCAGCCTCAGTACATGGAAACACCTCTGTGGGTTGACCATTTGTGTGCATGACCTTTACTTTGCTCACAGAGAAGTATTGACTGTCATTTTTTTATGATTATCACATGTATGAACAAACCAAAACCTACTAATACAAAGTACATGAAGTTAAAGCAAACACTACTGCTGCCACAACAATTTGACCCAGATGTAAAATTATGATCACACATTTGTTTTTATATTGAGATGTAGCTGGATACTATGTGTTCAATTAAGTACCTGGATGTACAGAGCCTTAAGTAAGAGGGTGCTTTTTACCAAATACTGGAATTAATTTTTACATGATTACATTACTCTTAAATAAAAAAAATTAAATTGTAGATTCTTAGTTTTAATAATTTGACATGCTGCTTTTTTGAGTTTGGACTATTTTACATTGTTCCTGCTACTAACAAAATTGGCAGTGGCAGCTAAAACAGAGTTAAAGAACTGGACATATTGCTTTACATATCATTTGGTTCTCAATTGTTTATATGCATGTGACTTGTGAAAATTGTGAAAATACTTGTGTCCGTTGGAGAGAGATCTAATGAACAGCATGTGAAACTTTTATTTATTATATACCACATCTCAATACACTGCCAGACATTTATAGGCAAAGACAAATAGTGTCCTGGTTGAATTCTGGTGCATGTCAGGAATGTCAGCTCAATATGATGGTAGCCAGAGCTGTTTTACCCATGTTTTAATTTTAAAGCAAGGGCTCTCAACAATTATATCTGTCTGGTGCAAGAGCTTGTTCCTGTTTCTTGAGCAATGCATTAACTCACCATTTTCTGAATATGAGAACAGTCTAATTTCTCATGGCTAAGACTAGATCTTATCAAAAGTTAAAAAGCAGTTGAGTCAACACCTCATTTATTGTTGGAGCATGCCAAACATGGCAATGTCTATCTATGTAAAAGTGAAAATCATTTTACATGCCACAAACCGCAGTTGAACAGAAACATAAAGAAAACAACATATAAATAAAAGAGGACCAACAACAGATGCCTGTGGGACACCTCATGGGATATTTTCTAAAAGCTGTTTTAAAAACATCTGAAAAAAAGTTAAAAACCACATCCTTTGTCATCTCCTGGTTTACACCTTAGCCTTTCAGGCTACGATGAGAGGATGAGATCACGGGGCAGTAGGGAGTTAGCTCGTTTATGTCAGAACGGACAGTGTTGGAGTTGGACCGGGATGTGGAAGTAACAGACTGCTGTGACGCAGAAGGCAAAGGTTTCCTTGGCAGAGCGAAAGACGAGGAGGATTTGGACACAGTGTTGTAAATACATCACTCGGGCAGAGAACAGGTTGAACTGGGCGTCAGTAGGCCAGGGAATATTTTGGGCTGGTTACACACACAGAAAGTGGCAGGTTGCTGCAAAGAGCTGAGCAGGATTTTCCTTGTGAAATGGAAATGTCACAGCTATGGAGGCTCAGGAAAGTTTGACCGGGTGCAAAGGTACTGCAGGGGAAGCTGGGGTGTTTGGTTTGAAGTGCACAGACACACAGCAAATTATTAGGTTGTTTTTCAGTTGATCTAATTTTCCTTGACATTTATTTTACTGCCTTATTTAAGAAAAATGCTGAACACAGGTCCGTACGTGATTGTAGCAGAAACGAGTCAAGGCTTATGTTTTCTTTATAAAAGTGCCATGTGTCTAGGGTACAGAGGCTAGTTTTGCCTGCTGGTGTGGAAAATCACAAATAATGACACAGGTTTGACTTCCAGCAAAGACTGCACATGGACATTTTGCTCTGCTGTGTTGCAGATAAATTGGAGAAATAACTCATCTGGGTAAACACTGAGCTCACTGAGGGTCTCGTCGTTGTGTTATGAGAAGGTGGATTGGGGAAAATGACAAGTTGCCGTTAGTATTCCTCTCCAATAATAAGCTGAAAGTAGCTCATCTAAACACAGACATAAAAAGTGAAAGTGACATTTCATGTGTGCTTCTTTTCCACAGAGACAGAGGGAAGGAGACACAACATTTCATAAAAAAAATCTCAAATACTGTATGCTGAATAGAGCTTAAATATGGACAAGAAACTGTATTCAACAGAGCTGAGTTATAATATTTTATGTGTAGATAATATGAGATAAAATCCAAACCTGAAAAATGTGCTGCAACAATTAAGTATCGGATTTACATCAAATTGGGGTACTTGAGGGTAAACCACCGGATCCTACACTTCCCATAATGCAACGTCTTTTGTTGCTGCATTCCATGCTGGCTATATTCTCATGTCTGTCCAGCTCTGTGCCTCCAAGTCGTAATACAGAGTTTCTCCTAACATTTTAATCTCTTAAACCAAATCCAATAGAACCCTGATGACTGTTTTCACAGGTGGAGTAGAGGCTGCTTCTCCCAACAAGTAAACTGACCCATATGTGTAAAAATAGTGGAGCAACCCATGTAATGTAATTTCACTACTTAAACCTCCTAAAAGTTTTCGAGTCTTTGGTGAGCGCGAATAAATTAGGCAAAAAAATTCAAATCAAAGAAAATAATTATTCCAGCCAACAGGGGGCACTGCAGGATTACACAGTATAACCATTAAATCCATAATATACCACCATGTAGCCCCTACTGTGTATTGTTCTTCTGTTTGACTGCTATTCACCATGAATGACACAGTTTTGAGGATTAACCTACAATAGCCATGAAGCAATACTTCGTACACTAATACACTATTTAGAGTAAAGTAAAGATGTAAATAGAGAAATAAGACAACATTTTTTATGGGAATATAAAATAAAACTAGGCTCTTCTTAACTACCTCAGACCTTTATCATTTATCATTTTTTTTTTTTTTTTTTTTTTCCCCCCAAGTCCATGTTAGTTAGATTATCAAAGGCAAGACTGTTCTTCAAAGTGGCAGCTGCTCAGTTTCAAGTCTTTCAGAAGCAGAAGTTTCTGCAGAAGTGTCCTTGAATTAGACAATGAATCCTTGTCTGCTCTGGAGTGAAGATCAGCTAGTTATGATTCTCATCATATGGTGTGGAAATTATGGTACATTATTTTTTCATCTGAAATCGTGTTAGCAGTAGCCTTGTGCTCATCATAATTGAATCTTTTTTTAATCATCCTCACAATTTAAAGGGCTAACTAAAGTCTACAGGATGTTTCCGGGCAATCATGTTAATAGAAACGGCATTTACCTCAGGGGTAATGTTAATTCCACAGGTATCTTGAAGACAAAGACATGTTTTCAATGGTGCAGAATGCTTTATCAGCACTGTAAGCAATACCTGTGTGAACGTTATTAAGTCAATTAAACAGTAGAAATCCTGGTTGTTTGTGTTAAATTTAGGTTGATGTTGGCCTTTGAGTATCCCATTTGTATCAAGATTGAATGTGATTTCATATACAACAGAAAATCAACTCAAAACAGACTCTATGGCAGTGATGATTTAGCACATTTCAGAGTTTAGCACCCACAGTGACAGAGCAACTCAAAATGATCACTTAAGCAACAACGTTGAAGACCAAAAAATAGCTAATCAATAATCATTAAAGTCTGTGTAAATAAACACTGTGTTGTAGTTGAGCATCCTAGTCTCCATCCGTGGTCCCTGACTTGTAATCCTTAAACCTGATCCAGAGCCCCAGAGGGCAGCATTCCTCCCAGCAGCCCAGGAATGTAAACTTTACTTTGGAGTCCAGCTGTGGACCAGCAGGAGGAATGCTGTTAAAGGGGCTTCTCTGTGGTGTACTCTCTTTTTTATTTTTTTTTTCAGTCATAAATAAAGATGAGGTACAGCTGGCACTGGTGGGATGACAACTGGCACTAGAACAGAAAAACATACTAGAGGGTGAGGGGGTTTTTAGATCTAGAGGCTTCTGTGTATTCTGGTAAATATTGATGTTTTTCTGAAGAGGAAGTAGCTCTCAGGTATGTGACAGGATGTTCCACGCTGAGAGGAAACCGCTGCACTCACCTGCCGTTTCAAAGTTAAATTCCAACACTGAAGAGACCTCTGCAGTACACCTGTACAGAACTGTTTACTTCTCATGCACCAAACCTAATATGGTGGTGGCTGCTCAAAGGAGCTAATGGTAAATGAATAATGTCAGTAAATTATGCTCATATATCCTACAGTGTTGCCATGAATTATTAATGAATAAAACATTTAAAGCTGCTCTAATCAATATTTTATATGAACAGTGGTACTGTATGTAATGCTCATAGTGACACACCCGGAGCGACTTATCATCTGATTGCACTTCCTACCAGTTTTTTTCTTTTTTACCTTCCTTAAGTTCATTGTTTTGGTTTCACATCTAACTCCTCCACTGTTTTGGTTTGAGTCACACTGCTCTCATCAAACACAAGTCCAGTCACAGTAGTTGGCTGTTGTCACTACACAGACAGTCCTCTTGCCTTTGACTCACCATTAGTGAGTATGCCAGTTTGAGACTGATTCAATTGCAGCTACTGACCTCTTAAAATAAAGTAGTGTTAGTCAGCATCCCACTCCTGTTTCTTAGCATTTAATTTTTAAAAGCTACTAAATGTCTCACAGGTCTGTCATATGCATCTCTGCAGTTTATTATAGTCACAGATACATACTGAATATATTTACTTTAAGTCACACTCTTTCTTTGCACATGCATTAAAAAGTCCATATGCTCACATATCAGTCCTAAACTCTACAGTCATACCTTAACCATTTCCTTTTTAGCCTTGTGGTTTAAATGCTTAGAGTTATGTTGTAGCTGCATGAGCTGACTGTGGAGGGTGATAATCCTAACTCTCATGGCTGTTCATCCTGCAGACATTTCTGATTTAGTGAATTTAGTCAAACGGACAGTGCGTTGATTTATTCATTTGTCACAAAGAGAAAGTAAAGGCTTTCATAAATCTCCTTGTTCATCTTTTTTTACACTCTGTGTGAACAAGTTAAATACCATCCTGGTTTGCTCACCTCAAATCATTGCCTATATATGTAGGAGACTGTTTGTACAGAGGAATGTAACCAAGAGAAAAAATGCAGGAAGACAAACTACAGCGACCTTGTGTAACACAACAGACGTCATAACCTCCAACCGCCTCGCCGTTGGTGGGAATGAAGAATGAGGAATGGAAGAAGGGATGGAGGTAATTGAGGAATGGATGTGTGTCTCCTAGGTGGCCATGTTGTTACTCTGGAAGGATGTGGGTACTGGTCAGACCACACACACATACACACAAACAGACACACTCTGCGCGCACACTGGTAGCAAGGCCGAGCCAAGCTTCTGCTCTTGTTATTGTTATGCAGTGGTGAAGGTTGTACTCTGGGGCTTCGCTATGATGGGGCCATATGATATAGAGGCTGGGTTAGTACAGTGGTAGGTATTTGATTCTTACTTTCTATAATGGTGGGTAATAAATTGTGGGTCATGGTGAGTCTGGAGGAATTTGGCTTTGGGTTAAAAGTTCCTGTTGAACTGCAGTTACACTTGGAGAATTTGGATGAAAAAGGAAAAACATGCCAGCAGAGTTAGCTAGATGGAGTTACATCCAAACTGCATAATTTTAGGCAATTAGGGAACCAAATCTTCATCATTTTCTGTGTTTGTTTTCCTTCCATGGAGCTAGGTATGTGTAGTCCAACTTATTTGACTATTTTTGCTGGGAGTGAGCCTTAATATTTAATTATGATGGAACAGGCAGAGAATAAGATAACTTGCTGTGTAATTCACATTCAGTGACAACAATTAAAGTTAAACCTGGGAAAAACATCCTTATTTATCATGTATGAACAATTTAATACTCAAAAACTTTAGCTAATCTGCTTAATCAGCATTTGGTTTCATCCAATTTGACTGGCAGTGATGGCAACACTAGCAGACAGTCCCTCAACTGTCTATTCACTTCGATTCAAATGTTAAATCCTGACTGGGGCACAGGAATTCATGACATCACCTTTTTATCAATTGAGCACTGCCCACTTCAAACCAGAGAGAGAAGCAAAAACAGAGTTGCAAGTATAAAAATCTATCATGTGAAATAACCAAAGCTGTTCAAACTTTGGTTCTAGTAAGAAAATGTCCAGATGTACATTATCAGCATAAACATACTAAACATACTGTTTCCTAACGTTTATAATACACAGAGAAGTACTTTTTGATTTGCTTTATGAATAAGTTAATATTAATTCAAATATTACTCTGGTGACAATGTTAGACTAAAGACAGTGTAGGCATTGTAAATTGTGCTAAGTGGTTAATTCCATGAAAATTTGACTTGTTGATAGGTTTTATCGATATGTTTCTTTTCTTTACACAAAGTAACATTCGAAGTTGAGGTTCAGACACTTATTCAGATTATTTTTCAGTTATCTATTATTATCTCAGTTATGTGGTGGACTTACAGGACAGCACCAGAATTTATTTGCAGATCCTGAGCCCTAACTGAATTATACCTGTTAATCAGCTGCACTGAAAGGCGTTTGACGTCAGCAATGGACAAAGCTAACAGAACAAGAGGTGTGAAGATTGTGCATGAGTGTTGTTTGAGTAGGCAGGTGGGGCTGTTGAAGTCAATAGGTTAAGAGGGGTTGATAGGTGGGGCAGCAGCGGTGGTCGGGTGAAAGCTGCTCAGCAAACACAGCTTGCTGTCAAAACACATCAGATGTATGAATAAGCAGAAGTCTGTGAGAGAGACAGTGGAAGGATAAGTGTGTGAGAGAAGGAGAGGAAGGAAGACAGACAGCTCACGAGAGGGAACGAGCAAAGGAGGGAGGCCCTTGGTTTACTCACAGTGGTGTGATATGTTCGTCATGTTTTCACACTGGGGGGATTCTCAGACTGCTTGTTTCCGTACCACTGTCTGGAATATGTGTTCAACTGCCCAGATGTTTAGAACAGCTGGTTATGAAGCCAAACAGAGACAAAATGATCTTCATGAAAGAGATTTAAATGGAGATAATATGAATTTATAAGGCAAAATGGGATTATATGTGTTGAGACAAGTTGAGAATAGAAGAGTAGACAAGTGTGAATAAAATTAACCTTATTGATGAGATGAAATGAGATATTTAAAATGAGGCAGAGACAATACAAGATGAGATTAGACTACATTTGATAAGATGAAACAGATGAAATGAGACAAGGTGACCAACATTAATGAGATGATAAAATATATGATCATCTTTAAATTAAAATTAATCATATAAATTAAATTATATGATATGAGATTTAACAAGATGAGAAATGGTCAATTCACTTTAGATGAGATTAATTGAAATTAGCTTTACTGAGATAAGAAGAGGAGAAGTAAGAGGTTTGATGAGATGAGACCAAATTAATATGAGATGAGACATTTTGTTGATGAGTAGGAGACAAGTAAATTAATGATTGCTGTGACTAATGAGTTAAATAAAGAGATAACATTAACTTTTCAGACTTGAAAAGTTGAGATGATAGAAGAGGAAACAAAATGAAATTAGCCATGCTGATGTTATGAAATGAGACAATATGACCCATGACTAATGACATAAGAAAAAAGTTGATCATAAGAGGTAGAGAAGGAAAGATAATTGACAAATGAGATGGGAAAGAGATGAGGTTATATAAATAAAATGAAATTAACTTTACTAATGAAATAAACTACACTAAACAGATGAAGACAAAAACTGGGTTAATATGAATTTCACTGCGGGGACGAGATGAGATGGTGTTCAAAGAGATAGAAGTAAATACGGTTAAATTATCTTTACTCCTGAGATGAGACAAGATTACTTGTATTGATGAGATAAAATTACATGACATGAACTTTATGAGATGAGATGATCTTTATGAGGTAGTATGAGATTAAAAGTGATAGCATGGTGTGTATAGAGAGGGTAAGATGAGAAGAGGTCAAGTTTGATGAGAACCTATTAATTAGATTAAAAGGAGACTAGACAAGATGAGAGAGTTGATACAATAAGAAATTACAGTTTTGAAACCTTTTGTCTGTAACTCACACAAAGATACTCAACAAGCTAAACAGATTCAAGTCAGACTTAAGCTAAATCCATCCCCATGTTTCTGTTCTGTGACCGGTTCAATCCGACCCTCAAAGGCACAAATCTGCCACCACATCAAATGTTTTCTTTTTAGATCTCAGTAGACTTTTACTTTTTGCCTTAATTTATCCTGGGAATATTTGCCAAGCACACATGCTCTCTTTCATCAACACCCTACTTCACAAGTACAAAGTTACACACATTGATATCTGGCCGCTGCCCATTGCAACCACAGTCTTCTACTATTGGTCCAGTGGGCTGCTTCGCCAGAGCAATTTGAACGTTAAAGAAATTTGTTCAAGGGCATTTCTATGCTATTAGCTGAAGGAGAGGAGAGTAGGTCACATTCACCTCTATGATCTACCTTTTTCTTGGCAAATCAGGAATCCAAAGTCTCATTCCTTCTCATAAACTTGTCTAAACTTATGGCCTTCACTTATTGGAACTAGACCCTTTGTGTAATGAAAGACATTGGGAAGAAACAGTCCAGCATTTTGTGAAAGGCTTTGGGAAATATTTTTGAAGGAAATTAGAAAAACAACTCTTAGATATCAGGCTCTCACTTTATTTTTTCTGTGGGCCATGTTTTTATTCAGTTTTTCAAAGCAACTGATTTAGAACATGATCATGATTATCACATTATCACATTTACTAATAGTGTGAGTCAGTTTGCTTTGGTCTTGTTCTATTCTGTTTCATTAACTATACACTACACCTAAAATGGGCTTTTTAATAAGCAGTTAGCTAAATGCTCACATTGGTATGCTGACATGCTCAGAGTTTAGGAGCAGAGGCTAGCTAGGATGCAACCATGAGCTGAGGCTGATGGGAGTGCCATCAGTGTTACACTGATTTGGTTATAAACCAAAGTGCTGGAAAAATGTAGGGTCAAAAGTCAATGATTATCAAGTCATAAAGATTCAACCTGGTCATTAATGTCTGTTGCAGATTATATGACAATGCATTGTTGAGATGTTTCACTCAAAACCACTAATGTGAAGCCCATAAACTGTTTGCCAGCAGTAGCCATGCTGCGTGGCTGCAAACACATTCATATTCATTATATCTGTACAAAATGCAATTGCATTCAATCTAATCGTTATTGAGATATTTGTTTGGACCAAAATGGTGGACTGATGGACTCTGCCATCCTTGAGCCACACTGCTAGCATTGCTAAACAGAGCCATCTCTGCCATGGAATAGCTCATCCACTGTATCAGATTTTGCGCCATTTAGCTCAAAGAAGTTGGCACATTGTCTAAAGTGACACATTTTTCAGCAGAGCTGACATTATATAATTACAGAATCAAATGCCAGGCAGCATGGATGGTCATCCTCAATGGTTCGACTGTGGCTCACTGTTCCGGGCAAACGGCTCAGTGCTCACCTCTTCATAAGAGCCCTCCCTTCATGCGGCAACATGTTGCTCTGCTCAGACCAGTCTGAACTGCCCCTCACTAGGACACAGCCGCTCCAGCATCAAACGATATTTTTAATCAAGTGGTCAAAAGCTATTGCACAAACATTCTAAAGTAGCTTAGGTCAACAGTGTCCCAGAGCCTGTTCTGTTAGCTGGAATGCTCCTGTACGCTGCGAACAGGCCTCTCTTTGTGCCTCAGTCCAGCAGCCTCACGCCACACCGCACCGCTCTGGAATCCTGTTTGTTTTCTTTTAAATTTCTCAACCTAGTTCACTCCAATGTAGAAGTGCAGTGTACTGTGTGTGTGTGTGTGTGTGTGTGCGTGCGTGTGTGTGTGTGTGCTTACTGAGTTTTAAGGTGTGCGCTAAGTGTGCATCTGTGTTTTTACCCATGCAGCAACAGTATGGCTCATTGAGCATGTGCTCATTTTAAGCTGGTGCCAAAGTTCACATGCTTTAAAGTGGAACATACTGGACAGTTAAAATATGATTAACTTTGAGTATATCACAAACTTTGTAAATCCAGCCAGCCCCAGAGTAGGTCGTTAATGTGAGGAGTAACAGATAGGTGCCTATTGGACCAAGCTCTGCTTTCTTTTGCCAACAGGCCTGGTTTTTAATTCACATTCAATTCAGTCACTGCAGGTTTTTCTTTAACAGAACCTGCTCTGGTATTTTAATGAATATGTCTGATTGAAATACCAGGACTCCCGAGGACTTGTACATTATAAATTCAGGGACAAGAAAAAATCTTGAACTGGGATCTGTTGTTTTACATTTTTGAACTCCCCACATTCATTTCTAGTCAATCCACTTATCTAACCGGTAATCTGCAATTATCCACAATACAGCAGGCTTGTTAACGCTTTCAGTGCTGACCAGACAAACACCTCAGGCTGCCCCTTTTCTACTTTTAGTCCTCATGTTTCTGCTCATTTCTTCTGTTGGCTGAGCAAAGCAGAAGAATTTATTGTCCTGGAAACTTTTTACAAAAGAGAGCAAGCCAAGCAGGACAATACAATTCTTCTTCCCTGTCCTTGACAACAAAATCATAGCATATAATCCACCTATTTTTCCAGGTACTAATGAGCACTGTTCTCTTGCCATATGAAGTGTAACTCTGGCTGTTGAAAGCTTTGGTTTAAAATGGAATAGACTGGTTACATTAATAGAGAGGCTACCTGGATATGGGTCTTTCTGTAAGGAAACTGTCAACATCTGATTGTGAAGATGCCATCTGATCTTTGCCCAGGCATCTTTTCAAAAGTTCACAGTAGTTAAAACATCTTTGCATATCTCAGTATAAACACGGATATTCCTTTGTATGTGTTCAATTTAAGTGAAAAGACAACTTTCTCATAGTAATGTTGGTATGGCTGAGAGACTGAATGATGTGAAAACATTGGAGCCATTGCAACAGCTCAGTGGTTACAACCTGGACAGGTCACAAGTCTGTCACAGACAAGCATTCACTCCCACATTCACACCTACAGGCAATTTAGAGGTGAAAATTTTCCTCACCTGCATGACTGTGGAGGAAAATACAGACATGGGGGGAACTCCACACAGGAAAACCCAACGTAGGGTGGTCAACAAGAGATACATAGTTACATGTGATAGTATAAAAAATTGTGTGTTCCCTTTGTCAGGTTTAATAGTTTGACCTTTTGCAAAATATATTAATTTGCAATCTTTCAAAAAGATTATTGATACCAACCTCTTGTTTTCAGAGCTAAATATTAAGCTACTGCCTGCAACCAGGTCCAGGCTAGTTGGACTTTTACAGTCTTTGTCCTAAGCTAAGCTAACTGTCTCCCTTTACAGATATGAGTGGTGAATAGTGAATAAGCCTACTCCCCAATATCGCAAACAACTCTTTTAAAGAAGTAACGTCCTGAGGTCAATGTCTTTTATTCCAATAATTCAGGGAACATGACGAAGTTGGTGTAGAAACTTGTTGGAGATGTACATTTCATGTACATGGTAAATGCATCTAAGCAAAGACAAACATAGGAGTTGATAAGATATGGTGGATGATCCCATGCATTTTCAGTGGCTCTGTCGTTGTTGTTGTGAGATAACATCCATTTGTTATCTCACAATGTATTTCTGCATCTCCGTTTTTTGCCTGTCACTAAAATATTTCTCACTCTGATGTGTTTGACTCTGTTTCAAACCCTTCACTACATTTCCAGTAACCTGAGGAAATGCCTTTTCTGGGCTGTCCCACTAAATGCCACATATAGGCGGCCCCTTCTAATACTGCAGGGTAGGCTGCTCTGAGAAGCCCCTCCAAACTACTCTGCAGGGCGGTGCGTCCTGAATGTCCTGCACCTGCATAAACACACCAAGCCAGGAGAGCTGACTGCCGCCCTGCCAGGCATACTAAACCACATGTCCAAAAGGCAGGAGAATAACATACCTGGGAACAGTTACTGTGAGAAGCAAAGGTAAAGTAGACTACAGTTAACCACAAAAGGTTGCAGGGTGAGAAAGGTGCAACCGTCGAAATATACACGCCAAGTCAAAGCCAAAATACAAAGTGAGGTTAGGTTTCGCATGTACAGACAAAACATGCCTGATAACAAAATAGAAAACACTGTGCACGTGTGATATAAAAGAAAGAGCTAGTAAAAGATCTTTGGCTTTCAGGGAGTGAAAAAAGAGAAACCAGATGGCTGAAGGAGAAAAAGAAATGGGAAAAAAAGAAAACTCAAATCAGATTGGGTGAAAAAAACAATTTGGAAACTTCATGGATAATTAACCAAAGTGTGTATTAAGGGGTAAAAGAAAAAAATGTGTTGGGACCAGAAAGAGTCTGAAATGGACCTCTGAGACAGGCTGCGTATTGACACGCTGTGACAGAGCACCTACCTGTCAGACGTGCAACATATACGATCTCCTCACGGGGACAAGGCTCCATATTCACACAGCATCACACGACACCTTGTGGTTACGTAACTATCGCACCCTTCAATCTTTGTACTGTAAGTGAGACTTCACAAGGGGCCCCTGGCTCTGCTGCTTTATAATACAGGAGGCTCAGTTTCAGCGTGTGGGCCTCCATGTTTAATCCTGTAGGACTCTATAGTGTAGAAATGGCCTTAAGAAATGATTTAATCTAACTTAAAGTTTCTGTTTCCATTTGTGTAATAAATGCCTGTTGACATATCTGGGTTTGATAAAAGTTGAAAATAGGGGTTTAATACTGCAACGAAAACAGTCCTATCTATAAAATACATTACATTCGTTGTAAAAAATCCTAGTTTGCTGCCACTGACTTGACAGATATCAAAGTGATAGGTCCTTCCTGCGTCATTACCTCCCCCTCCTAAGCTGCTGATGGATTTATACACTGCCCACGACTGGATACAGCTGGAAAAATAGCAGTGAGCTCACAGTTGATGCGTGAGTCACATTAGGGGCTAACACGTGTAGATAATACTTTTAACTGGATTAAGATTCATAAATCAGACAAACTAGTAATCGTAAATGTCATCTTTTTAAAAAATCTTGTGAGCTCGAGCAACAACGGTGACCAGGAGTTCAGATGTTATCGCAAACAGACGCACAGCAGAGAAAATGATGAGCAGTACAAAGGGAGCAAGTGAACCAGAATGGTGCCACACCAATTTTTTGGAAGTTATCTTTTCTGACAGGGGTTTACTGTATATTCCCAGGAATCACAAGGTTACTACACTCTTGTGCACCTTACCTGAATAAGGCCAAACTACAGCTTAAATCTATGTGTGCATTGGTCATTGTCACATGTTTTTACACAATAAATAGTCTTAATAATATGTCTTTCCCTTACTTAGCTCGTTCTAGATTAGAGCTGGATTTGGACATTACTCTCTCTGACTTTATGCTTCTCCCTACATTCTTATCTATAGACCTTGGTTACTGTAGCTACACAAATAAGGATGGCTCCATCTGGACACTATCAGTCATAAAGAAGCTAAACAGTGCACCATTGTATCACACTATGAGGTCTTTATGACCTGTACTCTTTGGAGTGTTTGTGTGGGCCGACAAAATAACACAACAACACTAAAAGGAAGAAAATTCCTTCATACCTAAAGCAAACATTACAGTATGTTGTTGTTGTCATCGTAACCATCAGAGATGAACTAAGGGGCAAAATAACTTTAGTTTTAAAATTGAGAACCTACAAATTTATGAAATAAATCTATGGAAACTTAAAGAAATTATTCAACATTCTGGGAAATACTGGACATCTACTCAATTTCTTGCGAATGATACCACACTCATCCTAAAGCGGTTCAGCCAGGTGACTGATTGATTATCTTAGTGTAAAGACAGGACAGACAGTTACAACACACATACCATCACTAAAGCTAACATCTTGTCTGTTTGATCTGTCTAAAAGCCAAAGTGTAAAACAATCACTTTTAAAGGCAGTACAGTATTTGACTATGTCTTGTTAAACCACATTAGCGTCTCTTAGCTCTCGCGTTATCTTCTCATCTAACTCTTGACAAGAACATGAATGAACACCTTTCCCAAATCTTACACTACCCCTTTAAGATTATGTAAATTATGTAATACTACTCTTTTTAAGGAAAAAGTAGAAATTGTTTTGTGGAGGAAACTATTAAACTTGCTTGGATTGGCTGTTGTTGCACTGTAATATTCCCTGAATGGACGTCACGGTTTAATCACCACTTCTTCACGACTACTTTCCTATTTTAAACCTTTTGCGTTTTTGTTCTGATTCACTCCGGCTGCGAGTGGAAAACATATTTCTTGCTGTCTGTGCTGAGGTAGGAGAAACATGTGAAACTTGGGTCATCTGCTGTCGGTTTGACAGCTAGCTGAGCGATGACTCCTTCCTGCGTCATCACTTCCTCCTCACTTTGCTGAGGAATCCACCTTCCACTGTTTCAGCTGGGGAATATTCCATGTTGTTGTGAAGAGGATGATGAGGGCATAATATTTTCCACCGTCAGTCATTTGCGGGCAGGTATGCTAAGGGGCACAAAACACTCAGCGCTCCAGCGAGGTACACAATTGGATTTGTAAAATTATTTATCTGTCAGCGTGTCCTTAGTTTCTTCATCAACATATAACCTGAACCTATTCTGACCCACTTTCTAACTTATATCCTCACCAAAAAACGTCATTGCCCCGCCCCTTATTTAATGAATTACTGCTCCATCTCTCCTGGTCATCATTACCCTCACAGCCGTTCTACTCAGGACCCACAGAAAACATGATACCGGTGGAGCTACTTTTAGCGAAGGACAGTGAAAACAGTGAGTAACAACAGACCAGCTGTGACCTTCCAGCATGCAGTCACATGAGGGGTCAGTTTCCCACTAGATAGACAGACAAACAGAAAGACAGACATGGAGTGAGGGTGTAGGCTGCAGTCTGACCTTGCAGCTCGCAGACAGATGGGGAGAGGCCTTTCGTTCCAGACACACAGACAGACAGGGAGGGGTCCTGTTAGCCACTGTGCAGAAACTGCATATCTGGAAACAATTAGAGCAGATGGGAAACCTGGCCAGGGTGTTTCTATAAGGCACAGCACAACTCTATCAAGAGTTTATTGAGAACAGTTTGTTCCCCAAATTAGTATTTGTTCACCAAACCACCAGTCACAAAAGTGCAAGTTCATTATTCCAGCCAGCATCTCTTGAAGAAGCAAACAGTTTTTTTTATCCTTTATTCCGTTAGAAACACATTTGTGTTTACATTGAGAGAGTGGTGAAAGGGAAAGCCCTTGAAGAGCAATATTATCACAGCTGTATATAAAAGAAAAAGTCTTCCTCGCGCTAATCTTTCACCTTTTGTTCAATGTCATTCCCTTTTGCAGTGTTCAGCACTAACAACTTCATCAAAGGGCAGATCTATTGTTGACCTTGAATGTTCTTTCCCTCCAGACACCACACAGACACTGGTTCTCATTGTCGATGCCAGAGGGTCTGACCAGGTTTCACTGGCAACGCCAATGCTCCAGCAGTGATGAGAGGCACTCATCGCACACTTTCCTAATAAGAGCACTTGTGGCTTGAACATTGTTCTTTCAGATGATCGCAGTGTTCTTTTTCTCTGCACTTATTTCAGTGCCAGGATGAGAAGCCTAAGCTCGGGGCTGCTTCTTTGTTTAAACCACATACAAGTAACTTTTAAGTTATAACTTTATGGATTTATGCCAGTAGTCATACAGTTGTCATTCAGTGTCACACTTATTAACCCATCATTTCACTGATCACGCATAAATGTGATCAATTATAAGGATATAAAATTGTAATTGTATAGAAAAACTAAAACATCTACAACACCTTCTTATCAACACTTATTAAACAATGCCACCTCCTATGGTGTTGCACATGAAGGCCAGTTTACCTGGTATGAAGAGTACTACCCAGCCTGAGAAAACTCAAGACTCAGCACTATTTAGCCTGTATTGTATGAAGTCTAATGATGTCATCAGGGTTTTCTCAGCTTGAGACTGGTGAGTACAAAGTTATAACAGAAAGCCTCCATAACAAACTGACTGTGGAGTTGGAAAGTCATGGTCGCTGACCAGGCAGGAGGGTCTAACAAAAATATTATATCAAGTTGCTTTATGGGAGAAAAAGGATCCAGCATCTGATAACTAAAAGTCATCATATCTCAGCCTTTACTGTGTCAATTCCATTCCATCAAAACCATTTTTAGAAATCCGCCCCGAGTTTTTGGATGTGCAATAGTAAATCACTGCAAAACTCCTTTAGAAACCATTCTGAATTTTTACTCATATCACATGGGCTTCATCAGGTAGAAAGAGTTTGTTCAGCTGTGATGGAATTGAAGATTAAAGGTTAAGGGTCAGAGTTCATTCTTAATCAAGGCAGTTGACATAACAACCTCAGTCCCTGGAGCCAGTCCCTGGCTTCTGTTGGTCTCATACATGGACAGGTCCTTTAAGTGCTCAAAAAAAGGGCACTTATGGTTCCATGGCAACTGAGCCAACTCCATCTGCTCTGAAGATCATGTGATGTGATCAAAGGCACCAGACAGGATATTATACCTGATCTCAGAACAGTACACGCTAAATTGAGCCTAGCTTGTCTAACACATCTTGGCTTTAGCTAATCACACAGTCACACAAATTATCCTCAATAAGCATTTACAAACCTTAAAATTTAGCTGCTCTCCTCTCTCCTTGGCAAGCTCCACCCTTTGTCAATGAGACACACCCACGAAAATGACAAATGACGAGCACAACGGCTGTGAGACAAGCTAGTTTGCAAGGACAATACCCTGCTGCCACCACAAGTAGGCAGTAAATTACACGATGAATGCAAACAGGTAACAGATGGTTTATGGGATGTAAGGCTGTTCCGAGATCAGGTGTAAGGAGCGTATCATTCTTTGATGTCTATTTTAGTCTTAACTGGGCAAGCTTGCTTGCCCTGCCGGCATGCCACTGCATTAACCATATGAAACCACTGGAAACAAAAGCTGCCATTTCTGCAAGTGATATATCCAGAGGATAACCAAGCATGAACAACTTCGATAGGAGGACTCCCTGTACTGTAGATGTCCCAGTTTGATCAGTTTTCTGGGAGGTTGGGACACTGGTTGACATACAAAAACGCTGAACGAAGGCTGTGAAGGAAGGAAAAAAAAAATCACAATTATGTTACAAAATTTGAGTCAAATGCAGTCATTATACAGATATATAACCTAAAATTATCGTTCAGATTATTCCCCATGTAGCCCATTTTCTGCTTCATGTATGTTCACCAAGTTACAGTAAATGGTTTCTGTCTTAACCACTGTGTCAACACACAGTGCAGAGCACTTTTTCCATATTGGACCTAGAGGGTGACACAGGGTCAGTGCTATGAAAGTACTAGAAAACAATTCTGCCATTTTGGAAGCCAGGGGACTGGAAAGAGCACTGAACTCCTGGTAAGGCTCAAACTCTTGTGACAGGAAAGGAGCTAACAGACCAAAGCTTTTGAATTTACAACATATAATTATATAATATACAACTATATAGGCATGTATAATATGTAAAAGTCACACTACAATTTATTGTTAGTTCTATAGAAATGTTTCAAAAAAAGAAAAAGGCCTAGTTACACGTGGGGTTGAGAATTTCTGACATCAGGCATTTTTGGAGTTTGATGTTCAGGCTTTGATTTGTTTGTCTGAGCTCATTAGTCTTCACCTGCATTTTTTCTAGTTTTCTTTTCTGAGCTTTATTTTCTGTTTGGACTTTAGTCAGCATCTAGTATTTAGTACATCCACATGAATCAGTTGCCTCTTCATCCCTTAGGACATTTGGGTGAGAGCTGATTATTTTTCTAATTTGTTCAGGGATGCCCTGCAGATTCATTTGGTTCCCTCCTGCAATACTTCAGATTTATTTATCTCCTTGGCTGTTTCTATCAGATAGCAAAAGACAGAAGGTATTGTCAAAAGTCAGTTGGCTCTTCTGTATGACCATCTAACTTAACTTATAACTAACAGATGTAACTTTATATGAGCTATAAAACATATAAAAATATTATATAATATAATAAAAATTTTATATAATAATAACACTGCTTTCTTTTTACACATATAAAACATCTACCATATATAACATAGATGCATACATATTAGGGGTTTAGTGTCTTAGCCAAGGACATTTCGACAAGCGGACCGGTGGGAATCGAACCACTAACCTTCTGATTAGTGGAAGACCTGTTCCACCTACTGAGTCACAACCACAGTATAAGCCAGTAAAATCCACGTCAACATGCCATGTTGTTGCTATAATACAGGTATTGTAACACTATTAATTTACAACAACAACATGTTGAATCACAATGAAATTCATTAATATTGCCACAGGTAATTTATCCTTTAGGCCAAGCAGGCAACTGACATCTGATCTCATGTTTTGAGAGGATGAGGCAAACAGGAGTACCCACCACTGCAATGTACATTAGTGGATGGGGACAAAAATAAAATGTTATAATAAACGTTTTAGCCACCTGAAAATGTGCCACCTAAGATCGACATTGTTTTAAAATATTTTCACCCAACTTTGCCATCAAACTGCTTGTTAAAGCAGGATATAGCCTGTCCATCTATGCTCTCCTCAAAGCCACCAGACTTCATTGACTGAAACAGTAACTTAACCTCGGAGACATTACTGTTTCTGCATTATAAAACAACTGTAGTCCACCATATTTAAACCTTTAATGTCTTCTGTGTTTACAGTATCCTTCAGGCCGTCATCCACAAAGTGAACATAGACACATTTTTATAGAGAAAAACATTACTGTTAGTGACTTCCTAAATTCTCCTGCTTCAATCCAAGTTGCCACTTATACGTAACACTTACACTCAACCAATCACACCACCAGCCAAAAAAAAAAAAAAAAAAGCTTTAGCAACAGAGATGATACAGCCCTTTGTACAAACCTGGGGAGTTGGAGAGAAAAATATGTCTAGAAAAATATGAAAGAATATGTAAATATACACAAGGGGAAAGGAAGAAAGAATAGAATTACTGACTCTCAGGCTCAGGATATTGTGTTTATCAAGAATTATATAAATATTAACCATTTGAGTAAAACCTTGTTATAACAGCTGTATGAATTCCTGAGGTATATGTTAAAAACATACCTTGTGCAGTTACAGTGACCTTGAATTTTCACCTTTGACCAACAAAATCTGATCAGTTTGTCTTTGAATCCAAATGAATGGCTGCACCAAACCAGGGGAATAATCAAGATGTTGGGTTTTCAGGGCCAAAATCACATTTTCTGAGGTATTCTGATATTTTACTTTGTACCTGTATTCTGATTAGTTGATTTGCAGCCTTATTCTGATTGGTTGTTTTACTACACACACTTACACCAGCTCTGCTAACAACTGATAAATCTAGTAAGACCAGTGATTGACCAGCTATGGTTTACAGCTGGTTCTAGCTGGATTTCCAGTATGTTTGATTGAGGTGTCATAAATGGAGATCTGTGTTACTGGCAAGCAGTTGCTAAATAATCAGAAACTTGTCAACAAGCTCTGTAGCAGGTACATTCTGTTTTTGACAGTAAACAAACAAACTGTAAAAGCAGCCACAAGCTTTATATGAAACTGTATGAGAGCACAGTGCTCATGCTGACAGCCAGTAAATAACCATCTAGTAAAACAGACAGTAAACACACACCTTCAAACCAGTTTGACATCCCAGGCAGCCTCAGCATGAGAGAAAAAAAAGGCACATGAATTTAATAAGAACCTTCAAAAAGTCTAATGATAGAAAAACAGTCTGAGTTTATTTGATGTTGAGGAATGGTAAGGTGAAGTCTTGACTGGATCGCTGCACATCACTGCTTGAAACACCTGTCGGGGAAGCAGAAAAACCACAAAGCAAAATGTCCGTTTTTTTTCAGTGCTTGAGGTAACATTTACCTTGGCAGCGAATGAGACAAAGCAGCAGCTTGTGATTAAAGCCAATGTTTTTATTCAAGGCTTTTACAGGAAGCTAATTAGTTGAGGTATGTAGTCGTGTGCCAAGCTAATAGGGGGAAGCTGACATTCCTTCGGGGAAGCGGTGGCCTCAGAAAGCTACAGAATATGTATATACACACAAGACTCGATTCAAACTTCAGTTTTTTTTATTCAAACATTGAAAAAAGTAAGGATGTGGTCAAAGACCACTGGACCACAAGGTGGGTAAATTTGAGAACACTGAAGAAAAACTGCTCAGGTTATTTGTCCTGTTGTAATTAGATGATAAAAGTTACTTTGAAATGAAAAAAAAAAAAATCAAAGCATGAGTGATATTGGTGCTGTAGAGACACTCAGCTAATGATATGCCTACTTCAGAGATGGACAGATAAAATGCAAAGCATGTAAGAAAACTCTGTTGTTCACCAAGAAACACAACCTGTCTATAAATTTCTGTTACTGTATCAATTGAACAAACCAGGAGCAAATTTTAGTGATAGTCCCTGATTCTATCCTTAATACTAAGCTAAGCTTATCACCTCCAGACTCTAGCTTGTGAACACACAAACATGGGAGTTATGTTGATCTTCTCATCAAAACTAACTCCAAGCAAAAATGTCAACAAGCATGTTTCACAAAATGTTGAACTATTAGGAACTGACCTTCATCACAGTGCCAATCTTCATTACCTTGAATGAGGCCAGGCTGCTGTTGTAGTTGTAGCACTGTGTGTGGTAGGATCTATGCTATATTTAGAAACCATCATCTGTGAAGGGCAGGCCATCTTTTAGCTCAAAGACTCTACGTGACCCTAAGAGGTCACAGTGTGCACCAGGCATATTTAAATTTGAAAGAGGCAGTGGATTTTACTCCCATTGGCATCATGGGGTCAAGACCTGGCTCAACAGGTAGGATTGAAGTTAAGTTGCCCTGAGACCTTGCTTGGTTTCATCTAAACATTATAGTTCAATGTGAGGTCCACAGGAGGAAGTGCTCAGT
The DNA here is from genome assembly GCA_038496675.1 of Rachycentron canadum. Lineage (NCBI taxonomy): Eukaryota > Metazoa > Chordata > Actinopteri > Carangiformes > Rachycentridae > Rachycentron > Rachycentron canadum. Next base: position 8,594,189 of record CM076665.1, read on the forward strand.
GAGAACCAAGCAGTGTGTCGGACATGATGTCTAAGATTAGAAACCCCTGCAACCTCTGGCTGAAAGGTCACTGAAACAGAACAGAGGCCATCCTGGACCCACATGGAGCTGTGTTTAAGTAAAGACCACCTTACTTCCATATCCATGTGTGTGGCAGTAAATCTACAGCTGAGATGAGTTTCTGCTGTTTGTTGAAAGAGTTACAGCCCAAAATCTCATCACTGTCTCTAGTCTAAACACTTTCCAGGACACAGGTTTTAAATAGGACACAGGTTTCCACTCTCACTGCCTTTGACAGTTCAGCCACCCATCAGTCCCCCTTGTTATATCTGTACAAATGTTCCCAGGCATCCAGTCTATTCCTGAATTCCACCTGTGAGCTTCAGCCAGAAAAAATGCTTTGTCCAAGGCAGATGAAAGTGATATCTTTTCCCTTGTTAACAGAGACTGGCAAATGCATTCCTCTTGATGTTTCTAACTAAATAATTTATGAGAAAATTTGACCAAAAAATGCAGCCCGCCTTCCAACTATGCCCCTCTGGCATTAATCAGTATATTATACCTTGGCCCATTACCCCAAGTAATCCTAAACCCAACTATTTTGTACAGTCTGTGCCTGAAAAAGATTGAGTCTCATGCATGTTTCCAGTCTGAACATTTTCCACCACTCTGGGCTTTAAATAGACACAGTTTCCATCTTGACAGTTCATCTGCCCACCAACCCCATTGTTAAATCTCAGCAAATCATCTCAGGCTCCGGATCCATTATTAGTTTCCACTGCTCGTCTCTTCATAGACAGGCTTCAAAAAGCTTCCATCAGTTTCCAACTCTTTCATCTCTCAGTAATTGACCTGTCCCTTCTCCACTTTTAAATGTCAACAGATCACCATCCAATCCATTTTAAAATTTTCACCCTAAGTGTTTCTACAGACAGACTACAAACTGTAAAATGAGGCACCAATTGACTTTTCCAACACATCTTTATTAGTCTGTTTGCTTTGCTGATGAAGTACACATGATGCAGATGGCATAGCAATGTTATTATTCGACTGTCTTGGCAGGGTTGTTCCCTTCCTCTGCATGCCTTATAAGTGGTTGTGTGCACCATTGGGACAAAAATGTGAGCTTATTTTTCCATTGTGCTTTGTCGAAAGTCAACACAAATGCCTAAAATGTCAATAAATGATAGAATAACAGTATTTTCTTATTCTTTGTTGTTACCAACCATGTTGTTTTCAACTTTTCCACTATCATGTGTCTTTGCAGGCAGCCAAAGAGTTCAAAGAAGTAGAAATATGGAGGCAGGAAAATCATTTTGAGATCTCGGTTTCATGTTCAGTTTACAGAGTGGTATATAGATGGTTGGTTTGAAGGCTAGAGCCATGGAACATTCCTCAAATAGCCTGCCAGCTACCACTAATGGAATTTAGTTTAGTGGACAGCTGAGTACAGATAATACAACCAAAGCTTCAAATATGCATCCAGTTTTGGGAAAACATTTAACTTGCATATACATATACACATAGACATACACATACACATACACATATACATACATACATATACATATACATAAAACAGGTTCCAGTTCAAACTGCAGTCTCCAAAATTACCATGAAGACAAATCAACAAACTCAGGGTGTGCTTAATAAACTGGCAATTGGGTGTACAAATAAGTCCACTAAGTACTTCAGCATGGTTTGGATAAATGCATCCACCAAACCTCACACACTTTTCTCAAACTGGAATAAAATGGAAAGTACACAATTAAAGACAGATGATTTTAGAAATGCTTCATGTACTAAAAATGTTCACTGTGAAATTAAAGTCTATATCTGGCCCAGTGTGGAACAAAAATGCAACCTTAGTCTTTGGTGTGACTGACTGGCCTTTTTTTTTTTTTTTACTTTTGATGTTTATCTTCCTGTTTAACATTGAAAGTGCTGGAAAGGTATGACTGCAGCTGCGCTGAATACAAGCAGTGTGGAAACAGCCAGAAGACGTCCCAGAGGACACAGAGCGCTCCTCTGTGACGTCAGACTCAGGTATGATATCATCAACCGTGGTGTGATGGAACAGCACACACAAGGTGCTAGAGGGAATAATTTCCACTTTTCATGCCTGAAGGAGAGACTAAATGAGGACAGTGTCGTCACCAGGGCCCCATGTGGGCAGATAAAAATGTAGCCTGGCTAAACTGTGTCATCTGCACAGATCCTAAAATTGGAAACTTCCCAGTTGACACGACTGTGTACCCTTGTGATGTCACACAGCAACTATGAAATGAGCTGTGAAGTATATAAGTGGCAGGCAGCAACACGCACAAATCCAGACTAGGACAGAAGGCAGGTCCTGAGTTGGAATTACTGTGCAGGTCACATGACCTTAAATCAGAACAACTTCAGAGCTAAATTAGGAGCATCACTTCATTAGCTCATTCGCTGCAGGTCAATTGTCATTTGGAAAAATATTGAAGCAATATGTAATCATGACGTTGCATCAGTTAAGAGAGACTGATACCAGTGTTCAGTGTTACTTGTATATGATGTGTCTTGGCCCTATGTTGAAAATAGTTTGCCAGGTTAATGGTGCCATTACAAATCAATTAAGGAGTGACTTAAATATGAGTGATCAATGTTGCGATGGTACATGCTAGGATTATTAGAATTTATGATCTTTAAAGCTGCTATAAACAATATGTTGACAATGGATCACTAGACTACTTCAATGAGAGTCAATGGGGTCACTTGTAGTGACAAATACTCAAAGATGTATCACCCAGCAGTTCTCATTTATCTTGTTTTTATCTTGTAGTTTTGTTTTTTTTTGGCTTGTAACTTTACTGCACTGAAAACAGGAGACAGAGAACATTAGCAACTAGATTATGGATGCAGTGGAGAGTTTTGGGCCACATTTTTCCATCAACAGTTTAGTGGAAAACAAAACAGAGTAAATACCAAAGTTATTACCCCTTATTTGCTGGATGTGTAAATAGACAAGCTCACCATATCCAGTTTATTAGTGGTTTTATAAGGTGTTAATATGTCATTGTTCTGCTTATAGCTTGTTTCCCATGTGCAAAAAAGTGGCAAAAATAGCAAATGGAGGTTTAAAGGAAACAAACAAAGTTTTATTTTTTAGATGTGGAGGGGTATTATTTTGAAATGGTTTCATTTGTGCTTTAGTGGTTGGAGGTTTTTATTTCTATTTACACAAAATATCCATGAAGGAAATATAAAGCAACAGATGTTTTGGCCTTTTACAATTCAATTACTATTTTATTAAATTATCTTCCAAGGTAGAATTTTTTTTATTCCACTTTGGCCTTAACAGTCAGACATCCAAGTAGGTTTAACACACTAAACAACAATATATTTTTCAGCGTGTGACAACTTGCACAGGTATTCTTTTACAACACCGATGCCAACAACTACGGAGCTGAACACACTGCCCCAGCATTGTATCACCACCGCAGTTCTGATTACTGATTTTAACCCACAGCTACTCTCTTAGATAAATATCTTGGTCTATACTTAGTCTTGACATATCCAGGCCTACCACACACAGAGCCATGTGTTTTGTTTGGCCACCACGGTCAGCCCATTCACACATTTAGATCTGCAGAACAGTGAGTGTGCAGCCTGCTGATCTTCAGCATTGGAAACCCAAAAAGTCTGACGGTATAACAACATATAGAACAATACAAGTTCTTGTTACAATATTAAGGTGGCTATCCAAGACAAAACAGGTCTTTTCACTTTTTAAAAACATACATAAACCTTCAATTATCTATCACTTGGTCAGACTCGCTGTTATGTCTAATAACATTTCTATATCCTGTGGTCTTTAAAAGGCATTAAATGTCATGAAAAACAGGATTTCACTTCACTTTCACGATCTTCTAGTGACATTCTTTAAAACCATTCAGAAACTTCCCAGTGATGTAAGATAAACTAACTTAATAAATAAACAGCTTGACAGACACTAGATTACCCTGCACGCAAGATAACAAGTGTGACTGTTGTTTTGTAGCGTGGCCGGAGTACGTTCCTCCATCAAGCTGTTTCCTTTAGATATTACAGAGATGAAGTTTGGGCCCTGAGGCTATAATGAGTGACAACACACACACACATCACACACACACACACACACAAACACACACACACACAGTAACACACACTTTCTTTTCTCTGTTTTTAGAGACAGAGCACTCGACACAAACCGCACGTTCACTCATGGCTGTGTTTTTCCTTGGTCTAATAGGAGTCCTTACTGTACTGAGCCAGCATAGAGAAAGAACATATCCATATTAGGAAAAGAGCAGACGTCCTTATATGGGGACGCTTCCTCTGTAGTAACAACCCAGTCTGCTGGCTTCTTCCTCACATTCCTACAGCTCCAGGTTTCTCTGGGAGTTTTTCATTTCCGATTCGCTGGCTGGAGAAGGAGCAGGACCGCCTTTCATAAGAGTCTGGCCTGGTGTGCGATCCCCGTTTTTCAAAAAAATACACAAACCTCCGTCTAGCCTCTTTCCTGCAATCCTCTACTCTGGGGTTTGATGTAGTAAAATAAGCCTGGCCTGGGACAGGGCACACCTGGCCTTTCAAGTCGGTCATAGACTAAACCTCATTAGGCAGGTGAGAAGCCAGAGAACATGTAGCCTTTGTTCCCGTAATATCTGCCCCACATGCCTGCATGGGCCGAGCTGCACTTTCACTCAAGTCGACTCAGGATTTTTAATCATCATTTGTCCTCACTAAGACCCAGTGGAGTCAAAACGTCATGTCAGATGTGAAACTGAATCTCCAGCCTTTGTTTTCGGCTGAATCCTCTGAAAAAAATGTCGCCTTTGCATGAAATAAGAAAAGCTGCCTTATGCTCAAATCAACAAACATCCATTTTGGGTCAGGAAAGGCCATTAACTGAGATCATTAGTCTTTATCCCCTAAATACCTGTCCTGCATACCTTGGCAGGGCTGCACATTCAGCTCAGGTAACTCAGGAAACTGACCATCAGGATCATCTTGTAGTTTCAGGAACAGGAATAAATGGGAGAAGTATGCACAGCACATGTTCTATTAATCATTTGTCAAAAACTTTTAGGTCAGTGTCATTTCACTTTGACCATTTATGTGCATCACAATGAAGAAAATCTAAATGATGAGGGAAGGATTTGATGCTTAAACTTTACAACTGTACTACTTTAATGAAAGTTGGGCTGGTCTGTTCCTGATCATATTGATATTTTACATAAAAAATATGAAAAGCTTAAACACTAAACCAGTGGTTCCCAGTTGTTTTGTGTGTTTGTGTGTTTGTGTGTGTGTGTGTGTGTGTGTGTGTGTGTGTGTGTGTGTGTGTGTGTGTGTGTGTGTGTGTGTGTGTTTGTGTGTGTGACCGCTCACAAAAAAGCACTTTCGACAAAGCACGTATTTACGTAAATTATCTAATATCTCACAAAAAGGAACAAATGGAAAAGGATAAATAAACAAATATATATTCATACAGGAGAGACTTTGTTTTTCCTTCTTTATTTTCTCCTCGATCATAATCATCTTATCTTGTGACCCAAGGCGACTCAACCCTCGGTCGGGTAAACAACCTACAGTAACTGAAGTAGGTCCACCTCCAACAACTAAAACAGTATAATTCTGTATATACTTTGATGCAACAGTCCAATCTAATAATACAATGCATATTAACATGGCACTCAGGAGCCACCTCTCTGCAGAATGAGTGATTTCCTCTGATACTCTAATACAAGTACAAGGACATGAGCACATAATCAATATATTATCTGGATCATACAAAAGGATAATAAGAAGTATTTGTGATCAAAAAGCTTAATTCATTCATGCTCCTGCTCTCTGTTTAAATGAGTAATCCTCAAAGCAGCAGCTCAGCCACTGATGTCAGTGAACAGAAATGCTCCTGCAGTGTCCCAGAGGTACTACACAAGTACAGAAGACAAAGTTAAACTGTGAGCAGCTGCCAAGTGTCTGTGCTGAAACAAGCACCTTGATAGATAACCAGCCCAAACTAATAACAGAAATGAATTTCCTTCCCATAAATGCTTTCTGTTAACTTAGTCAAGTACAGGCTGTCTGTGTACCTTTGAAGCCAGAGCTGAGGAATGCTGTTGTGGGCTTAAAGTCTTAACCATACATTACACATCAATCGGGTTATTAAACCATTGCATGTTTATGCATTTTTATGAGTTTCTACCTGCTGTTTTTAACTGTTCTTCTTTCATGTAAAGCTCTTTGTGCTTTCATGTATAAACTGTGCAAAGTTTTTTTTCTGTTCCTCTTTTTTTAAAATTAATATTTATAGGTACCGGCTGTCTGTTTGTGAAGTCAGTCTTCAGGAATTCCCAGTGTGGGGTCCCAGGTCTCTAACCAGACTTAACCTCCCATTCCAGATGAAAGCTGCTCTGAGAGAGACAGTGTTGTTTGGCCGAGCAGCAGAGCCTTGCCTTCAGACAGCAGGAATGTGGGATGTCTGGAGTGGGGGTCAGGAAGCGAGGAAAGAATGCCAAGTATGTCCATGTTTGTCCAGGGCTGGCTCTCCATTCAGCCCCCAGTGACGTGCTGCGAGGGCCAGCGAGTATAAAGGGAGCTTGCCTCTGCAGTCAGAACTCAGATCAACTCCTCTACCGAAGCTAAACTCTAGCTTTCACCAAGAAAGAAAGAAGGAAAGACTGTGACCGGAGCAGCAGAGAAACGCAACCGAAGCAACGTGAGACAAGAGATCGACTTGATCAGAAAAGGTTTCTGAAGCTCAAACTCTGAAGACTAAAGGAAGATTTTCTCAACAAGACTTAAGGAAAAACTAGAATTTATTTCTACAAGGAAGAAAACATGCCTGCTGGAATGAAGAAAATGATTTTGCTGCCTTTCCTGTGCATCCTGCTCTCATACATGGTAAGTAAAACAAAACACATTGAAAATGACATTGAACTGCTGTGTTACTATTCAGACTTTCATTATGTGACCAAAACATCAGCTCGAACCTTAAAAGTGTCCTCATTGCACTGGATTTATAACTGTAGCTGTGATGCAGCATGTGGAGATGATATTCACCCAACGATATTTATCTCAGGCTGCAGGTCAGGAGTGCAGTGGCCAGTGTTCCTGCCCCTCCACTCCCCCTCAGTGCGCTCCAGGAGTGAGCCTGGTGATGGACGGCTGCGGCTGCTGCAGGGTGTGTGCGAAGCAGATGGGGGAGCTTTGCACAGAGAAAGACACCTGTGACCCACACAAAGGCCTCTACTGTGACTTTGGAGCCCCCATCAACAGACGCATAGGAGTCTGCACAGGTGAGCCCTTGAAAAGAGAAGCCATGGCATTTTCTGTGATGCCCGACTGTACTTCACAACAGTAGTCTACCTGAAATGTATTCAGTGGATGAACTGAATCATGACCTCTACCCTGTTGTTTCCCTCACAGCTCGAGAGGGAGCCACATGTGTGTTCGGCGGAATGGTGTACAAGAGCGGAGAGACTTTCCAAAGCAGCTGCAAGTACCAGTGTACCTGTCTGGATGGAGCTGTTGGCTGTGTCCCCCTTTGCTCTATGGACATCCGACTGCCCAGTCCTGACTGCCCCATGCCCAGGCGGGTGAAAGTGCCAGGGAAGTGCTGCGAGGAGTGGGAGTGTGATTCTCCCTACACACACAGTTTCATGGGCTCTGTTTTGCCTGGTAAGTTTGTCTGCTTTTGTGTTTTTTTCTTGGTGTAAATACTCCCATGAGCTGTAATCAGGATGGTCTTTCTAACCCAGTGTTTCCTCTTGTGTTTACAGCCTACAGAGAGGAGGAGACCTATGGCCCAGATCCCTCTTTGATGAGGGAGAACTGCCTGGTTCAGACTACTGAATGGAGCGCCTGCTCTAAGACCTGTGGCCTTGGGATCTCCACCAGGGTCACCAATGATAACCGTGATTGCCGCCTTGAGAAACAGACCCGGTTGTGCATGGTGCGACCCTGCGAGTCACAGCTGGAGCAGAGCATTAGGGTGAGTTTTTGTAAAACTGCACTGTTCTCACAATCTCTACAGATAAAGTATAAGCACTTGAACTGCTGACGAATGCCTGCTGACTTTGTGTTTTGTTTTTATTTTCCTTTGTCCTCTTCCTGCAGAAAGGGAAAAAATGCATCCGTACTCCAAGACTCTCCAAGCCCATGAAGTTTGAGATCTCTGGCTGCACCACCACCAAGTCCTACAGGCCAAAGTTCTGTGGCGTCTGCCTGGACGGCCGCTGCTGCACTCCCCACAGGACCACCACCCTGCCCATGGAATTCAAATGCCCCGACGGACAAGTCATGAAGAAGCACATGATGTTCATCAAGTCTTGCGCCTGCCACCACAACTGCCCTGGGGAGAACGACATCTTCGAGTCCATGTATTACAAGAAGATGATGGGAGACATGGCATGAGCCACTGAAGGACGATCAGAGCTTATGACTTGAAAAAAAAAAAAAAAACAGAACTCCATCTCATTTTGCAGCTCAGTATATATGTTTTTCATGTTTTATTTTTGTCATTTTCTCATTGTAAAAGTAGTCCAGACACTTGTCTAAGTGTCTGTGTGTTTTGTATGGCTGGTGCACATCAGCCACTTAGACTCAGACAGAGGGTTGCGTAGCAGCTCCAAGAGATTCCTGCACTATAACTTCTATGTTTGACAAACCTGTTGCCAGGTTTTTGCCCATTCCCCTTGAAATCGATTCTACAAAGCCGTCCATTTTTCGGTATGCATTTTTGTACCTTATCTAAACCTTGACCTTCTCTGAAAATGAGGTGTCTAATAACTCCCTCCACCCTCCAAGCCCAAACCAGACCTGCACACTCTAAGCAGCTGTAGAGGGAGCACACAGACCACAGCAGGCCAGTGTTCCCCTGTCCAAACAGGTCTGAATGTGTCCCTGTGTGTGAGTGTGTGTGTGAGTGTGTGTTTGTTAGTGCAGGCCTGAATGTCATGCCTTGTCTGTATCTACGCTGCTCACTCAGCTCACAGAGTAGAGGAAAGGTCATAGTTTCCACTCAGCATGTGGATGAGAAAGAAAGCAGCACGCTGAGTTTAAGGTTAGATATGGAACACAGTGGGCTTTTCCACGGCACTAAGGAAAAAAAAAAAACAGACATGTTGACTATTACGGATTCAGGTCAGAAGGAAGAAACCAAGTGTCTATAGAAACAAAGTGTCTATTTTGTATAAAAAAATAGAAGAAACGACTGGAAGAATTGTAATTTCATTCCTTTTTATATTGTTGATGTGTAAATTATGTATATATTTGTACAGTTTAAGTTAATTTAAAAGCCAAATTTGTTCTGTGCTTCAAAATGTATCGATAGTGTATTTTTTGTCAACAGTATTTTTTACTATTTTATTGAGAAGTGTGACAAAATGTTACATGTTTTACTTTGTAGCTGGAAATAAAATGTTATATTTTTTATACAAATATTTGTTCTGTCCTTGTTCTGCCTTTCATTTTGATGATAACTGATTAAGATTTCCTTACCTTCAAAACTGCTCCACACTTGTTCTATCTAATGGCTGACACACCAAAGCCTATTTAACACCTATTAGAAACAGGACTGAAGTGTTATTTACCTCCATGGCTTGAAAATGGTTTGTTTATGTTCAGCTTTTCAAGTCAATGCATGTAAAAAGTAATTATGAATACAAATATGACACAGTCATTTAGTCACCATGTCAGGACTGCAACTGAAGTGAATCACATGAGAAAAACTGATTCATCATGAATAAATTTACTTTATAATTTAGCTTATTATAATAAACTGTTTTCCTGTAATATTCATCCACAACAGTACATGTTTTAGTCCCACCAGAGGAGTAAAATATGAACTCTTCCTCTCCTCTCTTGCTTGGTTATTCTTTCATTTACACTTCCATGTGTAATAATCTATTTCTTCAGTGAACAAGTTAAGAAGATAGAGAAGCAAACAACCAAGAGGCTGTTTACAAAATTACTTTTATTTCTTATTGATTTAGTAGCAGAAGAGGTTTAAATAAGTCTTGTTTTTTTGATCTGTTGGACAAACCAAACCCTGATTCCAAAAACAAAAAGTCCCACTTTCAAATCTCCCTCTCTGACAGACAAAAAAAAAAAGGAAAAAAAGAAAAGAAAAGAGGACTGAGGTAGTCCAATGTCGCCACCTGGTGCCCTTTTCATTTTGATGCCATTTTATGATATTTCAAGGTTGTCTTGGCTTTGTAGGTCTTTGTGTATCTGCATGTTTGTTGTGTGATCATACACACACATTTACAGCCTGTAACAGTTTCAGTTTTCAGTTGTGTCCACAGCAGCCACATTTATCTAAGATTATACTATTGCTCTATTTATGCTTTATTTTCAGTTTCTTCTCTGCCCACATTGTGTTTGTCTTCTTTCGATCCATTTATTCATTTTATTTTTTCCTCTGCTCAAGAGCTCTTAACACATTGCTGTCCAAATACAGCAAAGAGTGTTAACTCTGCAGAGCATGACTCAAATATATACTGTCTATATTTGGCCAAAAGATAATATTCCAACAAACGATATATATAACCTAATTTACCTAATGAGCTTTATGGTGCTGGTAGGCAGATTTTGTTACAGAGCCAGGCTAGTTGATTCCTTCTGTTTCCAGTCTTTATGCTAAGCTAAGATAAGAATGGTCTGTTGTCTATAGCCTGAAATTTTATGTAGATATGAGGGCAGTACCAATCTTGTCATCTCTTAAAGATGCAATCACACATATTTTCCAAATGAACTATTCCTTTAAACCTCATCCTCTCTTACCATTTTATTGTTGGGAGATAAAAGGAGAGAGAAGCTCATCTCTGCCTTTCTACAGGAGGTCTCCTCTTCTTCGGACCCCCCTCCTCTCTTCTGGAAACCCTGCACAGCATGATTCAAATCTACACTGGTTATATTTTTTCTTAATAGTAACAACCACAGAATAACATAGATGCCAAAACCAAGGGTTAAAATGTTATTGTCTTTGAATTAAATGACAGTATAAACAGATTGTGTGTCAGGGTGATGATTCATGTTCTCAGCTTCTTCGCCCACAGACACAAACAAGTTCAGACTGAAACTACAACGTAAATGAATGTCTCTGTGCAGTGAGAAGCGAGGTTCACTACAATATAGTGTAAATGAACATACAATATAAACGTACGATAAAGACAATATTGAATCTTAAATCACTTGACCAATTTCACTAATATTTAGTTAGGAGCCCTGTGATAAAAATGATCATTTGAATCAGTTAAACAATATTAAGATACCTACACAGTAAATGCAAATTTGTTAGTATGCAGTTTATTGCATTAATTGTAGAGAGACGATAAATGGATTTACCAAGCAGAGATTTCCAGATTAAATTTATTTGTTTTCTTACATAAATTTCATACAGTGTCAGATTACAATCCAGCCATTTATCTGCTAAAAATGTTCACTTATTGCCTTGGCTTGATTAGAGTCAACTGTATCTATGATAATAAGTAAGCATGTGTTTTTCTTTCTTGTAAGTAAGTAAGCATCTCAGAAAGAGCTTTGTACATGTGTACATGCCATTACTGTACAACCTCACCTTGTTGGTGTGCGTAAACCTGGATCTGCCTCAAACTTTCACATAAATCAATGTGCAGTGTTAAGAAAAGCAGGCGAGACACATTTGCAGAAAGACAGAAATGATTGTCAGAGAAAATGAAGGACACCAGCTGTCAATCTTCACTGGCAGAGAGATTTTTCCGTTGGGAGCCTTGCTGAATGTACTGAATAATATATGCACATGTTTTAATGCACTGGGCTGGTGCATTTGTATGTTTTAGTATGCATGTCTAGTCGCAATGTGCATCTACTGTTTGCTACTCTATGTGAGGGACAGAATGTCACAAGGGAGGCTGCAGCAGTGCGGCGCAAGTGGGCATCCTCAAGAAAAATAGCAAAAGATAAAAACTTGTCACATATTCACACTCTATCTGTGGAAACCAGGCAGCTGGTAAAGCGGAGGAGGACGAGGAGGCAGAGGAGGTTGCCGTGTCAACTTTGTACCAGTCTCTCTCTCTCAGCCTCGCCGCAGCTCATGGAGTTTCTGGGCAATGTTTTCAAGCTCTGACTCGATGGCTGCCAGGCTTTCAATCTCTGGCTCCTGCACAGACAATGGTAGGGTGGCAAGTTGTAAAAAGATACATAGACTACAAACAATCTACAAACAGTATATGATATACACAATACTATAGGTGCAAACCCATGTGTTTCTGGCCGTGAGGCTCATCATGAGTAAAAACAGTTTGCCACCATCAAGGCTATCATTGTGTAAATAACTTTCTTCGAATATCCTACAAGCTGCTGCACCACTCGCTATTCACAGGATTCAAGCCGTAGGATGAATTCAGCTTAATTTTTTAACAGTACAATATAAAACCCTTACACTGTGTTTTGGCCTTGAGCTAACAAAACTATTAGCTCAGCACCACAGCTAGGAAACGTTTTGTTCTGTGGAAAATAAGAGCACTAAGTCAGTATCTTCAGGAATAGTTTGACTAGTTGGGAAGTTATTCTTACATATCTTTTATTGGCCTCAGTTAGAATATATATATAAATATTAATAATATAAATATATAGATACTACTCTCGTGGCTGTAAGATAATGATATGATAAATCTGAAGCTACCACTGGGAGACAGTTAGCTCATCTTCATTTACTGTAAAGATTGGTCTGGCTCTGTCTGAAATCAACCTATTAGCTTCTCTATAGATTTATAATTAACATATTTTATCTCAATTGTTTAATCTGTACAAAAAATAGTGTTAAAGTGTTAAAACAGTAATAACAAACAACATATAACCTATTACTTAGTGAGCTTTATTGGTGCTGGTGGGCACATTTTGTTAGCTGTTAGCTTTGTTAGCTTTCGGTAGCTAATTGGTTGCTGTCCATAGCTTCAAATTTTAAGTACAGACATGAAAGTGGTATCAATATTTTCATATAGCTCTCAGGACAATCGCATGTATCGTATATTCCAAAATATTTTACTGGCCCTTTAAACCTTGTCATCCCATTTTATTGTTGGAGGATAAAAGATGAGGAAAGTTCACCTCTGCCTTTCTACTGGCACTCCCCTCTTCCTCCGAGCCCCTTCTCTCCTCTGGTGCCCTCCTGGCGATCATCTGCAGCTCCTTCTCCTCTGGACTCCTCTGAGTGTTTCTCTTCTTCTTCATCTCCTCCTCCTCATCCTCCGTGACCTCCTTCGAATGATGTGGCACTTCCTCCTGCTGACCCTTGAGCTGCTGCTCCTCTTTTCCCGGCGCTTTTTTCTTCAGTTGCAAGCCCTTGCCCCTCTTGGCCCATGGCTTCAGGCTCTCCCTGCTCCCTCTCTTCATCTCCCCTTCCTCCCTCTGCTCCTCATCTTGTTTGTGTGAAAAAAGTGCAGACCTCTTTTCATCCTCCTCTTCTTCTTCTTCATCAAACTTCTTCTCTTTTGATTTTTTTCTGGGTGCATCACCCTTTTCATCAGATGCTGCACCTTGGAATGAGAAATAAACAATCAGGGTCTATTTATTTCTCTGTCTTCTCACTGAAACACCCCAACCAGACCACTGGCATAGTAGCCTACTATCCACCATCAGCAAGATTCCACTTCTTTTAATGAAATATTTCTTGCCAGCTGGCAGCTCAACCTCCAGTACTGCTAGATGTGCTTTATGGGAATTAACAGCATGGCAGGAGCAATCAGATGACTTGGCTGAGGCTCTCGTTTGTAGAATAGGTATAAGTATTTCATTGTAAACAAACTTTCTGTTAATCTGTTGAAAGATTTGGAGATAGAAAAAGCTGAATCTTTTGCAGTTTTGATCTGAGGGCGGTTTTAGAGATGATGGTGAATGATTCCAGCTGTAGCCAGTCCACAGCAGCTCATTGAAATTCTAGTACATGGAGATATTTAATCACTTCTGTTGGTGTGCTGTCACTTTGCCAGCCATTTTGGCCTCACTCCCCTGTGGGGGGGCTAAAACTCATCATGTAGATGGAAGCACTTCTATCAATCACCCAGTTCTGTGGTGGCAGGCGGTTTCATCTACAAGGCATTTCGTTTGCACTATGCCTATCTGGTATCCTAACTTTGGTCAACATCAGTCAATCTTTTCATTTGCTTGAATGTCCTTTATTTCCTCAGAAAAATAAATCTGACTTGACTGGACCTTTAAAATATCAGGCTCTAAACTTGAATATGCATGTTTCCTGTCATATTTGTAGTTTTGTACCTGTTTTGCCCTTTTCCCCTTTTAATTGAAAGTAACAGTTAAGTGAAAATTAAAGGACAGAAACTTACTTTTATTATCCTTGGTCATGTTACCCTCCACTAAATTCTCCTTTGAATTTGCTCTCTTCTCTTCAGATTCGTCTTCCTCTTCTTCCTCTTCTTCCTCCCTCTTTTCAGCCTTGCTCTCACTCCACTCATCCACAGACTTAGAGACGTGACTTCCTCGGCTCTCGTCATCTTCCCTCTTCACCTGCTCCTCTTCAGTGATGTCAATGCCCTCCTGAGACTCTCCACCTCTCCGGCTCTCATCCTTTTCTCCCTCTCCATCCTCATTTCCTGTCCTGCTTGTCTGCAAGAGGATGGATCTTTCACCGGGGCCTCCTAAAGCCTCCAACATGGATCGATCTAAAAAAAATAAATAAATAAAAATGAGGAGCAGTAGAATTTAATTTACAAGATGATATTGATTTTCCAGTGTTGTTAAAGGAGGGTGCTTTTGCAAAAGCACTACGAGTTATTACCAGGGCTGTTTTGTGTCCTGACTGTCAGATTTGTGTTTTCACTCAGGTCAGTTGGTTTGCCAGGTTTTACATGAGTATAATATCTGAAAGAGCTGAATCAGATTTTGTGGCAGTTAGATACATACAGTAGGCCAGTATGCATTAATTATTAAATTGGCTATTTGTAGGTTTTCTTTGCCACAGAACATGGTTTCTTGCCGAGAGCAGGTGGTGGTGATTGTGGCTTGACAAGAGCTTCGGCCATCTTTGTGTTTACACAAGGTTATAATACACCCTCCAAGCAGAGCTCAGCTTCAGGAAAGATTAAAAGCTTCGTGAGATATGATTAGTCGGTACGTGAAAATGATCAGATGGGCCAGGGCTAGCTGGTTAGCATGCTAATTTTAATGTGATAGAGAACAAAAGTTAATTACTGGTGTTACTTTCCACTGCTGTTGACAGTTGTTTGTTGAGGAAATAGCTCCTTATTGTTAAGTATACATTGCCATTTATCTAAAATATTGTCCAATTCAATAATTAATTATTTCCATAATACTCTGCTATGTCATGTTACATAATAAAGTACAAAGGAAATAACACACAGTTTCAGTCAATTTAACTTGTTGTATTGTTTCTACTACATTTTTTTCTGCATGTGTTCATCGTTTCCTCTTTCACCGCAGATGTTTGAGACACAATTTGCTGTTATGTCATTTTTAAGCCAAGACCTCAGGGAACACAAAGCAGATCAGATTTAGTGGAAATGTACCATTGCTAACATAATTTTTTTTTTTTGTCATTACATACTTGTTCTCTTCTTGCTACTTGTCCACTGAGCTTCACTCACTATAAAAAAGAGGTAGGTGTGCTGTCAGGTGGAAGGACCTCAGTGTGCGTGACCTGATTCTGTCCACAGAAAAGCATCAGCAGAGTTTACATTCACCTCAGCACTTCTCCACTGTTTGTCAGCATTGCTTCGCTGACAGCAGAAAACAAGGAATAATGAAAGCAATACATCATTTTGACATTTGGTGCATTTTAAGATGTTTATTATGTATTGCTCAAAATCGAACCAACTGAAATGTTGTCCTGAAATAAACAGAATAAGAATGCAGCAAAGTGTGACTGTACCTGACTCTTCAGGGCTATTTCCCATGAATCAGAGCTACTGAGTAAACTCACCGGCAATGTCATCTGTAGTCTGAGGAGATTGTGTTGTTGTGTCAGGTGTAGCAGTGTCTCTTTGCAGCTGAGCTCTCTCTTGGCCACCTAAGATAAAAAACTGTTATTGAAGCTTTCTGTCTGTGCTGCCTGTCTTGTCTACATATACACGTAAACACTGATGCTCAGCAAACGGACATCAGCTGCGTGCGATCTGTGACTCACCTTGAAGAGCGATCTCCTGCAGCTCCTTCAGAAAGTTATGATGGCGAAGGATCCTAACAAGCCTGTCATCTGCACACACACAAAACACAGATTACAACAGACCAAAGACAATCATGTTAATCTGAAGGGAGGGGGGGGAAACATAGGTATCTGTCGTTCCCCTTCACTTTTTCACAAGACTCAGCAGTTTGCTTCAATGGTTCATCAGAGTTAATTGCCCTGAAATTTACTGCTTTCAAAGCGAGAGTACAATTAATCATTTGGCCTGCAGAGAGTCCCCCAGTGAATTACAGCAGCAAAGACGACTGGACTTTCTGCTGACCCACAAACGGCTCTGTATTCTGTACCCAGCAAGCACAAAAAAGAGATAACTACTGTAGTGCTCTGATATCAGTCTGTGATCTTTCTTTCTTTTTTCCTTTCCTCACATTTTCTCAGTGACTCCCCCTTCCTTCCCTTCTGTCCAGCCCTCTGATGGTGTACAGTTTCCTTCTCTCAGTAACAAATGCTCAGCGAGTAATGCTCTTATTGATTTTTTTACAAGGACAGCATCAAGGTAATACCCTGGCTATGTAACTGAATAGTCTTTACTGAGTCCTAGTGACCCCTGCTGTATATAACTCTCTGCAGTGGGTTTTTACCCAGAACACACTGCATCAATCCATTAACCTTATGATGTGGGCATCGTGCACTTACCATTCAAAAGAGAGAGCAAACTGGGTCACTAGAAACACAGTTGTTCGTATCTTAGGAAGGTTTCAGTCAACACAAAGTGAGCTGTAAGTAAACAAGCTGCCACACCCTAATTAGCAAATGCATTGTGGTGATAATGATGAATGTTATCAATATGAAGATGAACATATACATGACTCAAAGCCTATTTTTTTTGGTTTAGATTAAATATTATCGATTAGACAACTTAGCAAAATCCCCACGCTGGGGTCGCAGACTTGTGCAAATCATTTCAAGATCACATTGCACAAAAATGATTTCTTTATTGATTGACTGGCTGGTTATTGACTACTAAAGAGAAAATGTTGCTTTCCCAAATTTCAAAACTTATGTTTGAGGATGGGGGACTTTCTGAAAAAGGACTCAAGGTTAGACATGGTTCTAAAAGAAGTTTATATTTAACATTTTTTGAATGGAACAAATTCAATTTGCTCAAGCTGGGTAATAAAGTGTTTCTGTCAGTTATCAATAATGAGATTGGATATCAGCTGGAACCTGGGCTCTCTGATCATTGTGTTATATGTTTGTTTAATGGTTTTAAAGTTGATTTTGTACAAATTGTCAAGCTAAATGTGATGGTTATGAAACAGGAGGATTGGGGTTGGAAAAGAGGGACATCCTGTATTGATGTGACATGAGACATAATGTACACTATATGTTGATGTGTGGCTGTATGTTATGTCTTGCTTGCAATTGAATTGAATTGAATTGAATTGAATTGAATTGAACTGGCCAGCTGTCTTCCTGTTGCAGTTACTTACCTGTCTTCAGTATGAACAGACACTCCTGACTGACAGGCACAGGGTGGGGCCTTGATAGCACATCTGCCAACGCCTCAACAACACATTTCATCACCTGTGGTCAAAGACAACGCACAAAAGACTAAAAAAAAACAAAAAAAACTATTGCTGTGACATATTGATTTGTCTAATTAGCGACTATATGATAAAAATATTAAAGAAAGTTAGTCATCCAGTTTTCGGGAGTCAGTGAAATGCTGCAGACTGAGGGTTATATATTCCTCTTGCTTCTCTTTCAGAGCAATTCTTGTGCTAACTTGGCCACTAATTCAAAGAGGTAAAAAGCTCTTAGATAGGAGATCAAAAATCATCTCAAGTCCCATTGTGCTTTCAGCGTTAAGGCAATCCAACATGCGTGATAATTTTCAGACATTTTTATTTTCAAAGTTCTCTGCTGCCGCCTGCCAGATCTTTGGATGTCACTCAGTCACATGTCACAACACTCTGTAACACATCCTCCACATCATCCCTTTATATCTTTTTCATCCTCTCTAAAACCTATTCCATAAACTGCTCTCTCTCTCTCTATTCAAAGATGTGAAATGGATCCAGATGGCTAATACCATATCATGAAGGTCAAGGCTCTCCATTGCTCTCAAAATGATATATATTGATTTTAACAAGGTCATATTGAGACATCTCCTTGTGGAGAAGGTATTTGAATGAGTTAAATTACTTGGATCAAGTATTTGTAATGCTTCCCCTCTGAGTGTGGAAAGCCGGGGAGGAGGGACCTGATCCCCTCTAATGAAGCAGTATTTAGCAGGTGTCCCCAATTTGTAGGATTTTGAATGTTCTTCAACTACTGCAGGGAACAGTATACTGCTATTTCTACCACAGTGCAGTGATAACATCATTAATACAAAGACAAATGATAATACTTACCTTTACGTCCTCATTCTCCAGCTGACCTGAAGTCACTGGCAATGACAGAACTGCAAGAGAAGCAAGAAAAGCCAAACATATGTCATCCTGTCATCATCTGATATGTCTTTATCTTTAATCCCTGAGGCTCTTCTGTGTGTCTCGGTGTCACTAAAGCACAATGACTGTGTGACTGTGTGAGTAACGGGACTAAATGTGCCAAAGGTGCAGGTGAATTATCTCCGTCTCTCGCCGAGTCAGTCGCTGTCCTTGGTGCTGAACCCAGGCTCACTCACACCTCCTCATGCAGATCCCTCCGCACAGACACACTCCGCGGTCACATCAGCCAACTTCACTCAGCTGTTTCTTACCGCAGGTGGACAGTATTGTCAAAACGAACAGTCCTCTCCCGATCATGTTTGGAAACGAGGAAACGCGTCGAGCTCTCCAGGAATAGTAAAAATAGCGAAGCTTTATTTCAGAGGGTCGGATTTTCTCCCGTTTTGAAGAAAGTCCGGTGGATCACGGACGCATTCTGAACAAAACTCTGCCGCCTTTCGGTATTTCTGGAGAGCTAGATCTCCTGCAGCGTCGGTGGCGCCTCCGTCCTCTCCGATCTCTCCACCAACACCTCACCGCAACAGCGGCCGCTTTTATAGTACGATGTGCGGAAAGGAAGTGACATCATCCTGGGACAAATGATAACAATTGCACCTGATTATACCTCAGTGGTTGTCAGGGTGTGCACAGGTTTACAAGATCTCATAGGTGTGTTAGTGGCTCCTGTGTGCCATAGACTAAACAATCAGATATCAGCAATTTCTTTTCATTTATACTGGTATAGAAGTTTGTAGACTACACCAACTTAGCCAACGTGATTTCAAGCCCATAATATATTTGTGTTCCCATACATGAGGAGAATGTGTTTAATCATATATCATTATAATGAAGAGAGAAAGACAGACTGTATATTAATGATGAGTCTGACCAATTTAACAGAAAGGATTTCTAACATTGAGCATGAACTAATCAAACACTAATCTATAGTAATGTGATCATTTCTTATTGATGGAAAACAGGAAATCCTTATTCTGCAATACTTTATTATGTGTTTTTGTATTCTGATCATAAATTGACCTACTGTGTTAAAGGTCCCTAAACTAAACTAAACTAAACTAAATAAATAATGCATTATTATGTAATATGTTTTGCAGGACCATTATATAAAAGACTATCTATTCATGAGTTATTGTATGTACAAGCAACCTATGGATTGTTTGTTCTTTTACCTCATAAGCGTTGAGTCCCATATGTTAATGGACTTATGAGGCTGTTTTCTCTTTTCATTTGTTACTGACACATTCATCAAAAAAAAAAAAAAAAAAACATGACAAAGAGGTTTCCAAGGTGTGGGCTGGACTGTTTGCTGTTTCAAATTTCCTACTGCACCATCTACTGAGATCCCAAAGATCTCATTATGCTTTCAGAGAGACAATAAAGGCCAATTTGCGTCAGAGCCAGATCCATATTTACCCCACATGAACGGGCAACGGCTTTGTTTAAACATGAAGAGGATTTTCTTTGAATGCAATAATAAGGTCATTATGAAACCCAGCAGCTACAAGGGCTGACTGATATTCAGCCCAGTGCAACACCCAAGACAAAGATGGTAGAAAATGGGGACAAGAACATATGTATTTTTGATCTTAAAGTGCGTGATGAACTAAAACACAATGTGGGTGATACTTAATAAAAAACACTAAACAAATAAAAATACTGACTACTGAACAAACATGTGAAAAAGGTTCCTCCCCCATTAAAGTCAGTTTCCAAAGGGTTTTGCCTGCATTCAGACATGTTTACCCTGAAACAGGTTTTAGAAAACCAATCAATCCTATTCCATATAATTCAACTCTACCAAGCTGAGTACATACTGCATGGTTTTCTTTTCCATTCAAGAGTTAAATGAGTAGCCTGAGATGAGCTTAATATATCTTCCACCTGCCCCTGTTGTTATACTAATTAAACAGAGTCAATTCATACTGTACTGCACACGCTGTTTAACCAGAGAGCACATGAATAGGAAAATCCTCTGTAGCGTAATCATATATCACAGCTTACTTATCTGCAATGGTGATATATAGTGTGTAGATAAACAACAATGACTCTGCTGCTTGTCATTCAGTGGTTTTTTGTTCAGTGTGCTCACTGTGGTGTCTTACATTGCCACCTCTTGGGCTCAGTGCATAATAATGCAGGTACTGGAGGACTGAGAAGTGAAAGTGGGCCAGCAGCAGCCTGAAGATCTGAGGAATAGACGTGTGACTAAGTCGTCTCTGGTCTGAAAAGTTGCAGCTTTTTGGGAAAGTCTGCAGAGGTTTAAGACGGAAGACAAATTCTTTTGCATCTTTAAATCATTTCACTGAGTTGATTATCTTCTGAGTGCCTATGCATGCAGACTGCATGTTGCAGTAACTGAGGAGAGTTCTGCTGGCCGACCCGGTACATGAATCTTGATGTGGCGATTGATGCAATTCCTAATATAACGCACTTTGCTCAACAAAACTCACAAAACTTTATCTAAAGAATTGAAAGCCTGAAGACCTACTGAGACTGATTGAATATCCAAGAAAACAATTTCATATAGTCACCAGACATTCATTTCACTTTTAGGGCAAAGTCTAATTAGTTTAATGTTTTATGTATGAATGTATAAACATCACATGAACAATTCAAAAATGATGAGGCCTACTTTTTTTTTTTTTCGCTAATTACAACATCTGAAATTTATATCAAGTAATACAGTATAAAGTTGCACTAGGCAGGACCGTCCCTAAAAAAATACACCTAAACTTTATTATTATAATTACAAGTGTGAGAGAAACATGTCCCATCCCCAGAGTTAGTGTGTGATCTAACTGATAAATCATCCTGATAGATTCAAATTTAAAAGCAAAATAGAAAACTTTCTGCTAAATCTCTTCACCACCTCCAACCGCCTCTGAAAATTCAATATTTCGGTTGTAGGATTCACTGTCACATTATCTATGGGCTCTTCAGAGCTTCAAACTGCAGTCATTTCTCCATGCTGGTATTTGGGGTCACAGACACGCAAGTTGCAAAGAGCAGCTCACAAACTCTCCTTTGCAGGTGATCGCCTCAACAGTAACCAGTGTGGCAGAGACGTGTGTGTAAAAATAGCTTGATAAGGCGAAAGCTACAGAAGTCCCAGACGTCCCAAACCCATGAACAGCGAGAGCAGCAAGATGGCCGCCTGTGATGGAGCGTCCGACTGAAGTGGAGGCTGGCCTGACTTGGCTGCAATAGGTCGGGTGAAGATATATGGGTGTTCCTACAGATGTGACACAAAGAAGAAGGATGTTATAATCACTTTATCTTGTGACTCTAAAGCAAAAAAAAAAAAAACAGATTTTACTTTGATTTACAGTCATTTTGATTATTTCACACCTGCATGAAAATCAACATGCAGACTTGCAACAAATATTTAATTTACATTTATTTATTTAATGATTTTATTTTTGTTTTTTTTATATTATTGTAGTGTGGCAAAGCAGAAGCAAGCAGCGACTGTTCTGGAAAGTATTTGTGGGTGTATTTAAATTAAAAGATGATGAGTAAATGTGCATAGTGAAAATTAGACTGTGTAACTGAGCTGATCCCAGCATTAAAAGGTTTTGCAGATAAACACCTGACTCGCACAGAGAAAGTTACCCCCTGCTAGGAACTGCATCATGACACAATAAAAAAACCTCCACCAAACAAAAACAGCAATAAACCAACAACATCCTTTGAAAATGCATTCAGCTAGTTTTCATCCAATTTTCCTCAATATAACACAAAGATCAGTTGGTTCTTGTGTGGCTTCAGGTTAAAGACACAGGCCTCACCATCGGTGGACAGATGAGAGTGATGGGGTCAGAGAAACTGTTCACAATCATCTTTCCTCCCTCAGGCTGAAACTGCAGGAGAAAGAGGGAAGAGAAGAAACACAGAAAGTTGGACTGATTCATTTCTTTCATACTTGTGATCGATATCAATTTTCTATTATTCATTATATTTCATCCTTTAACTGAATTTCTTCACACAATCCACTTCACTCTGAATGACGATGGGCTGATCAGTGACCTTTAACATCTTGCTGTACAGTTAAATATAAGCATTGTTCACCATGTTGTTCCAGAGTCCCTTGGCCAACTCCTCGTGTCCCTTTATGGTGAAGTGAAAGCAGTCGTGAGTGAAGAAGGTCATATCGATCTTCCCGTTCTGCTCAGGGAGACAAAACCATACGCTGGTGTAGATTTACTGACAGAGTGTGTTGTTGGTGACCTCTTGTGTTATAAAAGCTTTACAGCCAGTCAATATCACAACCATAAAGATTTCAATCATCCCTGTGTAACGTTTCACACCAACTGATCTCAGAAAACAGACGCTTTCATGTTGATATTGTTAGGGCCTCTAGGGTGAGACAGATTACCGGGAGGCGTGGAGGGTCAGCGTGTTTCAGAAATGGTTGGAGAACAACAGCGAAGTCGTCCCGGAAGAAGCGATCGGTGTACAGCAGCTGTTCAAGTCTTCTCTAGGAATACACAGAACGTGGAAATAACGTTACCTGTTAATTTTTCTAACAACAGCAAATAGGCAAATTACATACACATAATTGTGGACATTTAACCAATATATACACAATGTGGTTCCCCATAATGGATAATCTAGTACCTGGAACTCCAGATTGACTTCCACCAGTTCCCGTAGTTCAGGAGACCTGGGTACTGGCTCTATCAGGCATGAACAGAAAGACCTAAAACAGTGCATAGGCATTAAATAACTACATAGAAATGTGACCTAATCAAGATTTGTACTTTCTTAAAAACAAAATCAGATCATAAGTATATACATGTCTACTTTATGTCTACTTCAAACAGCCTCAGCATGCAGCCACATATCAGTCTGCAAATAAAAGTTCAAACATCCAAATGAAGCTAAAAATATTTTAAATAACTGCCGTAAATGCTCATGCTAAGAAAAAGTGGCTCACCTTTGTAGCAGACACCCTGGGGTGGGCTTTTGCACCTCCCTCAGAGTTTCCATGGGCAGGATCTGCACTACATTAACGATCATACGAGGAACCTGAAGCACAACATGGAGAAAAGGGAACATTCTTAGTTTAATATGTAACTCCTTAAAGCTATAAATGTATCCAAATACAGTACATCTTTTTTTTTTGTTTTGTTTTACCTCATTCATAAGCATTTCCAAGGAGACAGTCATATAGTGAATGAAGTTATCCACTGAAAAAAGAGCCTGAAAGAACATGGATATTCTGCAGAGGTTAATTATATCTCTTGATCTAAACTTAACATTGATATGAGACAGACCTTATCTTTGCAGTAATCACAGATGTCATTCATGCCCATGAGAATGGTCAAAAGCTTCCAGTCCTTCTCAAAGTTCAGGCCCTAAATGCAGAGACAGCAGAGGGGTCAGGGTGTGAATATGTACCATATGAAACAGTGTTGTAACACTTCAGGTAAAACAGAGGCGTTGCTGCACCTCATAGCCTCTCAGTGTGTCAATCAAATGCCTCGTCTGCCCGGGGAGATTGCTGGAGAAAAACAGGAACATCTTTATGAGCATCATTAAAAGATAAAACAAAAAGTTATAGCTCAAACATTTTTATGCAATAATCAAATTTCTTAGTCGTAAGCAGCCTGAAGCCCAAGCACAGCTAAAATCAGGATAAACTGTTATATTACTGGTTGCAAAGTAAGCCAAGGTTCTCAGCTCTCAACATAAAACTGAAATGATCCCTCTGGATGAGCAGAGATGAGTTTGTTAGTTTCTGATCACTGCAGGGTGAAATCAGTGCTGGTCCAAATGTTGAGGCCTCACAAGGTGTTGTGTCCGGTCACAGCCAAGTTGAAGCCTGTTTCACTGATATGAGCCTGCATCCCATGAACCGTCTTGCCAGGAGCTGCACCAACCAGATTGGGATTAAATAACTTGATGATATCTAAGACACACAATTGGAAAATAAATAAGAAAAGAAAATATATTGTTTTCTCTTTGGCTGACTGTGGTTTAAATGGAAGAAAATAATGTTAAGAGAAGCCAAGATTTCATCTGTGATTAAAACATCTTACTTGCCAAAGTAATGACATCTTGAAAAGTCCCGTAACCTCCGATACTGAGGATGGAGAGAAGTGGAGAAGAAAAAATTTGAATTTAAATCTCTTCCCCTCACAAGAATTTTTAGAAATCGTCACATGACAAAATTGCTTTATTGTGAGAAAGGTTGAGCTGCGTATTGATCATATAATGCGGTGTCAACATGTAGGACCTCAGCTGACACATTATATCTGTCACCTCCACGACACATGACGAAATTCAATAGGAATCCCGAGGACAGTGGTGGCATTGGCACCGATGCCTGTCTGAAAAATAAAAGGCGCAACATCAAAGACAAAAAAAGAAAAAAAAAAAAAGATGTGAGTAGAATCCAATGAAAATACAAACAGCCTGGTTGTGAGTGTGTGTCTGCTGTTTAAGATTATTCCTCAAATAATCTGTATGCTACTGTCGTCTGCTCAGTAGCACTAAACGAGTGAGCCAAACACATCAATGAATGGTCAAATGGTAGATATTTTGTATAAATATTCTACACACCAGTGTAGCTGAGAAAGTATCAACAAATAACACCTACTGTCAGAGAATCTCCCAAGGCAGCGATGACTTTGATATCTGCTGCCTTCACAAACTCAACTGCACAAAAGGGTCATGGAAAAGATGGAGAGGGAGAGAAAGAAAGAGCAAGAGAGCACGATCAGTTGGATCAAGTGTTTTCTCACATACAGTAGATAACTGATTCTTTTGGACCTGCTCTTTGGCGTCAGACCTGATGAGGGGACAGAGGTAGAGGGACTCATGTCTGGACAATGGAAGGCAGGATGCTTGAAACTCGCCGGTCGGGTTTTCTCTGGAAATTCCTGAAGAAATGACGAGAGAGAAGATCATAGATAGATCTTAACTACTTTTATTCTTCACTCAGTTTTGAACCAGTCTATCTTGATTCTTCAACACCTTGTCTGACCGAGGTATCTTTAAATGATCAACCCTTGTTTTGTTTATGTCTTTAGTCTTTTAGCTGTGCTTGTTCTGCACATACTCAGGATTCCTGTTGTTCCATGTGGTGTGACCTGTTGTAACCCCATGGTGACCTGCCTCTTGTCTTAAAAGTAGGATACATATTTGTCGTTTTGTTTTTTGATAAATCTGTTGGTCAGTTAACCACAAAAAGAGCTTGATGGTTAAATAACGAACAAAAACAACAAAAACAAAATCAGCCAACAAAATAATGTTGCGTCCTATGAAATACATTTTAACATGTTTATGTTGAATGGTGACACCAGGTGTAAACAGTACCTTGTTGAGGGCTTCCTTGCTGTAGTGTCGTATCCCCTCCTCATACTCCCACCACCATTCGTCACCTTAGAGAGAAGGATCATTTCCATTTCAGACTTTACAAACCAGCTCGTAAATCAATTAAACAAGTAGTTTTCCATTTATACAATCGTTTACAGCACAAACTCTAAGGCTGTAAGACATTTGTACTAAATCTAAATATGTATTTAAAAGCATAAAATTAAAGTCTGAAAAAAAAAAGGGGGCCTGCTGTAACAATAAATACAGGCACACTGGCCCACGTGTGCTCTGCCCTCCTGCTTGTTCTAGCACTTACCTTTGACAGAGCAGGTCACGAGCACACATGTTGCCACGGCGATGCAAAGCCACTCCATAGTAGTGCGTATGGGCCAGTCAATGGGTCGCCCCTACAGACTGCACAATGAGATGCTCAGGCTTTACAGCACTGTCACGTTGTCTCCCCCACCCTCTAAAACTGAGTGACAAGCTGCGGGTCCAGTGACAGCCCTTCAGATTGTCCAGTCAATGTCAGCATCACACCTCACTGGTTTTTTAAGGCACATTAGGCTACAATCACTAGCTGTATTGATAGCCACAACATCTCTTGGTGTTTCCTGTATGACAAAGTGTTTGATCAAATATAATATTAACATTGTAAGAATAAGGACAGAATTAGTCAACCATTAAATATCCATATATTTTATTAATTTCTTTATAAACTTGTATTTTCAATGGTAAAAATGAAGTCGTCTCAACAATCTTCAGTGTTTCACTTTAGACAAATTGTGTGGGTGAGTTATGTGGGTATCAATACATGATCACGCAGGGAGGTCAAAGTCACTGAAACAGTTTGGAATATTTTGTTATCATTCAGCAAATAACATTTTACTGTCCTTTTTGATTCAGTCACTTCATGCAGATGTTTTGGCAGATAAATTCTCAATAACAGCAGGTGCACAGTGTGGAAATGAACAAATGAGAATGAACAGCATGTGGTAAATTTAGAAGCTTCTCGTCTAGTTTGGATAAATACTGTATGGCCTAACCAGGGCTTCATCTGTTTCCCATCTCAAGCTCAGATATAGGACCATCTGAGCTGAAGAGTGTAGGCAGAACACCGAGCTCCAACATGGACTTTGGTGAGGGGGTGGAAATTCTCACAACAACAGCTGAAGTTGGGAAACCAAAAAAAAAAAAAAAAAAAAGTTCCTTCCTCTAATGAAGAAACAATCCAACAAGTTGCTTCTATCTTTTAGGCTGTTCCAATTTCCACCTCAGATAACACAAGGCTTAATGAACTAAAAAAAAAAAAAATATATATATATATATATATATATATCATTGAGCTATCTTACAGCACACCTTCACTAGACTTCTCTGCTTTCTTTCACTGGACTGTATTCATCTGTTGTTTTTGCTCTTTCGAATGAATTTTCAAAAGGCCTGTGTCATCCACTTTCGCTAAACTTCTGAGTTTTCAAACAGGATCTGCATCAAGGATTTCGGTGACAGCTGATTTCTGAATGACTTCTGCAGCTTCTCTTTCTTTTTAGATGTCTGCCGTGGTGAAAACATACAACATCAACCTGTGTGGTTAAAATTAAATAATTTATCAAACAAGCATCCAGAGTAGTTTTTCTATCGATCAAAGTAAACCACTTGACAAATTTCTTGTTCTTATACTGAAGACATTACATGGCTTTAGTACAATTTAGCACTGTCACTAATGCTGAATGAACAAAAACTCTGAAATGCAGGTATGCAAAGGTACTGAACTGACATGTCAAATAAACAAATAACTAATTGATGCAAAACTTGTTCACTGGATTTATGAAAAAAAAAAAGTGCTTCAAGTTTGCAGAACATGCAGAATCATGACTTCTTTTAGCAACTTGACCAGGGCTAGCAAATAAAATGATCTTAGTTCACATTTTCCCAACTGATTTCTTTTCTAAATACTGCGCAAAATTAGGACTGAAGCACTTTAACTGAATGTAATTTTCTCAAAAAAGGGAAAGTGAGAAGAAACTAATGCACATATCTTATTCCAACTATGTTAACCAAAATGTCTTTGATCTGGCAACTGCAAGACTATTTTCACGGTGAGCACATGGGTGCTTCTGGCAGTATCCTGAGTCACAGACTAACAAGTCCCAAGTCTGTTTTCTCCTCAGCACTCTGCTCTGTCCATAAACATCTTCACTGCCTTGCTCTAAGCACAGGACCAGCATATTTTTAAATGGAGAAAGGAAGTTGTGAGACTGAGCAGTTTAGCAGCCATCTTAGTCTCTTTTTTTTCTTTTTTTTTCTTTTTTCTTTTTTTTTTTTTTTTACATGGAGGGGAGCAGGCAGAGTGGGAGCGGTGCTCAAAGTAGCAGGTAATAAGCACCAGCTGCTCCCTGCAGGCACAGCCTCTGTCCGTCTATGACTGCCTTCGCTCCATCTGGCTTCCTCTCACTGCTGCTCCTCTTCCTCTTGGGCCGGCTCCTGGGCTTGTGTTTCTTCCTGACCTTGGGTCTCAGCCTGGGCTTGTGGCTGTTCCTGAGGCGGTCTGGGAGGGGGTGCCGGGGCAGGGGCAGGTGGACGAGGTGGCACTATGATTTGGTGTTGGCGCTGTCGGTAGGCGATGACTGTGCCTAAGAGCAGGGCGATGACAGTCATAAGGTAGAGGTCCCACTCTGGGCCCAGAAGCTGGTCCAGGTCCACCTGAGAAACCAGCTCCTTTAACTGAGAGAGGTGACAACCAAGTGGGAAGACACATTTGATTAATTTCAGTTCTCTCTAATGAAGAAACCTTAAAATGGTCTGAATTATAGTTCTGAGTCTCAATTTTAAAGCCAAATTGACACAGATCCAGCTTGAAAATTTAGGAGAAAGTACTTACATTAAGATCCTGCAGGTACTGAAGCGTGTAAATCAGGCCCAGCTTGCACAGGGCCAGGAAAACAGGGACCTGGGCATCAGGACTGGCTTCGGCAGCCATGTCGTAGAAACGCTTGGCTAAATGGATGTCCTGCAGAAAACAAAATGGAACAATCTCAATTACAGTCTGTGCATCATCAACTACATTAACGAAACTCAGTGACCAAACAAATGTCATTTTGAGAACAAGCTGATGCTCAAGAGTCACCAGTGCACACCTGCTTGATACCCAGGCCTTTCTCGTGCATGTAACCCAGGTTGAACATGGCCTGGGCACTGTGCTGCTGCTCTGACGCCAGTCGGTAGTGAATGACAGC
Source organism: Rachycentron canadum (assembly GCA_038496675.1). Classification (NCBI taxonomy): domain Eukaryota; kingdom Metazoa; phylum Chordata; class Actinopteri; order Carangiformes; family Rachycentridae; genus Rachycentron; species Rachycentron canadum. The sequence continues at coordinate 8,623,429 of CM076665.1, forward strand.
TGTCTCATAGTCCACATCTGTCCCGTAGCCATAGAAGTGATAGTCCCCTAGTTTTATTCTTGCCACAGTGTAACCTAGGAAAGACAGTTACATATGTCAACCTTCTTTCTACTCACAGGTTAAATAAATCTATTTTTTTAATGCAAGTTACAGATGGAGAAGGAAGAAAAGCTCAAGGCTAAAGATAAATGTAAAATGGATGAGGGAGACAGTGTGTATAGACTAACCTTGTGCTGCAGCTCTTGTCCAATGGAGCAAAGCCCGAGGGTATGTCTCATTCTCACTGAAGATCTTTGCCCCTTCTGTTTATAATCCAAACAAAGACAAAAAAAAATTTGAGTGTCAAAATATTGCTTCTCTGTCATCAGTACTTTTCATAATAACACAGTCACTTTCCCATATTTGTTTCACTACAAATCTATTTACTTATCATTTAACAAGATACTAACCAACTGACAAAACAAATTTTTAATGTAAAACCTAACTTTTTTTTTTATTGGAACCTTATTTGTGTTTTACACAAACACACTTTCTTTCCTTCCTGTCATGATGCTTAAGTCAGGGCTTCTCTTACTCTGGTCCAGAATGAAGGCCACATTGCTCTGGGCCACCTCGTAGCCCTGCTCAGCCAGCAGGAGATACTGCACCAGCGCGGCGTCCGCCTCTCCCTCCTTGAAGCTGCCGTAGGCTGTCATAAGACGCTCTGACCAGCGGCCGCGCTCGCACACGTTCTTGAAAAGCTACAGCAAAGATATGATATCAGCACACAGAGTGACACACCAGACAATTGGGCCTTTTTAGCAGTCGCCCACAACAATGTCAGTAAAGACATTTCTAATGTTCATGACTTATTAACTGTATCACTTTCCAAATTGCAATACAATACAAGAATGTAAATGCCCAATGGAAGAAGACCAGAATAAATGATGATAACTGTTCAACTCAAATGAGGCGCTACATAATTGCCAGCATACACGCTTTAATGGATGAGTAACTGTTGAATCACAGTAGAAAGATGCTCTCAGTCCCTTCACATTGTAACATAATAAAGAGAAAGCAGCACCAGGGTGTCTCACCTCCACAGCCGTGTGGCAGGAGCGCATCACACCAGTACCCGTGGCGTGCATCTGGGCCAAGTTGTAGAAGGCCAGGATGTGACCTGACTGTGAGGCCAAGTTGAAGAACTTGAGTGCCTGTTTGTAATCACGCTTCACACCAATTCCATCTGGGGAACAAGCGAAGGAAGAGGCAGAAAAGCAGTGAAAACACATGGAGAATAAAACAAATACTAATACATAAATAGTGTGAAGGAAATTAAGGGAAACAGAGACCAAGGGGCACACACATACACACTAAGCCCTTCACACTCACTGTAATACATGGTGCCCAGCTGGAGTTGTCCATCCACCCAGCCCTGCTCTGCTGCCTTCTGGAAGTATTTCAGTGCCAGCTCATAGTTCTAAAGACACAAACACACAACTTACAAACGGCTGCTCTTGTTTTAGCATCATTGACACAAAGAAAAGGCCTCGAACACTAAACCAATGGCTTTTATATTTACCCATATTTCTAGTACCAAAAACAATGAGTCATAGTGGGAATCTTATGTTAATGAAGAGCGAATATCAAAACATTGTAACGTTTCAAAAAGCGGACTTACCACTGGGACACCTCTTCCATACAGATAGGCCATACCCAGGCCGCTCTGTCCCACTGGATTACCCTGAATGAAGAAAAGGAGACTGTCAAAGCAAATACTGACGGTGAGTAACAGCTGAACACACATCGCCTGACAGGTCAAAGTATTAAAACAGACTCCTGCTGCTTTCTTTTAGAGTAAATGCAGGAAATAAATGCTGATGCAAACATGAGAACAAACAAATCTACCCAGTTCTGATACATAAAGATTTTATTCTACAGCTTCATCCTTACCAAGTCTGAAGCCTTCTTGAAGTACTGCAGGGCTGTCTCGTTGTTCTGTGGGAGAAACTCACTGCCCTCTGAGTACATCTGAGGGACAGAGGGAGTCAGAGCAATGAAAAACTTGATGTAATGCCTCAAAAACTAGTGCTCTGCACCGCCCACTGCTAAAACACCAATGCCAAATCATTGGCTTTATTTATTTTGGATTGAATTTCGACTACTGCTGCTCTCCAGCTATCTGACTGATTCTCCTGAGTTCTCACTCAGTAAGGGCAAAATATTCATAATGTTTGCAAACAGAAATGAAGCAGAAAAATCAGCTCCTGTCTGAATATGAATAATTTTATAATATTAATAATAACTAGGTACTTTGACAGAAAAGAACAACATACAGCAACCAAGCCAGTGTAAAAAGACATAAACGTACGTATTATAAACTGTGGAATTAACAGACAAATGCACTGAACCTCATCTCACCCACCTTGCCTAGAAAAGCCATAGCATGTGTGTTCCCTGCATTTGCAGCCTGGGTGAAGTAGTCATACGCCCTCTGTTGGAGAGTGGACATCAGAACTCCATTTACTGGTGCAAAATCAATCCCAAGAATTATTCAAAGTGGTTAGAAGAAAATGTTACCTGGTGATTTTGTTCAACTCCCCGTCCTCCATGCAGATGAAGCTGACCCAATCCCACCTGAAAAGGAGAAAATGGTCTTGTTAACTTTGTGGTACTATATAAAAACGTCTTTAAACCGAGACATATATCAATTCTTAGATCGATATGGACAGAAACTAGACAAATTGAGTATTACAACCTTTTCTCCCAGGTCCATCCAATTTGGGTTTATTTGCTAAAATGTGGCATCATCACCCCATAATATCAGGTTATAAATAGATGTTAATGAAGAAAGTTTTGTTGCTTGTTGTACTGAACAAAGACAATAACAACCATTTTACCTGAGCTTGTACATCTCCTTTCTCAGCTAGAAACTGGTAGTACTGAATCAGGTCCTCCTCTAACATCCCACTGGTGGAGCCCGGGTTCTCCACCTCATCCAGAAGCCTGATCCTCTGCACAGCTGAGCCCCCTGTCAGGGATACATCACTGGCCACTGGAGGTGGTGACAGAGAGCAGAATGGAGGAACAGCAGAGGGGAGAGAAACACTTTTATGAGGTAATGTGTCCCTAAGAATCAGAATATCACACCAGCAGATTACATTGAAAAGTTTAATAATTGCATGAAATTCGTACCCTGATTTGCCACAAGCCTGTAGTGTGTTAGAGCTGACTCACAGCTCTGGGGAACACCCACACCTCCCCAGTATCTGTATCCCTAATAAAACGAGAGAAATTTTTTTAATACTTCATAAATGAAGGATTCAGTAATTGATTCTCTAACAGAGCAGTGGACTCACCAGAATCATATGAGCTACCAAATTTCCACCAAGTGCACCAAAGGTGTAGTAAACCAAAGCCTGGAAAACAACAGATGTGAAAAATGTGTGAAGAAATGTTGGGAGAAGTGTCATTTTCTGTCCTATCTTTTCCGGTCCTTGTCCAAAGTGACAATACACATATTTAACATAAACATAACTCAAGTCATACAGAATGAAAAAGCACCTTAGCTTGACTAGAATTAACTCCAAGTCCTGCAGCATACAGAAAGCCAAGAGCCTAAGGAAAAACAGAGAAAGTACAGTCTCACATGTTTGATTATCTCAACAGAAATGATTTTTGATAAGATGCAGGTCAAAATGAAAATCCACACTTTTCTCAGTTAAAATATAAACATTGTGAATGGGAAATGTACCATCTGAGCTTTGGGTGAGCCCTCCATTGCAAGCTTCTCAAACATTTCCTTGGCCTTGGTGACATTCTGGTTCATGTAATCTCCGAACAGCATGGCATAGGCCACCTTCTCCATGGCTTTCTGGTGGCCCTTCTCTGCCACTTTGAGCAGTTTTTCATATAATCTGAGAGAGCGGTTGGATAAGCAAAGGTGGCTTAGGTGAAGTGGGAGTCAAAAACAATGTGTACATAACAAACAGTACTGTGACATTTAAAGCAAATAAGGATGTGCTGACCAAAGTAACATTGTAATAAAGCAAACATGAAATCGAAATAGCCATCCCAAAGCCAACTTTACAATCAGATCAGATTAGTCTCTGTTAGGTAAACAAGAAGCTTCTAGCTACATAGGACGACTGATACAAAAGGCTTAGGTAAGTTTTAATTTGCTGTGTTTCAGAAGAAATCAAACGTAATCTTATATTTAAAAGCATATTAAAAACAAATGTGCTGTATTGAAATAACAACAACATAACACGCCCAATTCGAGACATGTTAGAAAATCATTAACAGTTGATGCTTTTAAGATATACTTGAGTGCAATGGGTTTTTTTTTTCTTATTGCACTTCATGTTGATCACAGCCGAGACTGTCTTAAGAGCCATTAGGACAAGCACAAACAAGCCCTAATAGTCCAGGACAGGAAATCATGACAATATCTTCTTTGTGATGTACTTGTTAAATCCAAAATGTTAAGCTTTGACAACTTCATTCTGTATTCAAAGGTCTGTTTAGTGCACAAGATTATTCACCACCATTGAAGAGCTTTGTACTGCTTCATTTTGAGCAAATGGTCAAGGTCTGCTTCAAGGGGAGGCTGCAGCGTCCCTAAACGAGGCTCTGTCTTTGCACAATCTGCCTTTTCATCCAAAGCTATAAGAATGAAATAAGCTCCAACTAAATCTGAAAACCTGCATTTCATATTTTCTTTTGTGAAATCTTATCAAAAGTAATTTCACATTCTGACTTGTTTGCATAACCTTGAATACACGTACATAATATTTTATATTCGGATTTCTGTTTGTTCATATAAAGTGTGTGTGTGTGTGTGTGTGTGTGTGTGTGTGTGTGTGTGTGTGTGTGTGTGTGTGTGTGTGGTTTTGAATAAGGTGTTAGCCTTTGTAGTGGTGATGTTGGCTTTCGCTCTGTGTTTTATTATTTCCTTCACCTGACCAGGACTGCAGATTAGCTAGTCTTTGAGATTAATGTATTTTGTGCTCTCTCCCTGAAATGATTACATTCCATTTTTTTAATAAAAACATATTTTTCTCATCTTGTGAGGCATTACTGGTCATTGGTCACTGGTGGCTGAGGTAAAAGTAGAGCAAAGATCTGAGTTTGGTGTATTTGAGTTGCTGAAATAAAATGTAGTTTATCTTTGATTTTTTTCCATGTTTCAAGATTAAGCTAATAATCAAGTCTGGGAGAAAAGTGTGAAGTAAACACTTGGACATAAAGATGCATTTGTATTTTATTCAATGAAGCCATTTATGTCATGACACCATTTCTTATCAACAGATCCAAATACTTCTTACAACGATGCAGATGTCTCAAGAAGACTGATAGGAACCAAGAGAATAAATCAGAGGGAATAAACTCACTCTTTTTTCTGTGTCTTCCTGGTGGTTGCATTGAGGATACGCAGGACAGTCTGATACTGTTCTTCAGTCTCCTCTGCCTGCAGTCTCTGCTGCGCCTGCTCCTCCGCTAATGAAGAGAGAAGAGAGAGCTTACAGATGAAATAAAGGCTTTCAAAACTTTGGCAGCCATGGGGGCCATAACAATTTTGAAAATGAAACCATGATGTTCTCCCAAAACAATTTCCATAATCAGTTTCAGTAGCTGTTGAGCTTTATAAAGAGTTTTATTTGGATAGGCAAATAATCTACAGGAAACATAATATAAAATGTGTCGATATTTGCTGTATTTGTGGGATAATTATAACAACAACACTTGAATGTTCATCCCACCATTTTAGCAAAGGCACCACAGTAGCTGAATGGCTGTATTTTGATTTCAAAATATGATACTTCATTAAAGTCAAGGCCCTAAACTGAATACAGACTTACTCTCACAGAAACCCCACTTTTTCTCCTGGTCATAGTCGTAGATTGTTGCGCACCACAGCCGTCCATCCCCCCGTCCATCAGTGGTACAGTCTGAGTACTCCTTCCCTTGGAAGAGGAATGGGAAGATGCAGGGCTCTCCATGGGCTGTACCTCCATTCACCACAGGAACTGTTTATAAAAAAAAAAAATAAATAAAATAAAATAAATAAATAAATAAATTGTATTATTGTAATGATAAAAAACAATAATGTAAAAATGTCTGGCTATAATATAATAATATACAGAAAATAGATACATATCCACTGTAAACCCTCTTTCTTCTATGAAACAACAGTATGGATTTACAACTTCAATTATCATTAAATAAAAATATTAATTTCAATAAATTTCCATGAATCTTGAACTTCATATTAAGCTCAATATTGCACTTGTGCAAGAAGCCCAAGTTGTTAACAATTCCCAAGTAAAATGATGCAACTAACTGCAAGAGGAGCCACAGGTGCAAGGCACTCTTAATTTCTCATGGGGTTTAACCATTTAGCCAATCTGGCATTGCCCTGAAACCACACACATCTTTGCTCAGAGTCAGCACTACTAAAAACAGGTTAATGTGTCAAAACTCAACCAAACTTAAAAAGACAAAAGGAAATCCAGAGATTCTCATTTTCAAAATAAATGCAATTAAGACAAAGTGAAAACCTGTAGGCACTGTGGAGACAATAAACCTACTGACAAGGTGATCATTGCTTGAGGCCTGTCACATTAGACAGAAACACTTAAACATTACTATAAATTCATATTAACATTAACAACTCAGATGATCTTTTGTCCTAACCGTGAGCAGAGGTAACATGCGTGGCAAGAGAAAGTTTTCTAGAGTAAAGTCTCAAAGTAATTAAACTGCTCCATCAATTGCTATTTTTTTGGACAAAAACATTCAAATGTCAGACTGACCACTGACAGTAGATATGCCAGCTCACATTCTCTGTCTCACAAAGACATTTGGAGCTAGATATCTATATGAGCTTAGAAAATAGACCATAGGCAAAAAGAGTGTGTACAGTAGCAAAAAAGACAGGCATAAAAACTCAATTTATAACATTCAATACACAAAAATCAACAATAAGATATGATTAGGGATTGTGTGTGCAAGTTAACAGGTGACACAGATCTCATGTCACAGTTTTTAGTAGTTCTCTTTTAGCTGCATCATATGTTGACAGCTAACTATTTAAGTTCAAATTTTAGTCCTTACCCTCTTTAGGTTTCTCCTCAATAGGACGAGGCTGGTCAGGAAGGTCTTCCTTCTCCTCTCCTTCCAGTCCATCCACAGGTGACTGTTTATCCTCTTCTGGTTGAGAGACTTCATGACCAGAGGTCACAGAGGCACCTGCCGCAATTACTGACGCCAGATGGACATCTTCTTCATCCTCTGGGTCGTGGTAAGACTGTTAAGATAGCCAAGACATTATTGTCAAGAAGCATCTGAAATTAAGAATCACAGTGCAGATTAAAACAGGCCAAATACTATATATGAGGGCAAAGCAAGTGATCTGTGATAAATTATTTATAAACTTAAGTAATTTCCATCTCCTAAAAACCTGCAAAGCCATTATCTGCTCACTCTAAAAAAGTGAAAAAGAATAGCAACATTTTAATTCCTCTGTACCTGTTTGCTCTCTACTATTCCAGATGGATAATTTTTTCACAAACATAGTTCACAGGTGCCAGTTTGTCAGATGTTTGCATAGGCTTAAATAAATCTATAATATCATGATGTCAACAAATCATAAACCTAAAATAACACAGGGGCAGGGTAGTAATATGATGTTTCAGATGCAACCCATAAAAGGCAGTAGATAGTAGACAAATACCGCCGTTTGTATAGAGGTCTACTTTGTTATTTTTCTCCTAAATCAAGTCAATAACCCTCAGGTTTCATATGCCAACTTGAAGACCAATATCAAATAGGCATGACGTACCTTCAGCTCTGGTCCGTCATTCCCGTGTTGCTCTTCATCTAAAAAAGTATTAATGTTGCACAGTAAATAGTGTTATCTTGAGACAGAGGAAGCTTTTCGTTAAAGTTTGACAGCTGCTTGCAACAATATTAGAAACGTAAGGTTATAACAACTTTTGTCTGAGCAGATATTGGCCAGTGCTACAACATAATATGAGGCACTTACCAGATGTTATTCCTTTGACGAAGATTATCACCAGAATGGTCAAAAAATAAAACGTTCTCGCCGTCTTTGAACACCTCTTAAAGCCCATTGCTGCTGTAGACAAGCTAACAATCTGCTAGCTGTAGCTGCTCCTATTTCTATCACCAAACATTCAGGTACAGTGGAGTACCACTATGAGAAGAAGCATAAATAAACCCACACACATACACCCCCCCACCCACCCCCACACACCGGTCAAAACGGAAACTTGCTCCCTCTGGACACCACCTCAGTTAATTTTAGCTGTTGTAGCTGTTAAACAAGCTAACGAATTCCAATGCAAAGCTAAGCTAGCAGTGTAGTAACTGGCAGAGAAGACGTCCAGCTAAAAAGCTAGTGCTGCACAAAAGTCCAGCTACACGGCGCAATATTTACAAGTGACCTAACTCTTCCGTCTAAATATTTGTTGAAGAGTACTTCTCTGTACTTGAAAAACAGGAGCAGAAAGCATTAGCGTTTACTTTATATTTACCAGATACTACTTAGCTTCCCATGTTAAGCCTCTACTACTGAACGACACTTCCTATTCTCGATATTCGGCCAATCAAAACGCGTTTCGTATGACCGTAGCCAATGAGCGGGCGCTTGAGCTGAGTCAGCGAATCAGGTGCGTACACAATTATGTTTCTAGTTGACGGGATTGTCCACGACACCAGAACACGTTATGAAGCTGCAAGGTTAACGACGTGTGGCTGCGGTTTTTGCATGTTATTAGTAATATCATAAGCTCAGGAAACAAAAATATTAGAAATGGTAAAACTAAGAAATATGCGCTCCAGATGGTGTGAGATATGAATTATGCAATTAGTCCTTCTTGCTCTGCGCTACTCTCACTTTTTAACATGACACCAAAACATCACTGTGTAAACTCGGTTTAGGGACTTGAACAGCTTTCAGGAAATGAAAACCCCCAAAGGAGTCAGGGGTTATTACATCCTTCCTTTGAAATCAGTATATGCCCGCATTTTGACTAAGTACATAGAAGTCTCAGGTCATTTTGTTGTATTGTTGTGCATAGTATTAACCCTTTTGAAGTGGAATTGGAGGTATTCAAGGAAAAACTATAGAAAGTTTATGAAGTTGAAACGTATTGCTTTATAAATTGTATTAATTAATTAATTAGGACTTTATAGATTAATAGGGGTAACTTTGGATATATATATAAACTTACATTTCATTAACTGCAGACCTGAAAACAAGTTGTCAGTATGAAATTCTGTTTTTACTAAAATGTATCACAACAAACAGATATTTACTGAACAGTCAGAGACTAAAACTCACAGCCTGTGAGCAAAAAAGTGGGAATGGGAAATAAAAAAAAAAGATTCTGCCTATTGTACTATTTAAGGCCAACATGAATATTGTTTAAGTAATTTAAGAGTGGTTTAAGTAATAATCACTCTTAAATTGTCACAATCTTTGTCAAATCTTCTCTGAGACAGCATCAAACTATAAGAATATTCATCACAGAGCAGTCTCTTTTTTCCATTGTGCACGCTCACTGTCAGGTCTGTGTCATACAAAATTACTCAAACCAGCAGGGGTGGTAGTTAGTAACTGCATGTTTATTTACAGGCTGTTTTACTGGTTATTTCAGATACTAATAATAATAAGACAAAGAAATTATAATTTTAAAAAAAACATTCACAGTAAACAAGAAAATACATGGCAGGGAGTGACAGACTCAGTTCAAACAATTAGAAAAGCAACACATTCTTTGTTGTAAGCACTGCACAGCTTTCCACAGCAGAAACATCTGTCATGATTGACTTTGTGGTGCACATATGATCCTCCACAGGCTACTGAAACTGTGAGAAACCACACTGAATCAGACTAGGCTTGTTCTACATTAACCAAGAAAAGCAGAGATATGTGCCAAAAAGATAAAATGAAGATTTTCTATTCCTGGCAAAATTCAACTTCTGCCAGTGTATTACATCACTGATATCCAGACTGAGAAGGATACAGAGCCATGAGTCAAACCAACAAGTGCGAAAAGTGCTAGGTTCAGATCCATTATGTCATTTCAAGAAGGTTATTTTTTTAGTGAGAAATGTATTTATTTAGTCAAACTAATCATGTGCAACTCCATCAAATCTTTAAAATGATCACGTCTTTGGTACAAAACCTTTAAGGCAAATTACATGATTTATTCCATGTGAGCTTGCACACACATACATAGACTATATAAAAATGTGGAACCAGGTTTCTTCACATTTGTACTCTGATGTCTTGCAGTCTGATGATGGTTTCACACATTAACACACTCAAACATCCAGTTTTAAAAGTTAGAATGAACTGCAAAGTTAATGTACCATAAAAACAGCGATGTTGTCATTGCGTGCCCTGGTCACCTGTCAGCGACGGCATTATCACAGAAAATCTTGAGACATTTCGACCAGTTTGTCTTGACTGAGGTGATGCTCGCTGTGGAGGTTCGCCACATAAGGGGCCCCTCACACATTTAACTTACAGCAGTTCAGCTCTGGACCCTTAGGTTGCACACGTTCAGTCCAATGTTCATTATTATTCATTATTTCCATACATTGACATTCAGCCAACAGTAAAAATGATTCTCCTGATTTAATAGAATTTGGATATTTTATTGCTGCAGACTATATTACTTTACCTTATTATTGCAAGCACAACAAAGTGATTAGTGGTAACTAATCACAGTATACACATGAAATACTTACAATATCACACAATATTAAGAATCACAGTATTGTGACTCAAGTGCTGAAACAAACTAGAGGAAATAACACATTTCCATGAGTGTTCCATAGTGGTCTTTCAGGAGTATAGAGATGATAGTGTAGACATATTCTTTCTTTCAACTGCACTGTACTTCAGGCTCGTGGTACCTGAGGTGTAGATTCCAGTGAGCAGCATATGGTAAGATGGAAAAAACCTAAAGGGTTTGAATTCCTTTTTTTTTTTTCTTTCCTTTGTTCTTGTTTGGGATTAGTATGCAAAGACCTGAAAAAGAAATACTATTACACATTTTAGTAAATGGGTTTTCACAAGTTCTTAAACCTTATTATTAGCATTTTTGTTTGTAGATTTCAGGGCCCAAATGTGTAAAATCATCATGGCTATGTTAAAAACACTGTATGCTACAAATGAATTGTCCTAGCATGTCCAGAACCAACAAAAACCACAGAGAACCAGGTGGTGCCTCCTCTCATTAGGAGGGAGCAGTCCAGCGTCAAGTCTATCGCTGTACAGCTTTGATGACCCACTCTGCTGTAGGGTTCAGCTGAAAGAGGTCTTTCATGTACGTTTCCCCATCCAGACATCTCTCCTCTTTGAGAAAAAGAAAGATAGACAGAGAGAAATATTTAACAGGGGGACATGATGTCCAGATGTGCTGTTGTCAATACTATGATAACCATTTTTTTTACATGTTTGGCCTGTTGGCTCCCTAGCTGGGTTATCAGTGGAGAATGTAAACATTATAGTGCATTAATGGATATGTTTTTAGTAGAAGCTGGACTTACTGATGTTCCCACCAATTTCATAGAGACACAGCTCTTCTCGCTTCACTGTCACTGAACTGGGAAGACAAAGAGAGAGAGTGGGGGAGAAAGAAGGCAGTAAGGAGACATGAGGACAGGATAGAAGGATAGGCCTTATGTAGACAAGGCAAATACGGCAAGTTTATCTTTGCAAGAATATACACATTACCTGTCTTGGCTGAGGAAGCGTGTTAATACATCAGCAGCCTGCAACTCTGCAGTGAGCTGAACTGCCATGGAGACTTTACTGAACTGAGGGGCCTGGACTCGAATAAAACCCTGTGAACTCTCCTGGTTCAGACAGAAACACACACAAAGAGAAACATGCCGTCAATCACACACCATAAACACTTCATAAAAATGACATCACCACTCAAAACACTGTCCTCATCAGCACACAGACACTCCCATGAGACAGAGACCTAAGAGCACTAATGAATGTGAATTCTGCCTGTTTTGTTTAGTAAACTCCAGACACTGTCTGGTGTCGCAGCACTTAGCTGAGCATGGAGTTCAAGTGCTCCGCTGTAGTTCAAAGTCACTGATTTGCCACAACTGTATATTGACAAGAAGAACAGAGCCACTCTAACACAGTATAGTTTGTCAAAAACATTGATTACATAGGTCAGGTGAGGAAGCATCACATATTGCTGCCTGAGAGCAAAACTCCCAACAAATACTGAGGAGGAACTTTAAAAGGGAAAATCTATAGTTTCTACTTGTTGGCAGTCAGATATTCACGTCTTAAAATGATAAAACGATCCTGTAATTGGCTCCTGATGCCCACTTGTTCCATGATGATGAAGACTAGAGATACCACCTCTGCCACAGTTATGTTTTTTGTGGTCACAGTGACCTTAAACCTTTGACCCCTAAAATCTATTCAGGTCATTTTAGAATTCAAGAACATTTGAGCCAAATTTGAAGAAATTCCCTCAAGGTGGTACTGATAGTATAGGATGGACAGCCAACCTGAAAACATTAGTGTCTCTGAGATAGGCATTGAAATATTTACAGAGGAATATTTGTATACAGCACCACTGGATGTCACTATTACTCAACCTGTTCAGAACTGCACACAATATTTAGATTTAGTTGGTTTTGACTTACTATTTCTGTTAAGCTATTAAGTCTTAACAACTCCTGTTGTTTTAGATGGTCATTAATTAGAAGATGCATGAAAAGCTTTGATGCAGCTCTGACTCTTGTTGCCCTTACCAGTTGTTTAGCTGTTTTACTGCAGTTGAGGCATGGTTATACAACAATATTAAATATCATTATGTTGTTAAGATTTTCAGATATGTTTTATATACAGACATTACATATATTGAACAACACACTGGGTTCAGGCAGCCTTGGGAATGTGTAGTAGGTGTTGGTTAGTTTAATAGTCTACTATGAAATAAATGTAGAACCACATCCTCTGATTTGCAACGTGCAAATCAGAGGATGTGGTTCTACATTTATGGGATTATTAACAGCAATTTCTCAGACCAGGTCGCCAAGTCCTACAAAACCAGGAAATGAAAACTCCTACCTCAGGGACAGTTTTATCAGATGGTTTGTCAGTGGTGATCTTCTTCAGCAGCTTTCTTACAGCCCTCTCCTTATTTTGTTTCCGCTGACTTTCCATGTTCTGATGTCTGACCTGGGTCACAATGAACTTGGGGATCTGGAGACAGGATGCACACATTAAAGTGAGATGTGATGCCCTTAGTACAGCATGGTACCATCATTCATACTCCTTGGAAAGCCTAGTATTGATGTATGTTTGTGTGAGCAACCAGGATGCACTGTGAAACACAGATTTTCAGTTTGATTATAATGGTGTTTAGAGTGGTAGAATAAATCAATCCTTACTGTCCATAGAAGATTCTGGTACCTAATCAATAGGCGGACGATATTGGCTGTGCTGGTTGCCATGGAGAACTCCTGCTGTTCTGTAACCTTGGAGCGGAAGCCTTTGAACATGAAGATGTTGGGTGCCATGACAACAGAGACATTGTTGAGCGTCATTTTATTCTTGGCCTGATGGTCAATCACACGCTGGAAGAACTCCACTAATGCCTGGCGAGGAAGAAAGACATTCAGTCAATAGTGAAGAGTTCCTCATTAGGAGATGATTTATTGAATTGAAAATGAAGCACGTTTGAAAGTGAGCATTCATTTACCTTCAAAGTATCACGACTGGGCTCGGGCAACAAAAGGACGAGCAGGTTCAAAGCCTGCAGCTGTTGTTTCTTTGTGGGGAGCTCTGTGCCCACACACACAGACACACACAGACACACATAGAAATGCTTAATGCATGTTTTTTTCATGTCATTGACTCGTAATGTAGCTGTAAAGCTGTGAAGTATTTGACCAGAATACTTCATGAACAGATGGTGTACATACTGTTGACGGCAATAAATGCACTGAGGTACTCTACAGTCAGTAGAGGATGGGGTAACTCCCTGATGAACAGCTTCAGAAGGCTAGCAGCATCGTGCTGTTTCAACTGTTGCCATGGAAATATCCCATCATAGAAGGAGGACTCGAGCTCCTGGCACAGCGACTGGATAGGGGACAGAAACCGAACAAATCAAGTCACTTAATGCCAACACAGGCAGTAAAAGAATTTAGGCCTCACGTTTTCTTTTTATAAACATTACACTCTTAAGCATTTTTCAGCGTGTCTGTGGTGGTGGCAGCCAAATACTTTAACCAACCTTGACTCTAGTGGCTGCTCCAGGGATCCGTAGCAGCCCCTCTGTGTCTAATCCCTCCTCCTCAATATGACTGACGAGCTAGAATAAAAGCGAGATTATGTTTAAGCAAAACCCCAGGAGAAGAAAGTGTAAACTCAAACATCAGTACAACACCAGATACACTCACCTCAGATTCTGGTTGTACCGTGTGTAATGGTAATTGCCAATGTAATGGTAATGTTAATTGTAAGATCCACATAGCAAATACAGTAAGATGTACTGATATGATGCTGGTGATGATCAGTCAATATAAACAATAAAATTTGCTGTTGAACTCGCAGAGCCTCAGACTGACAGTGTGACTGGCTGACGTGCTCACCCTCTGCAGTAAGAATGGCACTTTGGTCCCAGGAGCCCGCTTCTGGTCCTGCTCCAATAAAGTGGTGAGGGGAACACCAAACAGACCACTTTCTGCACACACAAACACAAATACTGAGTAAAACACAAACTTAGCTGACCAAGGTGACATGAAAAAAAAAAAAAAACATTATTATTTGTACTATTTGTATATAGAGCTGCTTGTGAAGGTGTAAATGCTCTTATTTTGCAATTTTCACTATTTTTGCCACATGTTGTTGCTGTGAGGGTGTATTTTCTTGTGTGTGATGAGAGGGTGTGTTTACCCTGAGTTCTGTTTAGCTCTCAAAGCCTCCACAGCTGTATATTTCTGTGTTTATATTGTGTGCATGTGTGTGTGTCTGTGTTTACCTTTAGCTTTAACTTTGACAGCTTTGTGCGCCTTCAGGTCAATGCCAGCAGTGTCAAACAGAGCAGTCATCTCCACAAGCACCAGTCTACGCACCTGGAACATTAAAAACAAACAATGGGGATAGAGACAAGACAATTTTTTAACAACTGAAATAGCTGAACTAACTCAAATCCCTCTTACTGGAAAGTTTGTCTTGCAAAGACCTATTATAAAATAACTTGACATGTACACACACGCACATTCAAAGACATTAATGTCATGCCCTAACACAATAACTTCACTTACCTTTTTCATATCCAGAGGAGACAGATCTCCTATTCTGGTCTGACCTGTTTTATCTTGCAGCAGCTTAAAGTTCTAGAGAAAAAAACCAAAGAGATCAGGAAACAGAGGGGCACAAATAGCTCTGGGGGAAAACTCTACTTTGAATCCTGAATGTGAATGGCCTAATACTGAATCGACTAAATCCTATATAAGGTAAACACAAGCCATTCCTGAACCCACAGTGTGGTGGAACAGTGTTATAGCTGCTTCCACCACCAGATGTCACACCAGACCAGCTCTCAAACTACTTACGCACACAAATTCTGCTTCTTGCTGGTAAGCAACACAACCTGCAGGCTATACATACTATATTCTTATGTATGTTATTGGATTTTGCATTTCACTCCCCATTTTACATTCTAGTTTTATTACACTACAAGTCCAAAACAACACAATGAGACAAGTAAATACTTCTTGAGTTGTTAAACAGCGAGACAATCATTCAATGCCAGCTAATATCCAACTATTTTCATTATTAATCTGATTATGTTCCACTCTGCTACAACAAACACTAATGCAATAATACATTGTTAATGTGCAGCAATTCACTTTATTAATGTTGTCAGATCTCTGCTAATCATTGACTCACAACAATTACTAAGTTGTCTACACTGATCACCCTATACTGAAGAATGCTTACAAAAAGGGAACAGCTCAAAGTCGCTTTTACCAAACAATGTATAAAATCTGTGTATCCTGTTTATTCATTGGCTCTTCCTCTGGGTACAGACACATAAAGAGTAAGTAAAGAAATACATTGCTGAGAAAGTGAATGTGTAATACAGCCTTTGTGGATGTGTGTGTGTGTACAGGTATGCGGCTCACTGGTAGTTTGTCGTCAGGAGAATTAGGGCTGGTGGTGACCTTTAATCTCTGATGGTTGTCCCTGTAAGTGAGTGCCTGCTCTGAAAATGCCACTTCAACATTCAGCTCCGTCTCTGTTTCTGTCAAGACACACACACACGCGCGCACACACACAGAGAAAAAAGAAATAAAACACAGGACCACACAAGAAGTATTTAAAGTATTTAAACTGTATGAGACAGACATTGAAGTGTTTTCATTTACTTAATCCCAGTGTTTGATCCATGATGACAGAGAGGCAAAAAAAAAAAAAAATGCTGCCTTTTCTGCATCTCTATGGTGACTGCTGGTGAATGTTTAGGCTTTACCTCCCATTTTCTCCCATTTTACAGTGATGGGCAAAATAGGAAAGATCATTCTAATGTTGTGTAGATCTGAAATAAAAGTATCATTGTGTTGTTGTTGTTCTGGCATGTTCATTTTATAGCAGGACATCTTCTAAACATCAAGCTGAAAATATTCCACTGTTGTGTTGCATTGCTGTGAACTGGATTTTATCCCATTGTACTGTGGTCTAGTTGCTAAGCAGTTCATTTTGGCCTCAGTTAGTCATTCTCCATGCTGAATCTTCCTGTGTGTGTGTGTGTGTGTGTGTGTGTGTGTGTGTGTGTGTGTGTGTGTGTCTGTGGGAGTATGTCGCACGTACCAGCTGAAGTGACATCTTTTGGTCCATTCTCACTTCCCCCTTTGATTTTACTAGGTTGCTCATCCTGCAGCACACAGCACAAGACAGGGACACATAAGTGTACGGCATATAGTGTAAAGTCACTAATTCAAACAGAACATGCTCTCCAGAACATTTTTTCATGTTAAATATTATCCTGTCTGTTAATTAGTAGACAAACTGTGCATCCAGGTGAAAGAAAATATGAGACTGTTAGTTAAAAACAGCTCATTCTGCTGACTGAAGCAGTCTGGACCACAAGTACATTCAAATATTTTCCATTCACAGAATATAAATCCAGTCAATCCAGTATAATGAGATGGCAGGAATTTATTTTTGCATCAATGGGGTTTGGTGCTTACAACAGAAAATTGGGTGCTGATTAATACCAGATTGGAGAAGTAACAACAAAAGCAAAGTTAGTGGAGTTGTGAACACTTTCTTTCCTAGAAAAAAGGAATTGTAAGATTTGTGGGTTGTGGTGGAAAGCACAACTCTCGATATTAAAGAACAAAAGAAATTATATCAAAGCACTGTCACATTTTTTTTCATGTCCCCCTCAACTACTACTTTTGTAGTAGTAGATTTTGTGACATAAGCACAATTAGCACAATTCTGGATAGCCTGCTATAACAACACTTTTACACTTGTTTCTTTTTTAAATATGGATCAAATGAACACATTAATTGGTACTCTCTAGAGGTGCTTTTTATGTTAAGATGAGCAAACAGCTGCTTTTTCTTGATATTTAGCGCACAGACATTAATCTTCTTATGTGATTCTTGACAAGAAGGTAAATAAGTGTACTTCCTAAAAGGTGGGGCAATTTTTTTAAACAAAGTCTTAAATAGTTTTAGTTTATATATGAGTTTATAGTAAATGAGGCAGAAACCAGTAAATGTAAATAAATAATAAAATATTTCTTTGGCTTGTATACTCTCAGGTTCTTCAGATACCTCAGATTTGCAATCTCAGTTTTTGTCATTTAACCTTTTCAGGAGGTCTGAATATATCCCTAACATCAGGAACATGCTGTCGGTTACGTCGCCTTAGCAACGTCTGCTGTAGTGATGTCACACGACGTTCTACAGCGGCCGCCTGAGTTCTGGTCAGCGTGGACAGAAACACCGCGCTGTCCTCTTCCTGTCAATCAGTCAGAATCAGACATCGGTCAGTTAGTTTAACATCCATCTATCATTTCTTTTTTGGTCTAGTACTGGTTATAAACTTGGTGGTTCATCATTCAAGGATCTGAACTGTAAATGTGAATCTGATAAACTACTCAACCGCAACCTCATTAATCAAATAAGTGATAAATGACCAACACCTGATCCACATCAGTTGACAATGAATCATCAAACAGTCGTGCTAGCCCCGCCTCTGTAAGCCACGCCTCCTCCTGCTCGCCCTCTGTAAGAGAAAAATTTGAATGGATATTTTTCAGTCTGGTTCCTGATACGACTGAGCACCAGCATTATATGAGTATAGAGTCAAAATGGGGGATAGGAGGAGATTCTTCTACTGCAGGAAAGGGAAAGGAGAACACACAGAACTGAAGAACACATTACATACAGGAAGAGTGTGTTTGCTCCAGAGAACAATAGTCTTTATAAACACACTCATACACACAAGAATTGCATCCGTCATGTGTAAAGCAGCACAGAGCCAGTCTGCCCAAGCCTGAGCCATCAACTGTTTAGTTTAGTTTTTTTTTTTTTTTTTTTTTTTATGAACAGGCATTTACACATCACATTTACATGTCAACCACTTCAGACCACTTCATCAAGTCTCTAAAATGACTGCAAAGAGACAGAAATAGACACAAATGACTATGAATGACATGTCTGAGGTTTTTGTGTCTTCACAGAGTCTCAGAGTCCTAGTTCACCTGTAAAACATTACTGAGTAAGACAAAACAACAAAAAGAGAAGTAAAATGATAACAAATACCTAAAATGTCAACAAAGAGACACAGACTTGCAAAAAAGGAAAACAAAACAACGATAAAAAAATGTAGGAGACAGAGAGTAATGACCAACTCAGTCTTGGTGTCTTTCTCCTGTATTGGAGAGATGGGACGCCTTTTACATGTCTGTGTCCATGCACCCATTATCTCACAATCCATCTGTGTCTGGGACCACACAGATGCCCAGACTAGCATGTAATCAGATCTTTTCTCTCAGCGGAATGAGCTGAATAAAGAGTAAACCTGTGGTCTAGCTGAGGGCAGGTCTGTCCACGGACACGGTGTACCCTACCCTCAGGAATCTTCTGCTGCTCCTCTTCTTGAACTTCCCCCTCTCCTGCACCATCTCCCCTCTCTGCCTCTCCTCCTGAGCGAGTGATATTCTCCACCTCCTTCCAATAGTCGTCCATCTCCAGTTCATCCAGAGAGTCCTGGAACACAAAGAGTGCAGACACACAAAGATGGGGATTTCATCATTTACAATTTCAAATTCACATCCCTGTTTCATATCATGTTTCTGTCCTGTTTTTTATTGGTTAACTCTCATGATGACAAGATGACAAATACCAGCATGAGTAAAAGCCAGTCTCAAAAGTGGCCATAACTCTCAGATACAAACACACACATACATCATTAAAAAAAAAAAAACACACACACAACAGTTGTGAGCCTGCCAACCAAACCACCTGTAAAAATTTTACGCTACTATTTAGATATTTATAGCAGAAAAGGTTGCTGCCTGTGAATTATTATGGTAGGTTTACAATTTAAAGGCATTAAATTGTTTAGTAAGAAATACACCTTAGAAATGTAAGCAGAATATCTTCTTTTAGAGTTTCTGCAGGATCTGAACCCAAACTCATGCCTTGTGTCATCAGGTCTGACCAGTTGATCTCATTTCTTGAAAAAAAAGTAATTGATTAAACAATGTGCTGCCTCCACTCAGCAAACTTCACTGCAAATATAATACCCGGAGTCGCTGACATCTACCTTGACTCCATAAGTGTCCAGTTTATGAATGACAGCCCACAATTGTAGTGTGAAAGTAGGAAACGAATGAAAGAAAACTGTCCTGATGATATGTTGCCACACACACAAGGCTACGTAGGAATCCATCATTTTAAAATGTAAACAAAAGTAGCTCATTGGAATAAACAAAAGTAGAATCTTATACTGATACTAAAAAAATCAAGAGTTAAGAAAAGAAAACAGTGCAGACACAGCCAATGACCTCAAGAATCTAACAGGGTACCTGAGAGTTGCAGCGCTGACATGTGGGTCGTGGTCTGGACCTGGAGTTGGGACTGTGTCTGGGGCTGGAGTTAGACTTTGGGCTGGAGGAGAGCTGAGACCTGGGGTAAGCAGCAGAGCCTGGATTGGGGAGTGACGACGGGTCGGTGCTGCTGGTTTTGGTAATACTGTTGGCAGAGGCAGGCCCGTACCTGTCCCCATGTTGTGCGTTATGGTTCTGTTGAACGTTGTAGTGGCCTGTTCGACGACTGCAGGAGAGACACAGACAGGAGATGGCAGAGACTGATAAGTCAGACAGTTAGACAGACACATCTGATTGCAAGGCTTGATGCTTGCTGACATGACCCAACAAAATCTCTCTTCTTCATAGAATTAAAAAAAAGTCTGATTCCCATGAGCCCCAGAGTTAAACTTGCTCCTGGGTATAATGTTTTTGCCTGTAGCTGTGCACTTTGCACCTTTACCAATTACGTCATGATAGATGTTTCATAACAGCACCTACTGTATCATAAAAATATTCCTGGATTATAAATGTTGGATTGTCTGAGAACTGACTCTTGTGTTTTATATAATAGTTGTGTAGGTGGTGATGTTTAGATCCATATGTCAGATTTGTGTCTGCAGTGATTAGTATGCTTTAAATGGCAGGACAAGAGAGACGCAGGGCAGTCAGACAGCCAGAAGTCGGTCAAAGACTCTGACTACAGGAAAGCCAACTGCATGTTGAATTCCCAACTAGCCAGTCAACATCAGCAGGGACTAAGAATAGCAGCTCTGACACAGCTTGGACTTCACTGTGCTAACTCAACACAGGCAGCTAATCCCAGTGTTTAGCCTGGTGTTGCGCTAAGACAGACAACAAACTAATTATGGTGAGCATAACCTCATATGTTGTGCAACTATAATGACTGTCATTGTGTCTTGGTGTGTATATATATATATATATATATACACACACATACGTCATTGTGTCTTGTGTCTGTCTATATATATATATATATATATATTAGACACAGTCACTCAAGGATATGAAGCCCACATGGTAATCAGTACACAACTTAATGATTACATGCGCATCATGTCATGCACACTCACAAACACATGGTCACAATGTTCATAAGCAGAGCGATACTGCTGCAGCAACTTTGTGTTGAGCAAAGAAAAACTGACCTAAAAGCAACAATATCAAAATGGAATTTTTGAGAACTGATATTGATATTTGACAATTAAAAGAAATCTAATCTAAGAGATCAGGAAGTTATTTCTTTAAAATGTAAACAAAAGTAAAAGTCTTGGCACAGTCCTGCTCTGGGTCCCTGCAGGCATGCAACACGTAACCTGCAAAAAGTATGTTATGGGTGAAAAATATATTATATGTTTGAATTACACATGGGCAGCTGGTGAAATAAAAAATGAAAAAAATAAAAAAATAACTTTGAAAAAAAAACCAAACATCTAAATTAAGCATAATAAGCATGAGTTTATTATAATTACTGTGAATGCTAATGAGACAGCCTTTCACCCTCTGCTGACTGGCAGAAACAGGGAGACACTTTGGATATGATATAACTTTTTTTGAAATTTCCACCCGATCTTTTTTTGTGTGCAAATTGGAAATGAACAACAGACAGGTGGATGGAAACACAGCTGATTTGAGTTGGATTTTGGCTCTTATTTCCGTGGTTTTGCCGATGTCCAACTAAATGTCGTCTTTGTTGCAACAGGAAGTTACACAGCACGGTCTTTATCTCTGCTCTCTTCCTTCTGCTCTGTCACTGCCAGTCTTTCCCACTTCGAGCTGTGGTTGTTATAAACTGAGTAGCTTCAGGTCAAGCACGACTGAGATGTCTGTGTCCCATACCAGTCAAGCTAAAAGGTTGTTGTCATCAGTATTGTCATCCATCTACTTGTGAATCATCAGTCTAATCTCACACTGTCATAAAAAATATACAGTTGTTTATTTGTCAGTGCAGCTGTTAAAAAAGGCAAGCCTCGACATAGATACTGACACTGGAAGTGGATGTGTCAGTTTAATGTGATGACAAAGATTAAAGTGTCTGAAGACTCATTTGATTTTATCAAACTTAAATGAAGTCAACCAGTGAGGAGAGGTCAGTGATGTGTTTATACATCATGTGAAGTAAATAAAGATAATGATACTAAGTAATATTTCAGATACAATTGGTCCAATTTTTACAAACCTTGAAGACACGTCATTTAAAACACTATACATGTTGGTGTAGGTGTGATGGTTAGAGGGGAAAATGGGTGAAAAATAAAGACTGGCTTTTAAGTAAAGCTCCAACACTGATCTAAAAAGGCTGCTTCATTACCATAAACAGAGCGAATCTTAAAAACAAGGCAATAACAAGGTAACAAAGTCACTGGAACGTGGGTGTAATTCAGATGCAAAATAATGTAATAACTATTTCCATTATTTGGTCACTAAACACATGAAACTGCAATGAAACCCTGTGAAAGAATGAAATTAGGTTGTGAGCAGCAAGGAGCCAATGTGCTGTATTAATTTATTTGGAATTATGAGCAGAGTATTACACTGAGGGCTCATGCTGAGGCAAAGCCACATACCACAGCAGACTTCCTGCCACACACGAACACACGAACACACACACACACACACACACACACACACACACACACACACACACACACACACACACACACACACACACACACACACACACACACACTGTGTACATACTAATAATGCGATAAAAAAAATGGTAGATATAGACACACACACTTTGATCTGGTTTCAACAAAGAACATCAGGTATTTTACCAACAATAGGCCTCCTTCTCTCCCTCCTTCCGACCTCTCTTTTCTTTCCAACTCCTCCTCCTACATACATAGTTCTCCTTTTCCTCTCTATTTGGAGCCTTTGTCTCCCCAGCTGTCTTCCCTGTTTTCCCACATTTTTCCCTTAAAGTCCCCCCCTCCTCTCCCTCCTTTCTCGTCTTCATCTTGTAGGATTTATCTGAGCTGACTGGGATAACACAGGCAGAAACATGCTCCTCTCTGTCCCTCTGGGCTTTGACTTTACCAAACTTAGCAGGTCACTCTCCTGACACATGTTCATTGCCTTCAACACCTCACCAACTGCAACAGTTGTGTTTACAGCAGAGCAACAGCAAGAACACACACACACACACACACACACACACACACACACACACACACACACACACACTGACAGACATTAGCTTGTTAGTCCTCCACAGGATAAATTGTAAAAACCTAAGTGATGCCTTAACTATTTATCTCGTGCCATCATTCCCCTGGGGTTTTAGGCGTCCAAATCTGTCGACGGCACAACAAAACATCCAAAGCCACCAAGGAATGGCTGTTGCTGTGGACTGGATATCAGCCTCTGGTGCAACCTGTTCTGAATGACCTGATTGGCTCATACCTTGTTTTCCACTTACCTACAGCCCTGTGGTGCAAGAAAATATATTTACAAGCCTGTTAAAAATTAAGCTTTGCAGTGTCCATGGTATACCAGCTTTTGTTGATCGCTGTGGGTGATATGCCAGTCTGTGAAAATCTGTGAAAAGTGCAGGCATGATTTTTGTGTTTTTGTGAGTGGGACTATCTCAGTTCATAAAATGTGAACATGTAGACCACAACACACACACACACACACACACACACACACACACACACACACACACACACACACACACACACACACACACACACACACACACACACACACATAAGTCTTAAATACAATAGTTAACAGCACAATGATTATGCTCCATTTCACACACACTCATAAAGGTCAGGAGGCCTGCCTTTGTGAATAAAACAAACACCTTCTCTCTCTGGCACAAATCATATATGAACAAATGACCTTCTTAGGAAAACACTGCTGCAGCTGTGTGTGTGATTGTTCTACACTTTGTACCTTTACCCACATACCTTTTATCAGCTTTTTAGAGGTG
>CM076665.1:9252500-9497500 GCA_038496675.1 Rachycentron canadum
CTATCAGTGTCAGGTATGTGATGTATCAGTAGGCAAAGTCATTAATTCAGTTTTGCTGCCAAATTCAACACACATTCACGAATTCATTTTTATTTTAGCATCTGTCCAAGAATATTGGAAAACGCGAGCCTCAAGGCCGCTTTTAATTTGTAAGACAGGACCGGAAGCTCTTGTTTATTTTGTCCGACTTGACCGTGACAGCAGGGAGGCCACAACCAGCGAGCTCCAAGCGGGCTGCGGAGGATGTCGACCCCGCTGCGGGGACAAGCCCCGGGCGGGATGCTTGTGTCCAGTCGGCTGCTGCTCACTCAGTCGCCCCGCACCTGCAGCCCCCGGCGCCCATGAAGCCTCCGCTGATGAAGCCCCGAGCTGCCAGAGTGAGGCGGAAAGTGGCCGGAGACGGAGAGCATGTACTGGCGCGTCGGGTTCGCCTGGACGCGGTCGTGTGTGGTTGATCTTGGCCAGAACCAGAGCTTCTCCTCCGGCCTGCTGGGCTCCGATGAGCAGCTCTCGTTTTATGGGTACATCATCGCCTACCCACTGCAGGACTACGGCGGGATAATGTCAGCTTTGGGCTCGGACTCGTGGTGGCGGAAAACGCTGTATTTGACTGGAGGGGCTCTGCTCGCTGCCGCTGCTTATTTGCTGCACGAACTGCTGGCCATCAGGTACCAATAACACAGAGGCTGTCAGAGGAGTCGCTGTAGAGGCTGCAGAGCTCCTCACTTCCCACTGCCAGGCCTCCTGGGCTGGAGCCGACTCTGTGGATCTGTTCACATTGTCACTCCAGATGTCCCAGGTCTGCTGTATTTTCACTGGGGTTTGATATTACTTAATCTCGTCAGGTTGGGCGGGTGAGAGCGGAGACGGTGGAAAATAAGAAATCGTGAGTGGGTGGGTTATGATGTAACGGAACCCCCACCCCTCTCACACCCCCAGCCATCTCCTCACAAACACACACATCAGGAGATTTCCATCTTTATTGGCTTATTTTTGTGAATTAATGACGTGGGCGAACTACTGCAGGGGCTTTTATTTTGCAGCCGGTTATTAAAAGATAATTACGATTATAAAATAATCAAATATAATGGCCCATATCCCATGTTGTTTGTTTGAGAGGTTAGTCAGCCAGCCCGAGGGCCTTTTACACACACTGACATTACAGACTATGACAGCAGGTCACTTTCATTTGTCTGTATTTCAAGGACGAGGCGACATGTTGTATATAGGTTCAGCTTTTGTTGCTCTGTTGTGACCCCCAGCTTTCATACACATCTCCGGCGTTAGCTTTCAGACCAAACCGATGCAGTTATGTGGGGAAAGCCTTGTACAATCTCTATTATAAACAGTCAAAGGCCAAAGCTAGGAATGCTAGTTGTAAAGCAAAAGGTAACTCGACATGTAAAATCTATTTGCATTCATTATTATTGACTTTTCATTGTCAGGAATGAGGGTCATTCATAGTCTCGGGTTACCTGCAGTCCAGGCCCGCGGCTCTACAACACAGACTAGAAGGACACTTGATAGCACAACAAAAGTCATTGGGAGGTTATACAATTTTCAACGTTTTCAGAAAAAAACTCCCTGTTGTGTGATTTTTGCCTTGACTGACAAAGCGCGACATTCTGGTGTGTACAGCTGATTTTAATGCAGATCGATTCGGCGGAAATGCAGTGAGACATTGCAGCTCTATCTCTATATACTCAATATATACTATCCTTTGTATCAAACAGCAATATATTCTTGACATTATCCCATGAAAACTGCCTTTGTTAGTCAGTGGGCATTTCAGCACCACAGAGGAATAGACAGTTCCTCCGCTCTCAGGCTGCTGCTTGTGTTTTTTACAGTTCAGCACCTTTCACTGTGGACAGCTCCCTGTAATCCTGCATCGTGCCCACGTGAATTTGTTGCCATCTCTAGTCTCGTGCTTTGTATCGCTAACACTACTTAAAGATGCACCTTAATCTTTCATAAGGATATGTCTATTATTTTGACAGGGCAATAGTCCCTCAGCTAGTACAAATAGTCCTAAGCTGACAGTCACTCAGGGGCCACTTAAAGGTCCTTTGGTGCAGATCATTTGATTTATTTAATCAATCCCAATCACTTCATTTATCTTATGATAGCCTGTACCCACACACACATCCGCCAGCATACAAATGCTTGTCTGTCTGTACTTGCGTGGAGCCTCATTTAACCATCACAATTGCATAAATGCCTATTTTCAACCTTAACTTTTAAACTGGGTCTGAGAAGTAATAAAGACCAACACGCTGCAGTGCCCTCACTATAATGGCTTAAAAATAGCTCCCACAGAGATAATACTACAAGTCCACACACATAAACTTGTTGTAATTTAACGCTTCCATTAATGGCCTGGAGATGTACCTGTGTGGCTAGGGGGAAAAATGTGTTTGTCCTTTGCTTTTTGGAATATACAACATGTGAACAGAATATAAACTGAAATAACTGAAAACTTGATTATGACAGAGGGCCCCACTACAACAGAGGGCCACACAAAATAACAAAATTAACAAAAAACAATTCACATGCAATGAACCAGAGGATTTTTCTGGCCCCGGGTCGGTTAGATGCTTTGTATTGTTGCTAATTCAGCTTTACCTTAAAGCCATAACCTCAACCACAACCTCAACCCTAACTATAAAGTTAGGGTTGAGGTTGGGGTTGAGGTAAAATTGAATGGTTAACATAGTGGAAACTAATTGGCAAATTCCCATAATGTGACTATGAACAGATATATGTCTCTGCAGCATTACCAATACAAGTATATGAACACACACACACACATACACACACACACAGAGTTTGTTCTTACAAGCCTTTCCTACTACTTGACGTGCAGCCTTGTCATCCTTCGCTCCACACAGAAAGGAGGAAGAGCTGGACTCTAAAGATGCCATCATACTCCACCAGTTCTCCAGGCCCAAAACTGGCGCCCCGTCCCTGTCCCCTTTCTGCCTTAAGTTGGAGACCTACCTCCGCATGGTTGACCTGCCCTACCAAGTAAAGCATGCACTTTAACGCTACTACTTAATTTCTCTAAAAGTACATATTAAGAATTGAGTGTTAGGTGTATTTTCTATTTCTTTGTGGAGAAATCCATAGTTTGTTCTTTTGCTGCGGTCAATTATTGTCAAACAGAGTCTCTGCTGTCTGCACTCACTCTGTTTCTGCAAGGGATAATTAAAATTTCCATTAAATGGTTTCTCTTGATCCAATTACAAGTTAATCTCATACTTATCACCAACCAATTCCCCTATTCTGTTTTTTATTCATCTCCATCTTTATCATGGTTGTTCTCTCCTTGCCTTTCCTAAATTCTTTTTCCCCTGCAGAACTACTTTGATGGGAAGCTTTCACCACAAGGGAAGATGCCATGGATTGAGTACAACCAGGAGCAGGTGTGTGGCACCGAGTTCATCATCGACTTCCTTGAAGAGAGGTTGGGTGTGAGCCTCAACAAGAGCCTGACGCCACAGGAGAAGGCCATTTCCCGCGCCATCACGAAAATGGTGGAGGAACATTTCTACTGGTGAGGGACCAGTGTTTTTGTTTTGTATTAGAATAGTGTCATTTCTTTATATGGATTCAGAGCGTGCTTACTTTTTTGTCTTATTTTATAATGTTTATTTTATTTTAGCGGAGAAATGTCAAGCCAAGAGCCAAAGTGCTGTAGCAGTTGTAGCACTTGTATTAATTCTGACATGTAGATTATGTACAAATGTATGTGTATTTGTGTGCCAGGACCATAGCTTACTGTCAGTGGGTGGACAACCTGGAGGAGACCCAGAAGATGCTGTCGGTGAGCGGGCCGCTGAGCGACCTGCTCAAGTGGATCCTGAGTCACCTGACCGGCGGGATCGTCAAGAGGGAGATGTACGGGCATGGGATTGGGCGGTTTTCTAAGGAGGAGGTTTACGCTCTGATGGAGAAGGACATGCGCACTCTGGCTATTCTGCTAGGTGACAAATCTAGAAGTTGTTTTTATTTATTCATGATTTGAGAGTTTAAGCTCTGTTATATTTGTAAGAGTTGGTGTGACCTACTGGGGGAATTACAAGTGTGGTTCTGCAAAGAAGAATATAACTTTACATTTGGCCATATACAAGTCTTCATTGTAAGATTTTTGTGGACTTTGTAATTGGGGGATTTTGTCACAATGTCTCTCATCCGTATGTTCACATTTGTTTAACCTGCAAGCAGATAAACAGGTTTATTTTTAAGTCACAGAAATTGTAATGGCTGTTCAGATTTTGTCATGAGAACAACAACCAGCCACATCATAAGCATGTACTTGTCAATGGACACCATGATAGCTCCACACTGACCTCCTGTGATGAAAGTTAACATTGCAGTCAAGAACCAGTACGGGACCGCTGGTACTTTATGAAGATACAGGAGATACACGCAGTATCTAATCTCTCTAAACATCTAATGGATGGATCTAATTTATCTTTAACAAGAGCATATCATGGTGTTGTTTGTGTTCAGTTATGGTTAAAGTCAGTAAATTGCTTTAAAAACAGAGGTCATGAAAAGTTTTAAAACTTTCAAGGTGTTGCACCTTACTGATATTTCACATTTTGTGAAAATTTGTAACTGTATGTCACACTATGCTGCAATTATTAGTCTCTTGTTATTATTTTTTTGTTACTTCTAACTAGGAGGTTACCCACTACGTTTTGGTGTGGAGCTGGCTGAAAGGGAATTTTTATGTGTACGATGGTTTGGCAGTGGTGGAGGTATTAGCTCTACTGGGTGCCATTCTAGTTACTATTACTATACATTGTGAGATTTCAAAAAGAAAAGGTAACTTATCCAATGCAAATATTTATTAAAAAACAGTCCAGTCCATTTGAGTTGTCTGTTTCAGGTCTACGCCAAGTTTCAAGTCACGCTTTCCAAGTCAAGGTCAAGTCCAGTCTTGTATCAGTGTTGGTCAAGCAAGTCTCATGTCACAAATTTGTGACTTAAGTGTGAGTCAAGTCATGTGACCTCTTCCAGACAATTGGAGGCAGAGCATGCTTATGCAATGACTATGTTTTTACCTGACATGAATTTTTTCTGTGTGCTATCTTAGGTGATAAGAAGTACCTCATGGGCTCCAAGCTTTCAACAGTAGACGCTGCAGTGTTCAGTCACCTGGCCCCTGCTATGTGGACGCTACCAGGAACACGTCCGGAGCAGCTAATTAAAGGTGAGTGCCTCAAAGTGGCCATCTACCATGAGATTTTCGCCGCCATTATAGGACCAGGAGGCATCTAGGCATGCAGACAGTTTCTGTTTTATGTGCAGAAACCTGACATAGGCTGCAGGTAATACCTGTGGATCAATGTATATAACAATAAATATTTTATATCAAGTATAAATCATGCTTTTCCTGAAGCTATTTTGACTGTTAGGGCAGATTAAAACATGAGGTAAAACTGAAATATTTGCATCTCTTAATCAGGGACATGTTCTCTGCCATAACATTTTACAAATACTGTACTGGGTTCAGTATAAACAAACACAAATCTCCTTCTTGACTGTCTGACTTTATTATTATCTTGACACACACACTCAGAACGGATGTTCAGAGATGATTCACTGATTGAAGTGTAATTTGCTTGAAACAGAATTCACAGAGAGAGGATGAGTCACCCACAAGATAACTTACCTCTCTATCTCAATCTCTAATCATTTTTAATTAATTTTATGGAACATCTGTGCTCACCATCTTGTAATAATTATCGTGTGATATTTGATATTGATCACGATTGTGACTTTTCTTACCTTGCCGCAGTGATATCAGAGCAAAGGTTTAGCTGTAGACCAGCGCCTAAGGAGCTGATAGGTTGTACCACTCATGTTGACAGGCAGTACCAACTGCAGCACCGTGTCATATCTAAACAAGGACAGATCAGGGAAATTTCCATGTTCAATCAGACGGAAGATAGTAAATAGAAGTGAATTGAAGATGAAACACTGAAAATTTTGATCTTTGATGGAGGCCCCCGTATCCAAGCAAAGTCTACTCAACACCTCTTATCCCAAGCTGCATGAGCTGTTCAAACAAAAGTGATATTCCTCTCTCAAGATGATTACATTTAGAGAGCGTTTTTTTTTAGTCCTTTTTCTTTTTCTTTCACTCTTGTCAATCATCTTCACAGTTGTTAGATTTAGTTAGCTATGACTCCAGCTAATGGTTACTTTCATTTTTGATTCATCTGTAGTTCTTTTGTGGTAGTTAATTTTGTGGTCTATAAATTCTCAAAAAAAAGTAAAAAAAAAAAAGACACATATTCAGTTCAGTATAACACAAGACAAAGAAAAGAAGCAGATCTTCATCATTTAGAAAGTGGAATGTTTGATATTTTTGGTTGAGAAATTACTCAAACCATAAATAAGTCACTTGTTGTTGTTATTCTTCTGCAGAATGACAAACAGCTTATTACAGTATTTCCCACAGTGGTTTATTCATGAGTAGGATGAATGCACCTCACCCACTCAGCTGTCTGTTCCCTCCAGGTGAGCTGATCAACCTGGCCATGTACTGTGAGCGTATCCGCCGGCGATTCTGGCCCGAGTGGTTCGTGGACCTGGAGGACTTCTGCTACAAGGACATCACAGAGGGCAGTGACTCACCCTCCAAACTCCCTGATCTGGGTCTCTACTCCCGCACG
Organism: Rachycentron canadum; assembly: GCA_038496675.1. NCBI lineage: Eukaryota > Metazoa > Chordata > Actinopteri > Carangiformes > Rachycentridae > Rachycentron > Rachycentron canadum. The sequence goes on from CM076665.1 coordinate 9,259,190, forward strand.
GACACTTTCCAGGACGATACACACACGCACACCCCACACACCCACACACCACAGGACCCGCCGTCGCCCGACAGTGACCCCACAGGCCACTCGCTGTATGACTCTGACATGGACACAGAGTGCTCTGAAATAGACCAGCTCAAGTGTTGACAAAGCATACATTGACAGGACACACAACAAATGCACACACCACAGGAGGGTGCTGCATCCCACCTGCACACATGTCCCCTACCTCTCTGAACAGAAAATAACTGGGGAGTATTTTTCTTGTCGCCTGTGCTGGTGGAGAAGTTGAGGATCTAGTGGAAGCAATGTAGTGGAAGAATGATTGCAATAGAAGCAAAGGCAGTGAGGCATAGGCCAAGAAGAAAGGAAAAAAAAGTCAGAGAGGGAAAATGAAGCAGCAAATAAAGAGAAGGGAAAGAGAAAAAGATTGAAAAGGAAGAACTAGAAGCATGAAAATCAGGAGTAAATGACGCCGCTGCTGAGAAACTCCATGCGGTTGACATCATCTGCAGTCACAACCTTCTACCTGTCACCCCCTTGCCATAACTTTGGCAACTATGTGTGTGTGATCCTTGCTTTCCCTCGTAGCAACTTGCACCACCCAGCCTTGTGTGTTTTCAACTGAACCCTTAAACGCCTTGTATCGATATGACATTGACACATAGGGAAACTGTACAGGATTTATGTGAATGAATGCAATTCAGTGTAAATATATAAATGGATCTGATTTGATTCTCAGATTTAATAGATAGAATATTTGATTATATATGAGTATAAATAGTATAGATAGCTTGCAAATATAAAGTCATCCACTCTGTCATATGGTATAAAATATCTAGGTGTTTCTTATATAAAATCCTATATGTGTTGGACACAATGACCGAGCTGTCTTGTAGTAGTCACCATGAATCCCCACTCTGCTGTTCTAGGATCAGTATGAAGAGCCCTATTACCTCCTGCGTGTGTCTGTATGCACAGCTGGGAGTAATGCCTGCTGCCCATATTTAAATGCAAGTGCAATAAAATTTAATGGAAGATAATGGATGGTTAACCGCAATCTGCCATAAGCACTTTGAAACTATCTTTTGTCTTATTAAGACACTTCTTTTTGTCAAATACTTTTCATTTTATCCCACATCAGAAGCATAATATGACAACATAGACTTTCAGGCTCCTGAGTTGTTGTTGAGGACAACAGCTTTAGGTCATATAGACATTTTACATGCGTTCAAGCATTGAGAGCGAATCAAACAATCATGTAGAAATAGATCAAATAGATATACAGTCTGAATGAAAGTGCATGGCTGGCACGTGCCAATGAAAATGTCCCTTTATGCTTCATGTGGATAATGTTTCTACATTTCTTTGCTGGCCTATTTAAGTTTTATTTTGTGAAGCATTTTTTTGTCAGGTGCCTCTATAGTCATGGATCCGATGGATCAGTTTAGTTTTTGTGACAGATGTCATGTTTGAAAATGTTGGATTCCTTAGAAAACATTATGTAAAGCAATAAGAGAGCAGACACAGGTCCACTCTCTCCATCTTTAATTTTACGCTGTGGTGGATGGTATTTGTGGTGTGTGATGGTCAGGGGCAGGTTTTTTATGTGTGTTTGTCATTCAGCAAATGCACATTGAGGCTACTTATATGGCTGCAAGCAAAGGGTATACAGTATGTACTTTGTGCTTCTGTTCATGCTGCACATGGATGAGTTGCCCTCTGTGTGTGAATGATGACACACTGATGAGGCTTCACAGCTGAGCCTTTCCTCCCTAACATACACACACAAACATAAACACACAATGACACTCATTCACTGTCATGATTTTGGTGTTCAAAGGTGATAGTTGTATTGATGATGATGCTTCTTATTCATGGTCCAACTTAAAATGTTGCTCATGTTAGAAATGAAAGGGAATCTTCACAGGGCCATTACAGATGGACTGATTTATTGGGTGGATTTATTTATTTTTTATTGGTTAAAGGCCTGTTCACACCAGAAAGTGGCACAATTTAATTAATCTGCACATCTTTGTGGAAGATTTCCTCCAGAAGTTTGGTGACATAATGTCTGTATCTGCAGGGCAAGCTGTTGAGCAGCTGTAACCAGTGAGGTAAATTGTAATTTGCTAGCCAGCTGTGCTAGCACTGCTCAGTCACAACAGCTCCCAGAAACTGACTCCTGTCTCGTAACTGTCTGAACACCACTGCTCTTTAGTGTAGCAGTCTGTGCTCCAACAAAGAGAGTTGGTGAAGGTTAATAAGCTACGACAGCTTCCTCCATTGTGGACTCTCCAGTTCTCTGTCACCTCAGAGGTTGGCACTCTAAACATGGCTTGTTATTGGTTAACATTTCAAATTAGTGGGTCAAAGTTAATCAAATTCGAAGTGGAATACTTTGGACTAAACTGAAATTGCAGCGAAATATTGTTGTTTTTAACTCCTGGTGTGACCAGGCCTTAATGCAGATATATTGAGATTGGCGTTTATATATATTGGCCCAATAGAGTATTCGGAAAAATATCTTGGAGATAATGTCTCAGTTTTTTTAACTACTAAATTTTCCACTGAGAACATTTCTCAGCAACTTTCCTTTTATAACCAAATGAAGGCATCGGATTTTTAAAACATAAAAACTGGCCATTATATCAACTCTCAAATATCGACAACAGGCGTCAAAGATCCAGCACTGGTCAGGCTTTACTCGTGAAGATGAAATTTATATTGAATAAAAAACATGTAGCACTAACATGTAGCAGTATTTGTGAAATAAGAAGTAACACTATGATGCCATGAATCGAATCTAGTATTTAACAAACAGGAATATGGTTGTAAAGTCATTGAGACACCATGATAAAGTTTAAGTAAGAGCATGATGTTGACGAGTCAGAAATTAATGATGAGTTAATGACAGTAAAAATCAGCATTTTACTCTGTAACAGAGGACACATGGACAGTAACACCACTATGTGTGGGTGTGTGCTGCAGTTGATTTTTAGTACAATAATAGCCTAAAACTGAAAGAAAATGTGGTTTGTGTCTTAAAACCCCTTGCCTGCATGTTCTTGCCTTCTTTAATTAATAGTCATATTTAGCCTTATGAAAACTGACTCCTAAATCTGTTTACTTTATACTAGTGCCAGCATATGACCTATATTTTTACGTCTATTTATTTTATGTTAGTTATGTTACTGATAACAATGGGTGTGCTTGAATTTAAAAAAAAAAAAAAACAATACAAATTTTTCTTATTTTGCACTTTTCTTCTCATGCATACATGTATTGTTCTTTGGCTGAGAATTCCTATCAAACTAATTCATTAATTGATCTGTGTATTAGTGCAATAATGTAGATCCTTTGACTTCTGTTGACATGTAACACTGAAGAAAATGCATATTTTCACGTTGCCAGTCATTGCCGTGATTGCATGTTTGTCCATGTTTTTAGATGTTATTTGGTAAATGTTGAAATTCATATTACATATTGCAGCAGCTTGGTGTTAGCTGCAAAAAAGTTCAGTTGAAACCATAAAAAAAAAAAAAAAAAAACATAAAATACTGAGGTAAAATACCAAACTGACCACGAGCAGGATAAGGTCAGTCATCCCGCTGTTCACTCCCTCTTGTAAAACTCACCCATTACAGGAAAAATTGAAAAAGTCCTTCCAGATCAGTGTCTGTGGGCAACTTCATCTTGTCTCGGTGTTCCTCAGCAGTTAAAGGTCAGGGGTCAGGGTTCAGCCATGTTGTGTGTCACTATCCCATTGAGATTTCTGCTTGTAGACTGTAGAAGCCATATAGCATTGTCTCTTGGTGTTGTGTGTGCTGAAACACTTGTGCAATCTCATCAAACTGTAAATAAGAGACAATTAATATGCGAAGATGACCTAAAAGAAAACGCTCTGTAACATTTTAAAAAAGAGATTCTTATGAATGTATCATACCTGGAGATGAAAAGCTGTATGACAATGGATTACTCATAATATTTCATTAAATATAGCTGTGGTATTTTCCTCTTGTTTTGTTTCAGTTATTGTGCGCATCAGTGAGGGTTAAAATCATATCTACCTGAAGAAGAAAAAGCAAAAACTGCTCTGTATCAGCACTCAGAGGTAGGTATATTCTGGCATATATCTGTCTCATAATCCCTCTCCCTCTGTGCTTGCTACCATACGACAATACTAAGCCCACCCAACAATGCTGAAGGATTAGCTCTCTGCCCTTTTCTTTGTGCTCGTGCTGGAGCTTTGGAGAAACAGAGAGAAAAAAGAGGGCAGGGGAAGAGAAAAGGCAAGTCGTGGGAGCACCACTGTAGAGACGGAGCGTTGGTCTTGGCGAGAAAAGGAGCATGAAAAGGGAAAAGAGACAAACAGTGGTGGACTGATGACTGATATTTGATGACTTTGGCTGGTTGCATTTCTGTCACCATTGTGCAGGATCCCTGTGAGATCCCATTCACACAAGACAGTGGAGACAATTCAGGACTGACAATGACACCAGAGTATGAACCATCTCTGGTGAGTCAGAGATGGCGTACAGTGCCGGGGGTAGCAGTCGTGTATGTGTGCATGTGCGCTGTGTGCGTGTATGTGGTGTGTGTATGGCTGACTGTGTAACACGTAGCTGCATTCAAGATGTGTGAGGTGGGATGTTGTATGGAGGGAGGAGTGAATGTGCCTCTGTGTGTGTTTAAATCAGTATATGTGTATGTGTGTGTGTGTAAAATTATGAATAATGCAGAGGATGCCTGTAGGAGCGTGAGGGCCAGGAGGAGGGCAGATGGTCGCCTGCTGATAGGACAGAATCCAGGCAACAAGGTCCTCCAGAGAGCCGGGTTTAGACCTAGCTTAACACACCCGCACACGCGGACACACACACACAACACACACACACACACACACACACAAATATGTACGCTTTTTTCCTTTTTTTTATTTCTTGAATGACTCTCTTTTCCCCCCAGAACTGTGCATACTGGCTCAGATTTCAACAAAAATGAGCTGAAACTATGAAATAACACAGTTGCAAATAAACCACTTTGAAAAGAAACTGATGCTTGTGATTGTCACATTTGTCTCCATTAGTTTAGAGACTTGAATGAATCAAAAACGTAAAGATGGAAATTTTTCTCATTTATTCATAAATTTTAATAAAATAAATTTGTGATTTGAAATATTAATGAAATGCACTTGTCCTGACTTATGACAAGGGGGCCGCAGATAAAGATCATAAATTATAAGAAGGGCCTAGGGTTTTAGAAATAGTATTTGAATCTTTTTAATTATTTGGATTTTTCATTGATAGCTTTGCTTTTCAATTATATTTTCCTCTAGTTTTATTGACATGGGGCAGTGACATTAAGGAAATTCCTCTAAAATATCAACGGTGGCTTGTAAATTCAACACAATTTACTAACTTACTCCAATCCAATTCCAAATATTTGAGCTTGGTCTATATTTCCCCTTTGATCATTGCAAGATTACATCTTTCTTTTCAGGAAACTTTCAAGGAAATTACATGGAAATTACACATCTATAAAATAGAACATTTTATTTCCCTAAGCTGCCAGAAATCAAATACTGGTGGAGATGTTCATAATCTTGAGAATAAAATACCAGGTCTCCAAATAGAAACAGTCTAATATTGTCTGTTTTTAAGTTTGGCTCTATCCAGGTTGGGAAAATATAAAATCCAGAGGATGTGACCTCAGTGTCCCCACTATGAGACAACTATGGTCTGGGTCCAACTTAAAGGGGGGGAAAAACTGCGTCTCTTAAAAAAAAAAAAAAAAAAAAAAAAAATCCCTGACAGTCACTGTTCGTGAAGTGATCACCCTCCATTCATCCTGGGACTAGTTTAAACATCCACTAGGGGGCGTTAGCGCACTGTTCCTGACTGGGCCACTGATGGAGCTCAAGCTTGAGATCAGAAACATTAGACAGGAGGTGAGGACATCCACAGCGACAGAGATGTGCTGAGGAAAAAGAAACCCTGATTCAAACAGGTTAAATCACAGCGCAATGAAACACTCAGGCATGTTGGACACGATCATGGGCCTCTCAGCTTCCTACATTAAAAAAAACTTTCAGCACAATTATTCAATGTTATATGTGTATGCACAAATATTTTTGCATTACTAAGATTATTCATATATTTCCTAAGACATCAAAATGATACATAGGACATCTTTACAGCCATTTTATTATGTATAATAAAGGCCAGATCATATATAAAACACTAATAACTCTGGTTTATATTGCACCACTGTCCTACACCTGCAGTTAGGCCTTATCTGGTTGTGTAGTAGCACACACAGGCCCAGCGTCTGCCTGTTTGCAAACACAAAGGCTTTAATTGTTTTGATATTCTAAATTACGTCTCGTCATTATTGTCAATTACTTTTCATATTAAGCCCGATGACAATTATTAATTAATGCCACGTATTTGAGTTGCAGGCCATCCGTTGACTGGCTGTCTGAGCATCTTCACGGATTATCTCCCCACACAACAATATCAGTGCTCATCAGCGGTAGTAAACACTTTACCGACAAAGCTGGAGGACCGTTTGAAGTAACCGAGGCGGATTGATAAAATTCATAATTACAATGCGAGCCCGTGCACAAGGAGGGATAAAAAAACAACAAAAAAACAAAAACAAAACAACAACAACAAAAAAAGTTGCGACTTTTCCTGAAGCTCAACAAACGTGCAAAGACTGCAGTGTTGTAGAAAACGAATACGATTTAATGACAAAAAGCATATAGAAATTGTGCAATCGTTGATTTCTTTTTTCCCTCTTCGTTTGATCACAGATTTCAGGTCAATGCTATTTTGTTTTGGTTTTGTTGATTTTTTTTTTCTTTCCACCTCAGAAACTCAAATTCAGCTGAAGAATTAAAGTGATGCTTAAAGTGAGACTTACAATAGTCTGTTAGGGTTGGAGAAAACCAAAGGAGGGTTATTATGTAATATATCCTCCAATAAGGAAAATACCTAAAAATTGGGTAAAATATTGCTATATTTAATTTTGATTGATTGGCGATGAAATAATTTTAAAAAAGGAAGAGGGGCGTTTAGTTGGACATTGCCCACAAGGCCTATTCAGAAAGTAACAAATGTAAAACGCCTCATGAAAAATCCTCCAAAATTCACAACATGAATCTCTTCAAATGTAACATTTCTTCTCCAGCCACTTACACCCTTCAGTTGGATTTGTGTTTCTGAATTTCTATATTTTCTTTAGATTTCAGTCAGAGAATAAATCTCCAAAAACTGGTGGACTCCCCCCAACACAACCTTCCACCATCAGATCAGGTTATTAGTCACAGGATTAAAGTGGCACAAGAACACGTGTCTGTGTTTGTGCTTTGGCACAGACTGACAGAGAAAACGGAACAAACAAACAAACATACAAACAAACAAACGAAGCCATACAAAAACGAATGGAGATACATCCCACAAATAGTCTTCTCAGTGAATGAATGAGTCATACAGTAGTAGTAGTATAGCCACTGCGGCCAGAGCTGGTACCAGGATATATTTCAGTTTTTTTTTTTTTTTTAAGGTTTTCTTTTCTTTTCCTTTTTTTTTTAAAACTTTTTGTTGTTGTTGTTGTTGTTTTGTCATTTTGTGTGTGTGTATGTGTGCGTGCGTGTGTGTTCGTTTGTGTGTGTTTTGTTTGTATTTTTTTTTTTTTTTACTTCTTAGGAAACGAAGGCAAAAATGGGCTGGATTGCTTTGAGTGTTCCAGCCGGACAGTCTCGGTCTTTCTCGTCACAGCATTTTGGAAAAGTACAGAAATAACATAATAAACAGCAAAACACTGTAAACAGGCGCCCAGAAATGTCTGCACAGAAAGAAAAGCATTAAAGTCAACCAATACCCAGTCTCTGTGGTAAGATTATTATTCATCTTATTATTAGGATTATTATTATTATTAAGGAGGGACTGTATTGTAAGAAATTTTAGCAAGCTGGAAAAAAAATAATTTATATTATATTTATATATAAATTATGGATTTGACACTGGACAATCAATAGATCAAATTGAATTAAATTGATCATGTAATAATAACAATAATAATAATAATAATAATAATAATAGGCTGGTATTGGCTTTCAATTTTAACATTGTACAGCAGGTGTCTGCCATTTCAGCCCTCTCTTGCCACAAGCTTCGAAGAACCCCTGTTGCTTTTGTTATGATGGAAAGATGGCGTTTATTTACCCACTGACTGCGACTTAACATCATGCCCGGAGCTTGTTTTTAGATTTTCCCCCTGCGGACACCTCGTGTCCACACCGCACTCTGCCTTTAATGACACATGGCACAATGACACACCGGCGCCTCGGTAGAAGGTTTACAAAAGCATTTCGTATCAATGTCGGGCGTGTTTTTTTTTTTTTTTCTTCTTTTTTTCTTTTTTTTTTGGTTAGCACACGCCAGCCGTATCCCAATATGCTCGGCAGTTCCGCGGCACGGAAGCTCTCTCCATACGGCTCTCTGCTATGCGTATTTTTAGTGCTTGGGTGCCACTGTATATCCCCACTGTGTGTGTCCGTGGGTCCAACATTTAAACTGGCTGAGGTCCAGTACCGAGCGGCCCAGCACAGAGAATCAAACAAACATGAAGGAATTATTCCTCCGTAAGCGGTCCGTGTTTCGCTCAGAATGGGGTCACTGCACAGGAGTTTGTCCACCGTGGTGAGGAGGGGTGTCCCCGTACATGTCCTCTCCTCCTGGTAGCTGTCCCCCAGCGGGTGTCATCCTCTTCTCTTTCTGCCGCCGGTTACAAAACCAGACCCTCACCACCTCCTTCTCCAGCTGCAGGCTGTCCGCTAGGGAGTTGATCTCCGCTGCTCCTGGTTTTGGACATTTCAGAAAATGGCTCTCCAGAGCCCCCTTGACGCCCACCTCGATGGAGGTCCTCTTTTTCCTTTTTCTTCCCTGTGCCGCGATTTTATCCAGGCTAGTGGGGCTCCCCGAGGTGGAGTCCGCCTCCTCCAGCCACTTGTTCAACAAGGGTTTGAGTTTACACATGTTTTTGAAGCTGAGTTGAAGCGCCTCGAACCTGCAAATGGTGGTTTGAGAAAAGACGTTTCCATACAGCGTCCCAAGAGCCAGTCCCACATCCGCCTGGGTGAAGCCCAGCTTGATGCGCCGCTGTTTAAACTGCTTGGCAAACTGCTCCAACTCGTCGGAGGTCGGCGTGTCCTCGTCTGACTGGTCCTGATGGCCCCCGTGCTGGTGATGGTGTGATAGAGACTGCTGGTGGGCCCCAGGGCCGCCTCCGTGTTCACTGAGGTGCGGGCTGTGGCTGTGGTGGTCCTCATCCCGCAGGGGGTGGTGGTGCATCCCCCCTTGCTCTCCCCCCGGCATCAGACTGAAGCCGGACTGGGAGTACACCAGGCTCTGGCCCTCAGATGTCGCCATACCGGGGATGTGCGTGGTGGCTGTGCTGGTTCGCCATGCTCTGGCGTCGTGATGCGCCTGCTGGTGCGCTAGGTGAGGGTGTCGCTGTTGCTGCTGCTGCTGCTGCTGCTGCTGCTGCTGTTGCTGCAGACTGCTGGAGTTCTGCAGCTCTTCTCGGTCACTGTCGTGCAGCACGGGTTTCACGTCCTGCTCTCCGAGGGGACTGGATGGCCAGGGCGACCCACTGTCACCGTGAGACAGCGCCGTTATCCACTGGTGCGCGTGGCTGAGAGGATGTCCGCCGCCCGGTAACGTGCTATAGTCGTTCTGGAGCAGGGTGTGCGCGTCCCTGTACGCTGCCGCCTGCTGCATGCTCCCGGACTCCGAGTGCGGCGGCGGCGCGCTGCTGGGGGTGGTGAGGACGCTGTAGTGGTTGGACGTTGCGGTCGCCATAACTATCGGAGCCAGAGTGATAGCTGGAGTTAAAAGGAGGCTGCCTTTGACAGTAACTCTTTTGCGCCACGGGGCAGCAAGGCGTCTCTCTCCAGCATCTCCCGGGCGCTGTGCCAAGGGGACGCAGAGGCGCGCACCTGTGGTCCGCCTCGCTCCGCTCTTTATTGGCCAAGAACGGTTGACAGATGTGGTTACCCCTGACAGCACCCCGCTCATTGGTCACGGGAGATTGTACAGAAACCCCAATCACTCTGCCCAACAATACTCGCAGTCCTGCAGCATGCAAGAGTACAAAGTGAAGGGAGAAATCGGGCTGCCGAGTGTAAACACAGAAAAGACCGAACGAGCTCAGCTGGAAGAAAAAGAAAAGAACATTTTCATTATGTTTGAAAGTAGTTTATTAACATTGATCTGGGTCAGTGGGTCACATCTATTGGCGCCGTGCGTTAAAACGATGCGTAAAAGTTGCAAGAGAAACACGATCCGCAGATTTATAGGTGAAGCGACGGTGTAGGAAATAACTTTCAGGGTCCAAATTCTCAAAACACGTCGATTTCGTTTCGGTTTTGGTGCATTTGAAGTGGAAGAGCTGGGGCATTTGAAACAGTGAGCGGTGATCATGAGGAGAAACTTCCAGCTGCCTCTCTGCCCTCAGGACGCTGTCTCGAGAGAGGGGCCGCGTGCTTCCAGGGCCTCTGCCCGGTTGCCATGGCGAACGCGGTGAATGGAACAACAACGCCCACGTCACAGCTGCAGTTCGCTCCTTTCGTTCCGTTCCAAAGGGCTCATTGGGGCCGCGCGCTCGGCCGTCGGGACAAATAATGGGGGGCGAACGGAGAGGGCAGCTCGGGGCCAAAGACAGGAGGCTTCAAGAATGGATCCCTCAGCCTGCTCTGCGCCCACGGTGCCCCCATCCACCTGCTTGTTGGGTAAACTTTGAGATGGATGCACCCACAGTGGCACGCGAGGCTTAGTTTCCCAAACCCCCTAAGACCAGACTTTGAATTTCAATAGTTTGATGAGGAAAAGTTCACTCTATCTTTCAATAACAGTAACAAGTGTTTCCCAATTCTTCCATGACAACTACTCCATAAATATCTGTCTCACTACAACAGCAGTGGTGGAAAAGTGACTTTGAAAACTTACTCGGATACTGTGCTGAGATTTTGCTCCTTTCTTTTGAGTATTATTAACTTTTTCTTATAACCTTCTCCACCACATTTCACAGCCAAACATTACTCATTAATCTCCACTTCAGTTCTAACCAACTGATTAATAACAGTGTGTTGTTTTTGATTTTTTAGACAACCCAACAGTTGTCTCCACTGCCACCAATTCCAACATTAAAATGCTGCTTGTTAATGCATCTGTAATAATAACCCATCAATATGAACACCTCAGGCTGCATATTGATTATTTTAATTTCAATTTTTCAAGTACATTTTGTTGATCATACTGTTGTACTTTGAATGATGCAGTGTTTTTTACACCGTTATTACTTTTTTCTGAATTAAAGCATCTTCCATCACAGGAACACAGGACCATAGAAGTGTAGACTAAGAAACACTAAAAATACCATTTGGCCATCTCTGTTAGTTCATGAAAATTAATCAAAGCACTAGTTTTGTGCTCTCCGCTGGTTCTGTCTTTAATTGAATACAATGATATTAAAATGAAACTAATCCTCATTCTGTTGAGCCCCTCTGAAACCCTTTTAGACCCCTGGGGGGGTCCCTGGACCTACTTTGGCAAACTACTGGTATTTAGGAGATGTGATTTTATTGGTTCAAAGTGGGACACCGGCTGTAAAACAGCCATTAAGAGGTTAAAGTAATCTCAAAGGACAAAAAACATGCAAGTTTCACCTTCAAACAGCATGCAACATCATGAGCACCAAAGGAAATACATGAAAATATTTAGCAAATTTCTAGCGATAGTTACAAATACAATTTGAATTGCTTTATTAAAGTCAGTGCTACAATACAATCACACATAGGAAGTGATAGGTTAATCAATAAATCTTATTAAGATGAGGATGCGTAGACATAAAGTGACGCACATTGAATTACAGAGATCGAAAGAACACTGGCTTATGATTAGGGTGTAATTCTGAGAATTGCCAAATGTGTCGCCAGGGGCTCTGACAAGCCGTGTGTTAAGAGAGGCAAAACATATTACCCTAATAGACTAATATGCAAACTACTGGCTGCCCAATTACAGGACTTAATAACGCATAAACGATGCGGGTCCTGTTCTTACAAGAGGAAGAGGTCGCTGTTAATTCAGTCAAAGGGCTGGGTTTGCTGTCAACACAGGCAGCGGTTCCACGCACATACTGTCTCTGTTTCCCTGTGACTCGTTCTGTATTCAAGACTGAGAGTTAATGATGGAGAATCTGAGCGTTAAATTAACAGTAATTATATGGCCCCAGTGCTGTAAAGATTCAATTTCTTTGCAAGTCTAATGGGCCTAAGTGTCCCTGTGTGGCGGCAGAACTCTCTATGAGATATTTATGATTGAAAGGCACACAGACAGAACAAAAACAAACAAACACACATACATACACATAGAAACACCTATAGAATAAAGGCGTCCATGGCTTTTTACACGGAGATTGGAAGAGATATTTTCTGATGTAAAAGTGCAGCACCAAAGTTGTATACAAGGCCAACACTCTTTGAATCCAGATGTGAAAAGCCACTTTTTTGCACTTGTGTAAACAGTGCCACCTGCTCTCCTACATTAGTTTGAAAAAGAGTGGTTCAAGTGTGAGGTGAAGCCATTTATCTGAGCGAATGTTTGCAAGCAAACCACTATTCTGCTTGCTTTCACTTTCTGCAGACCAGTGTGTGACCAGCCCACGTCCCTCCCCCTGTGGGAACCCTAACGCAGGGGTAACTAGGGCAGAGGGGGGCTTCTTTATGCTGCCGGACACAGGGAGATAATGGCCATTCCTCCACAGCTGGCCCACACAATCAAAGAGAGGGGGGGCTCGAAGGATTCCAGCTTTAACCAGGCCATTGTCTGGGCTAATTACATCTGAATGCAAGACCCCGAGAACCCACCTCCCCCCTGACCAAAACCTGTGCAGAATACCCCAAACAACCCTTCAGGGATGAGGGAGAGTGCACAGACACGGGGCACACACACAGAAATATATAAACCCCGGACTCCTTCATTACCCCTAAACATAAGCACACAAGCATACACACCCACACTTGTTCATTACCCATACACATTCACATCCCCAGTAGACTCTCATCAAAGTACTGTGTCTCTCTCTCACACACACTCACATGTGGCACTCAGCATTAGATCAGATCTCAGCTTGTGCGCTCAGAAGAGATGAGGAGGTCTTAGAGGACTTAGGTTGAATAGAAAACACACTGAAGAGCCTTTCCCCAGTGCACCCCCATAATCCAAATCTATACACTCCCTCTGCCCCCCAACCGCCACTTCTTGGCTCCGAACTGTGTAGTCTCAGCTCGGTACAGTGCAGTCTTTATTAAAAAAACCCAGCAGCAGCAGAATGATGTCAGGATGTCCTGTTCTGTTGCTTCGTCATTTGGTTTTGTAGTTAGAAAATACATCCAGTTTGTTTCCTCACAAACAGACGATCCTAAAGACACACAGGAGATGGTTAAGTGTGCTTTCTTATACTAAAATTTTCAGGCGCAAATGATGTTAATGAGCCCAAATGTTAATTGTTTGCTTAAAAACAGCACTGACAGGGACGGAAGTGTTAAGAGCCTAAGATATGTGAAATTTATATTAATTTTGCATTGAAATGTCTGTTGAAGTCTGAAAGATGAAAAGAGTTGAACTGTCATTTAAAGAGTATGAAATGAAAGCAGTTGAAATGTCAGTTTAAGTTGAAGTGCCAGAGATAGTTTGAGAGTGCATTGTTAAGAGTTGTAGTGTTGGTGTGTAAGAAGCGACAACCGTTGAATGGCTGTTAGTTGAAGCATCCGCTGATATGTAGAGGCTGAAAGCTGAAGTTGAAGCGTGTACGTGCAGTGTGTACGCTGCAAATGGTCCGGGTGTCAGGAAGCTCAATAACTGAAGAGCTACAGTGTGATGAGGTCTCCCACTCTAGATTTGAACATACCAGTGCAGACCCATCAAACCATTTGCTTTCCATCCCCTAGACTGTGTGTGTGTAAAAGTTCAGGTTTCCATAGATGTATACACTGTGTGTGTGTGTGTGTGTGTGTGTGTGTGTGTGTGTGTGTGTGTGTGTGTGTGTGTGTGTATGTGTGTGTGAGAGAGACAGTGCCAGGGTTAGGAGGTCTCACTGGTGCTCAGTTTAGCATTGATTTATTCTCTTTCTCCAATTTATTTTCCCTTTCGCCGGCTCTGCCTCTAGGAGGACAAATGGAGGAGAAATGGCAAACCCAGTAACCATCCTTCACACACACACACACACACACACACACACACACACACACACACACGCGCAGTGACAAATGTTTCTACAAGCAGCAATGCACTGAAATTCATATTTATACATGGAGCTGGCAAGCAAACACTCACACAAACACATCCTCAAATACTTCTAAAGCCCATGTTTTCATTTTCCAGCGTGACTGTGCTGGACCAATCAGAGAGGTGACCATTCTGTGGAACTATAAATTCACAACACTCCCAAAGTCCCAAAGCACCATGGCTCCTATAAGACTTCCCATGTTGTCCCATATAACTGTCTTCAGAGGACCCATAAAGACGCAAGGGGATGGTCTACCTCTAGGTGAGTGGTCATAATTCACCAGCAGGTATTTTTACTGTGACATTGCTGTCAAGGTGCACAGATTCATCTCGTCTCCTGCTTTATAATGTCCTACACAAACTCCTGATAGGAGAAGCATGAGTGCAGTCATATTTTACGGGCAGCATTCTGTCACATCGCACTGTAATGGTTTGGTGTTGAAAAAGGAGTGTGCTGGAAGAGCAGTGTGTGGGCTCGTGGGCTCCTATCTTAACGTCTCATGTCACTTCTGCTTTCAGGTATAATAACAAACCTCCCCCTTTCCTTCCCAATTAGAAAAAGAGTGCATCTGAAACAGGGGAGCGAGGCACGGGAGGAGGGGCAGGTTGGTCGTTAAACCCACTTGAAAGCTCAGTGCCCTGATCGATAGTCTTGGGCCAAGCAGGGATTAAAATCTGGCTAAGTCTGTTCTAATCAATACTGATGGCTAACCCTGGGGTTAAAACAGGTGTAAATCTCCATACATGTCCATACACAAGTCTGCACTATGGCCTACAGTACAGATAAATCTACAGCTATCCATGCAAATGGACACACAATGGGTTACAGTGCATGAGTAGTCAATATGAATGAGTGCTGTATAGGCCTTCAGCAGCAACACTTCTACTTGTATCTATGTGAATATACGTTCCAGTGTCCAGTTAAGAAATTGAGGCAGTAAATTTGGACTCGTCGATGGAGATGACCAGAGTGAGCAAAGCTCTCATAAATGTGTTTGAAGAGGTGCAGCGTGTGTGTATGTGTGAAGAGTGAGCGACAAACAGTAATTTTTGTATCTGTGTCTGCACCTATACACACAGCAAAGCAATAAAAGTGGTGAAAATGTCTTATAGACAGAGAGCTGACATGCATGATTGACTCAGTGCTTGGATTGATCGCACAAGCACAGGTCTGCGTATCAATTACCAATACTGATCAGTGTAGCTATGGACAGACAACAACAGGGCAAAAGCAGTTGCATACCTATATTCTGATCAGCTAATTCTACCAGTCTAGAGATTTATGTCTTTCTTAAAATCTGTTTCTTCTCACCATGGGGGACAGATTTCAATGATCTTCACAGAAAGGAAGTAAAATGCATTATGTTTAAAGAATAGTTTGATATTTAAGGAAACACACTAATTGTCCCGCAGAAAGTTCGATGGGATGAATGTTGCCAGTCTCAAGGCTATACAGTGACGCTTGGGCTGAGGACTATTTTGTGATCAGGACTCTGGCATAAAACCACATAGTGTCATTTTTACTATACGGTTTTGGATGCATCAAATGAGATATAAAGCGTTAACTCATGGCCAGGAAGATGTAGGTTGGTGGATTTTGTTACTTTTGGACAAGACTAGCTATTTCCACCCATTTCAAGTTCTTAAACTAAACTAAACTAAGATAGCTGGCTATTAGTTTAAGCGTCACTGTGCAGACAGTTAGTTTGTGAAACTTCTCATTAAACTTAACATATAACTTTAATGTTGCACATATCTTACTTCACCAATATTAATGAGTATTGGTTGTTTTTACTTTTACTTTGACACATTTTATAGGAAATCTGAATTGTTTGCATGCTAGCACTGAACCTGAAACACAATGACAAAAACCTCACACCTCTGTTCCAAACCCTTGAAACCAGTTCTACAAAAATGCAACCACAATTTCTGCTTCTCACTTGGATGGCAACTCTTTCTTTTTTTTCACATACACCACACACAAATTCACCTCATTTGGCACAGTCTTTATGACTAAAGTCTCTTGTGTTCATGGGGACATCATTGTCCTTCATAACGGTGAAGCAACACAATCAATTGGCCACACTGATGACTCACAGGTACAAACACTAGTTACTAAATTGGTCAATTACTAAACTGAACAGAGGGCTGCAGGTAAACTCTCCTGTTTTCAAGATGAATGAAAACCATGCAGAGTGATGTACTGCAACAGGATAGTCAGGGTGAGAGGAGGAGGGCAAAAGAGGGAGTGATCATCATGTCGTCACCATGTTTGAGAACGAAGCTGAGCATTTACTGTTGCTCCCATTTGTACCTTTAAACTAGGAATACTTAAGTGAGCCCCTCTTTACACGCTCTCATTTTACTCTACTGCTCCAGCCCTGCATCTGTGTTGTAGCTGGCTCCCTAATCCTCCAGGCCCAGTTGTGTCTCCATAAACTGACTCAAAGCCTGAGTCATCAAGTCTGAGTCAAGTTTCAAGATGGACTCCAGTGCCCCACGATGGCCAAGTCAAAGAGCTGACATACAAATAAAAAAGGTCAACATTTAACACAAATGCACCATTTAAAAGGGAGTTCACTCGCTGTGTGTGACACAGTAGGCCCACACACAATTTACTTGATAACTGCAGTGTGTAATTTACAATATACAATCTGTAAAATGCTAAACTTGATGTGAAATGGGGCAATGAGACAACTAAAGCTTTTTTTCCCGTGTGAAGAGCTTACATCATCAAATGTCATGTGTTTTTTTTTTTTTCTTTTTTAGGCGTCTCCATTTTTTTGCCAGAGACCCCAGCTGTTCCTCAATCACACCGTGTCCTCCATGTCTCCTACAAACTAGGGGGCAGGGCAGAGGGAGGCCTATTGAATAGACCTCTTACTTTTGTGTCTCCTTTTTAAACACTGACCCAGACCCCCACCACTGCAGCATGCAATACTCCAAGAGAGTGCCCAAATGCAAAAGCTGGAGAAAGGACATGTTCTTCTGCATTTATACAAGAACTAAAACATTACATTTCACCACACTGCAGGTTAAAATAGTCTGTACTGAAATTAATTACGGTGCTACCAAAACTCTCTTTAACTTCTCTTCAAACATCAAGGTCAAGGTCAAAATGTGAGATACAATGAGTCCTAGTGATGTTGTAAGGTTGGGCTTAATCCACAACTACGTTTAAAGATCCTGAAACTGAGCCAAGGTGTATGTCCAGGGATCGAACCAAGATGGATAGGGGAGAGACCTCAGGGAGCAATAACGGTTGTTCTCAGTGTGGTAATCAAACTAATCTCTGTCTTGTTCTCTCACTTGTTTTCTGTCTCTAACACACAAGCACAAACGTAATGTCTTTTTTCCTCATCGAGGTTTTTCCTCTTCTCTTATACCCTCTCTGAATGTACTTAAATGGTGACAGAATATGAAAAGGTAAGAGGTATAGCCCCCCTCAGTATTTCCTGTCTGTAGTTACCATGGGATACAGATGTGCACAAGTTTGTTACAGTGTCTCTCAGCATGTGGAATTCGTGTGACTCCTAATGAATGAACAAACTCGCCTTCAAATAGCAGTGCAGTGTATGCCACAAGAAGAAAATGTTTCTGTTGGATACATTCAGAGCTGTACTCCTATGTATTATTAGCCTATATGTTCTAGCAGTTACACATACACAGGGACATAACCCCTACTCTCATTATGAGTGGCAGATGCACAAAACTGCAGGAATGAAAGCAAACATTGCTTTTGTGAAGGAACACTGCTTTACACGCCTTTTTCCATGCATATCAAATGTGTTTCGGCAATTGGAAAGCATAATTCAGGGTGGAGGAAAAAAACAGAGGAGCTACTCTTGGAGGCAACCTAGCCAATTAATTTGCAGCTCAGATCTCAAAGCCTCACTGGTGAGGTGCTAGGCTACATACCACTAGGCTAATTTGTGTAGCAGGTCTGTATTTAATATATGCATGAGGCTAATTCAGTTAGTGTCGTAGCCCTGTAGCTGTGCTGAGCGCGGTGCTAGCTCCCATTAGCGATGTTTCTGCCTCCAGTGGAAATCAACAGAAGTCGAGGCCCATGCCGCTTTTTTGCATAAAGCAAACAAAATTAAATTTGCTTCACTAAATCAAAGTGTAGTGCCAAATGTGGGACTCTCTCTCTCTCTCTCTCTCTTGCTCCCACTGTCTCTCCCTCTCTGCATGTCCGTCTGTCTGTCTTGTTCTCTCTCTGAGGGATAAATTACTCCAGAATCATAAAAGAGTAAAAAATTACACACGGAGAGGAAAAGAGAGATTTCAGTCAAGTGGGATTCCCCCTCCAAAACAATCCCAGCATGCTTTTGCTTACTGAGATGTTGGCTTATGTGTCTCCAGTGTGTTGTGAGTGTTTCTCTGATTTTATCTGTCTGTTTGAGCATGTTTCCCTCTGTCTCTTTGGTTGTATGATGCATGTATTTACAGTATTTGTGTGTTTCTCTCTCTCAGGAAAATTTGCACTTATTTGTACAGAACTGAATGTTGTGTTTTGTGTCTGATATGTACAAAAATGGCATTGCATGAGCTCAACCAGCTTTTTTTACATTTATGGAAGTGGAACCATGACCAAAACCTCATCCAGGAACAAAATCCATCCAAAACAACTTTAAACACAGTACCTTGAATTAATTATCCTTTAACCAGTTTAGTTTTTTTTTTTTGTTTGTTTGTTTTTTACTCACGAGAGGTGAATGATGCTTAATAATGTCTTTCCATCATGCAGCCATATCTGAGCTCATTTATTTTGTGCAGTTTTATTGCCAGATTCTGGTGCCAGAGTCAGTATTTTTAAAAAGAATAGAGAGAAAGAGTGTGTGTCTATTGGTTTGTATGTGTGTATGAGAGAGAAAGAGAGACAAGGAGCGAGTGCTCTTTGCAGTATACTGCAGAGCTAGTCTGTAAAGAAAAAAAAAGGGCCGCTTAGCTGTTCCTATTGAACTTGACCTGCGGGCCAGATCAATGTATGTGTGAGTGTTTATGTGTGTGAGAGACAACCCTGGTGTGTGTGTGTGTGTGTAGGTGCACATCCACAAGCGTGAGTGCGTGCTGCCAGATCAATGTGTCTCCGTGTGCCACGGAATGAGAGAGCACACTGATTACCCAGGGGTGGCGGGAGGGAGGGGAGGAGGATGGGAAGGAGGACGACGAGGAAGAGGAGAGGGAGGTGGGAGGGATGAGAGGATGGAGGAAGAGGATGATGATACAGAGGGGAGGGAGGGAAGGCAGGGGAGGGAGAGGGTGATGAGATTGAGCAGAGGACAGAGCTGAGACCAGGATCAGGAGAGAAGCTCAGCTCATTTCATTTTCATTTTCCCTTCATTTCACTGCGAGCTGAGCCGTGTGTCGGGGCATTCCACATGGATGGGGTGCCAAAATTTAGATCCACAGCCAGATGGCATAGATCAGTGGGGAAATAGCAACACAATCTGAATGGAATGGGATGGTTGGGGGTCAGTGATCCATGCGCCTTTCTTTCCGTCTTCTTTTTTCTCCCCCTCCTTTCTTTCTGCAAAGCACCTGAACATTGATAAACCCAACACTCACATGACCAGAGAGATGTGCTGCTGGTTTATAAGGTAGATATAAAACTCTGCCAGTCTCAAGGCCATTGACAGTATTTCTTTATGCATGTCTCAAGATGCTGTCTGTGTCCCCTTGTCTTGCTTTTTGATGTGTTCATTGTTGAGCATATGAAGGACTGTGGCCCAATCCTCAGCACTGCAGGGGCTCCTCTCATCTCTCCCTCTCTCTCTCTGTATTTTCAGTCACTAGCAATTCTGTTTGCAAACCCCTGCCCGTGTCCAATCAGCATGTAGCCAGTGTAAAGTGTATCTGTGTGTGCGTGTGTGTGTATGAAAAAGAGAGGAGGTATGAGTGGAGGTGGGAGGTGCTCCTCTGTCTTCTTTCTGAAGGGCTACATTTCATCTGTGATGTGTTCTGTTGGGTCTATACGGTCCATGAGAATTGTACACCTCATCCCAAATGTATAACAATGTAATCGTGTATGTGTTTTCCGTGCGTGTATGTATGAAAAAGTCCAGGGACAGTTAAAAAACCTTTGGCAATTCCCCAAGTTGTGGGAGAAAACTCATTCCCAGATTTTGTGTTTAATTAAAACTGCAGTGTGAAAGAAATAAAGAATGTTTTCACACCGAACATCCAAGTGCAACATTGTGCAGGGTGAGACCCTTATTTTCAGTGGTGAGTGTGGCTCTGCTGTTCATCTGTGCCAAACATAGCAGTACACACTGCAATATTTTTCCAGAAAACTGAACTTTTGACCTCCAAATATACCAGTATTTTTTTTTTAAGTGCCAGTTTTACCATGGAGAAGAACAAGGAATTTGAGTTAGATACATCTACTCTCTTACATTGTAGATACTGGATTTGAAAGTTTATGTGATTGATAAAATTCTTTGTTTGTTTGTTCTTACAATTTGCTCCTTCATAGATTTTCAGATCAGATAGTTCATAGCGTGGAGGTCTGACTCACCAGATGTTGGCTGTGGGTATAACGTCTGCCATTGGACACTTATTTCAGGCAGCATCCTCCTTACTTTCTGCTTCCCCAGCCTGTTACCATTTTTAAGTACTCCTTCGCTACAGGAAACAACAACAACCTCTGAGCAACCTACATGCTGAAAATAGCAAGTTTTGATTAAGATTTGGGCAATTAGCCATTTTAATGACAGTGCTTGCGTGTTTTCATGCTATGTTCCACTAAAACGTGTCCCATCCAACACCATTTTGCAGGGCTGCCATTGCTGCGTTCTGGGCTGAGTGCTGCTGAAGATGATTGTGATTGGTTTGAAGAAATGCAAACATGCCAAAGCATTTCCCTACCTATAGCAATATAATAATGGGTGCAGCCAGACCATTCAGACACAGACACAGAGCTGTGGTCTGGCTATTTGAGACTAATATAGTAGTTATGTCAAGAATGAAAAAAGGGAGCTTGAAGCAAAAGTTCAAATCGTTTCTCATGCCTCAAATCAGCAGATTTGGCCCATAATGGCTTGAAGAAATGGTTGTACACATGCATGGTTGGATAAGTCAGTGTTTCTAAAACGGCTGTAATGATTTCCCAACAAAGACAAATGATGGGCATGTTAAGTGAAGGAGAGAACTGTCAATAAGCCTACTTGAAATTACATAGTGGCTCAGTTTCATAAACATATTCTAGGCTTAATTTTGCTCATAGATTACACAAATGCAAGAAAGAACATTTCACAAAATTAAAGACTGACAAATTTAAAGCTAAAACATTTAGACACCTTACCTCCAGGCCAACTCAGGCCTTAAGCCAATGTTACCATGGTAACAATCAGTGATACCTGTACCAGCCACTAGCAACCAACAACAAAAAACAGGAAAACATGGCTCATAATTTGTGGTTTTCTAACATTGTTATAGAAAAGAGCAATGAGAAGGACACAGCCTTTTATTTCCAAATCAGATTTTTCTTTTTATTGTTTCACTCTCCACTGAGTTCCTCATCTAAAATGTCCTTGTAACTGTTGAATTCTTCTAAAAGCCAAACATTTACCGCTGAGGTAAATGGAGCTCAGAGGATGGATGATGTCCCTCCATTGACCATTTTTTTTATTTTGAAAAAAAAGTTAATTAACCAGAATTCATTGTGCCACTGTCCAACTTAAGATAATCAAAAACTACACTTCTTTGTGCAATGGAGGAATTTAAATGTCTATCTTGAAGTCAAAATCAAACCCTGTCTTTAAGAAACCGGCCTCTGTGCTATCAGCAAATCAGTAAATGATTCAGATTACATGCTGCTATAGGCTAATCATAAACATGACTTATCACTGATACCTGATGAAAATGAACAAATATATTTAAACACTGACAATGATCTGAATTGATACGCCCCTAAAACAGCCATAACCTATAATACATGTAGGATGAATTTTAAAATTTTTACAGAGGGTGAAGATGTATTATATGTAAAAAACTGTCAATGGTGTAATTTATTGCTAGAAGGAGTTGTAATTTGTGTATCTGTATCATATGTGTACATGAGTGTGTGTTTTTGATGTCAGGACATCTCAGATACTACACACACACACACACACACCCTCCTCCCTCTAACCCCTGTCTGCGTAGCTCTACCTCAGGAGGAAATTGAATTGGAGAGTTGACCCTTCCTGACAAAAGGCAAGCACCATTGATTTTTATTGAAACTCGAGCCATCGATACTGAAATTGCTTTTGATTTGTGGTGTGTCTGCTTCCATGTGTTTGTTTCCCCAGTGAGCGGCACAATCTGGATCTGATTGTAATTTCAGTCATCGTCTTGTCATAATTTGAGTTGTGGCACACTTAAAAATTCCATACCTCATAAATTACATTAGAGAAACCATTTCAGTTTATACAAATTAATATCAGATATTTACAAAATAAAATTGGCTTGGGTTCCAGTGATAAAGCTATTATGCTGAAAGAAAAACTGAAATGGAATTTGACTTCCATCAACTGAGTTAATAAGGATATTATTTAAAGGCCATGTGAAACTGTAATTATGACTTTCGGATAACAGATTAGTTCATTGCTTTATATTAAATATCCAAACAAATTTGAGTTTCAAATTTAATTCTTGAAACAGCAGGTGACAAAACAATCACACCTCGAGGTTCACTGAGTAGCTACTCTGGAGCTTTCAGTTGTGCCACATGATCTTCATAAGCCCATGGTATTTTCTCAGTCATGGATTTGCAAGATTTTCAAATTTCCATGTTCAGTTTCTATTGAACAATTTCCATCTACTGAAGAATATCAAAAAGTTCCAGAATGGCATCAAGAAATTATGTTTTTTTCCCTCAAAACCAAACAAATGTTGTGACATTTTACTGTGAAAGAAAGACTGGAAGAGTGACTGAATCTTCCTGCTGCCACGTCATTCAGAGATTCACTTTGTTATTTTTATTTTTCATATGAATATTTACCTCACCATTACTACGGTCTACAATTAGTCTTTAATGTTACAACACTTGCTACTTATATCACAAGTACAATAATACTATAATTATATTGAATTGTCATTGTATTTTATATTATATCTTAGTATATGTTGTGGTATTGTTTACATTTTTAACATATAGGCTGTATCATTATAACAGTATAATTTGTATGTGGTGTGTTTCATATACTGCATAAATATAATATGTAAAATGTTAATACAAATGTGTATATTGTATTATTATTATTATCATACTTTTATTACAAATAGTAGACACATCATGTAATTTGATAATTTTTCATTATGTCATCTCACTAGTTGAATTTTTAAATTTTCTTTTTATCTTTGTTTGCATATGTCTCAGACTTTTTCTGTTCTGCTGTAGCATGTGCCTCTCCCCTCTGGGATCAATACAGTCCTAGTTGGATTTGGTCACTGCTCACACTGTCATACACTTGCTTGGATCATTGTTAGACAGTTACATACAGCATGAATTGTTTGATTGGATTTGGACACTACGCCCGCTCTCAGCTAACCACTTAGTATTATCACAACTGGACAAAGAACATCACTCTGCTTCTTTCAACCTTCATACGACGACGAGCACTCAGAGTAAATGAGCCTTTAAAAAACAGGCACATCAACACAAAACCCCACACATCATTGCTTTTACATAAGATAATTACAGAAACGCACATATGATCTGTCAGCTCAGGTACTTATGAACACACATGCACACACACACACGCACACGCGCACGCACGCACGCACGCACGCACACACACACACGCACGCACGCACACGCACACGCACACACACACGCACACACACACACACACACACACACACACACACACACACACACTCATTCACTCACACTTGACTGATGAAATCCAGTGTGGAGAGGCTGTGGTGGTGCATATTGATGCCCAGCCAAGAGCTCCCTGCTGGTCTTAACTTGATCCCGATGCGCCCCTGGATGGCTTTGCAACTCTGGAGACCTACTCTGTGGTTAACCTGCAACAATACACACACACATGCACACACAGATAAACACACACTTCCCTCAAAACCCAGCACACCCTCAGCTCTAGCATGTTTTATGAGTCTGGATTTGGCTTTCAGCACATAGTCGCAATTCACTGTCACCAGAAAACAAAGCACAGCAACCTGTGTGGTGTGTGTGTGTGTGTAAGTAGGTGTGTACCTCCTCACATACTGTATGTGATCACAGTGTGTGCGACTCTGTCATTGCTGCTCCTAGCTGGGGCTCTCACTCCTTCCCTCTCTAACACATGCTGATAGACACTCATATTTCCTGTGGTAACAAGCGTGAAAATGGCCTCATAAATCCAAAGTGGTTTTACAGAGACCACATCAGCGGCCTAAAGGAGATGTATTATGTAAATAAAACAACACGCCATCAGTAATACTGGCTCACCACCAGATCATAATGACTCAGTGGGAGACTTTTAGTGGAATACAGCAACAGTTCGATTAAGTGTGTTGTCATACATACTGTATATGAGTGTGTGTGTGTTGCATGCATGTGTGTGCATGCAAGCCCCCACAAAGACACACTCCCTTGCTACATAATTTGATATTTCATCGTAAGTCTCTATCCCAGCATGGTGTGGCTCTTTGCAGCCTGCCATGGTCCAGCGATCTGTCAGCAGCGCACAGGGAAGGCAGGGCCAATCCACTTCCTTGGTGTCACACACAAACATTCACACACCACTCACACTGTTTATTAAAGGTGAAGGAGCGAGGAAAGGTGTGTGTGTATGTGTGTACAAGAACTTGCATACAAACATAAAATGGACCGAGGTGTTCAGCGCGTGCAGCAGCGGTGCTTTGATACACAATCACAACTGAGACTCACATATTCAGTCATTCAAACACACACACACACACACACACACACACACACACATGCCCTCACGGCTTGCCTAGCTCCGACCCGTGATGGATTGGCTGCACTCCTGCCGTGACAGACGAGCGATGGATGGAGAGCTGAGAAGATGAAGGGAAAAAAGGACAGAGGGGGGAGTGTGTGTGTGTCTGTGTGTGTGTGTGAGAGGGCGTGTTGGAGGAGAAAAAAGAGCTGAGTGCAGTGGTCTTGGTGCCAGGGAGGATCTTACATGGGGCCAAGCAGATCATTTCCTCCTCGGCAGCACGTGTCATTTCCTCTAAACAAACAGCCCTTCTGTGGACAGGAGAGAGGCTGGAGGCCTGCCCTGTCAATCTCCATCCCTCCCTCTCTCCCTCCCTCCTCACCTCCATCTCCCTCTGTCCTCTGTCTCCTCTGTGTGTGAGTAGGTGTGTGCATATTTTGTGCCTCCACAAATGAAAGTACAGTATCAGTATGTCCATTTCAATCCTATATGGACCTTTGCGCCCACAAGCGTTGTCTTTTTGGCTCCAAAATGAATGTTGAAATGATTATTTGATTCATTGATTGATTGTTAATTAACAAAAGATCGATCAGTAAGAAATTTCGGTTGACGAAAAGAGAACACCATTTTGAACATGAAAATCTGCTTACTTGTCATGAGCAATACTCAGCCTATAGATTATGTTTTCTATGCGTCTGGAGGGAGTTTTCCAACAGCTGAGAAAATGACCTCTGATGATGTCATGGTGATGTCATCAGGGTTGTCTCAGACTTAGCATGCGAACTTAAAAATTGTGACAGACAACATGTTACAAAGTGTTGCAGGGGCCCTACATTTGAATGATGAAGGCATTTCTCGGGTATGGAAAGTCTAACAATATGTAATAATATATGCTGTAAGAGTCATGATGTTTGGAGGTGTTTCAAACATCAGGAGTACTCATTTAATTGTTTATAGCTGTGGTTAGATCAAACAAGTACAACTGCCTCGTTCATTTCAATGGGAACTCAGTGGCAACAGGTTGACAGAAAAAAAAAAATGCTCATTTTATGGGTAAAAAGTTCAACTTAAGTTCAACTTTTTCTGCAGATGCAGTGTCATCCAGAAACAGACTGCTTTGGCAAATCAAATACAGGCAAGTGCACATTACTCAGCAGATTACTTTGTCTCCTTTCTCTTAGTGTTATAAACCGCTGTGTCATGTTCGGGGGTCTGTGTAGCCTCCGGACTCATGGATGAAACTTTGTGGATCATTTCATTACCTCACCAATACCTAAAATAATTGATAGAAAGAGTTGAGAGACTTGGTACTTCTTTGTTTCTTCATGTAATTACATAGTAAACTGATTGTCTTTTGGTACTGGATTCTAAACAAACTGAAGATGCCACCGTGGGCTCTGAGAAGACGTTCTAACAAGTTATAAACAAAACAATATTCAATCCCTTATACACATGTAATATAAGAACATATATGGGATTCCCATATACATATTGTATATGTACATATAAAAGAACATATGTAAAAATGATACATGAAACTTATTATCAGAAATTAGAACAATTTCATACACTGACAACAAATATGTGTTAATGCATATATGGCAGACATGCAATTTAAGACTTTAACATAAAAAATAAAAAAATATATTCATTCTAAAGCTTGTCAATACAGTATGTTGACATTATATACATTTCTGTATTGAGACTCAAGGGTGTCACGATGGCCTAGTGATTAAGATGCGTACCAAGTAAAATGTCTCCATCCGTTTCCATTCCAGATAGGAACTGTAGCTGTGTGTCATAGTCCTCTGTCTCTCTCTCCCCACATTTTCTGTTCTACTCTGTCTGATACCCATAGTTAAATCAATAATACAGTTAAATCAATAATGAAAATGTTCATTAGTCGCAGCCCTATGTAAGACACAAATAAATATTGCATATGCATTTGTGTGTGCGCATATGTATGGATGTGTGCATACAGGAAGTGCCTAGGCCACCTGTCGTTTCTGCAGTAAATAGCCATGTTAGGCACAGTGTCAGACATGATTTGTGTTTTCCAACCAGGAGTGTGTTGTGTGTGCAAACCACCAATTACGCTTGCTCCTAATTACGCACTTAAAGACGTAATTAGGCCTGTCTGTTCCATTGCTACACAAAGCGATATCACACAGTACACCAAGGCACTCTGCGCAGGGAGAAGGTTCACACATGGGCAAACAAGCGAATGCACACACTCACACACACACACGCATGCATTTTAATTAACATATTAATCGTGCACACTTAACATATATGGAAAACAACTTGGGAACAAACATAATGGACCGTTAATGGATTTATGTACTGTAGGTTGATTTCTTACAAGAGCTCATACTGCCATTTGAGAAAATACATGCAAATGAAGTAACACAAAGAAAAACGTCTTCACTACTTTGACAAAATGTATGTCACATTAAACAAGATGCCATAAATAAATATGACACAAGCAATTTCGGAATCGCCAAACTTAAATGTCAAAAAGAAAATATCTCTAAATACAGAAAACAAAAAAGAACATCATCCATTCATCAATCAAAAATAATTAATAATATTAAGTTTAACATCCTGATTATGGGTGTCAATCACCGCTGGCGATGATTGACTGTATCATTAATTTGCATGTTTATAATCATGTTCTTCATAGTGTCACATTTGTGTTGTAATTGTTTTGTGTACACATTTTTGTATTTCCTATTTTTTCTTGCTGAAAACTGCTGCCTTCTGCATCCGGAGACAATGTAAAGATGAGGAATGGAGAGAGTGAACCAAACGGTTAAGCTGTGGCCGTAAAACCAAGACAATGGCCAAAAGGGGCCTGAAAACCAACGTAGAGCTGAGAGGAACTGCCGAGTCAGATCATAACTCTTACTGAGTTCATCACTATGAGCGTTTCACATATTGCATACTAATTAAAGCCATGGTAAATCTAAAAATATTGGTGAAAGCAGCTTTAAAGTTCAGTGCAGTGGTTAGGTCTTTTAACTTTTGCACTTTTTAACAAACTGGATCAGTCAGAAAGTCCTAGCTAAAGGTTTACTTTATGTTTCCAACACTCAGCTCAGCATCTGTTTCTACATTGTCCATTCACTCTGTCATCCAATAAAAATGTCACCGCATTAAAAATAACCTAAAAAGTCAATACATGTGATCAAAATAAAGATATGACACCCAGGGAAATCACAGACAGAAGCACACAAGCACACCTAATCGTTACCTCAACAAGCATGCTGGGGCTCCGAGGCAGCGAGCTACAAGAGGAATGAGGCACAAGCCTTCGTCTGAACCTTGAGATATCAGCCTTGTGTGTATGTGTGTGTGTGTGTGTGTGCGTGTGTGTGTGTGTGTGTGAGAGAGAGAGAGTGTATTTAGCAGCCCTCACTCTCTAGCTGGCTGCTTAAGAATCCAGTCACATCTCTTGCTAGCAGGCAGGCAGTAAGGCGCTTTCACGCTCACAGGTTTGCTTTGGTTGGGTCTAATACCCCTTTCTCTCTCTGTATGTGTATGTATGTGTGCGTGTGTGGGTGTGTGCACATCAGCACATGCCTAAATCTGACTCTTATGTGTAGCTAACTCTGCACTTCTTTGTTTCTTTACTTTCTGGTTGTGTGTGACAGTTGTGCGTTCATGTTTATACCGTGTGTGTGTGTGTGTGTGTGTGTGTGTGTGTGTGTGTGTGTGTGTGTGTGTGTGTGTGTGTGTGTGTGTTGGCTCTCGGCAGCACTGATAAACCCACTTAGACTCTCCCCTGATCTGTTCGCTCTGGGCTGACAGCCCCCTGCCTTGGCTCAAAGACACACACACAGACACAAACACATGCACACACACACACACATGCACGCACACACAGAGCCCTCTGCTTTAGCTGCTAGCTGATCTGTGACGGCCTGCCACTCAAAAGCAGCTCTGTTGAGACACTGCACAAAGGAGGAGAGGAGGCTGGGAGTGGAGGGAGGAAGAGAGGAGGGGGAGGAAAGGGTGGCAGTGGTGAGGAGGGTGGAGTAGGGGAGGGAGCGAGAGAGAGAGAGAGAAAGAGAGGGTATCAGTGTCTTTCTTAAGGGTGCCTGCTAGCTCCCGCTCCCTGGCTGTCTCCTTATCTCCCTACTCCTCACTCTCCTCCAACTGACTGGCTTTGGCAGCTGCTCTTCACTCCCCAACTTCCCAACCCAACACCACCCCCCATCCTCTCTCTCTCTCTCTCTCTCTCTCTTTCTCTATGTCCCATCTCTATTTCCCCCAGTCTTTATTTTCCTACCTGACTGAATGTCAACTCATCTTCCTCCCATTCTACTTCTCGAAACACTTAGCAAAAAATGAAAGAGAAAAAGTCAAAGGAATGAAAGAAAGGCAGGGGGCGCCATGGAGACAATTTGCAAAGGCATTTTGCAAAAAAAAAAAAAAAATGTATTGGAGCAAGAAAAACATATTACACCAAAGGAGAAACACAGGAAGTAGGAGGTTGGAAGCAGAATAAAAGCAGCTAAAACAGCAGTGCTCATACCTGCACAGTTTATGTCTTTGCTTTATCACAGGGATGCAGCTAACAGTAATAATCTACGGTCAGCAGCTCAAGACTGGTCGTGCTGTGCAGCCAGCAATGTTTGACTTTCTACACCAACCCCATACATATACTCAATTACCATAAACTAACAGAGATAATTAAAGGATAGGTTCACCCAAATTATGAAAAAAAAAGATTTTCTCGCTTAATTCTAATTAGACATGCAGATAGGCTTGGTTTAATTTGTCCACATTATGAGATATCCACCTCCTCTATTTCCACCTCGACCAAAGTATAATATAGATTTTATTTGGAAAATTTAATTAAAAATTCAACAGCAGCAGTCTTGAACTATTGTTTTCCGATAGAAACTATTCATCGTGAGGCCTTTGATTTATTCAGTGGGAGCATCATAAATGAAATTCCATTCACTTCCATGGTTTTGTGGTGGTGGCAGAATATATTTCAGTGCTCAAAATAAATAAATCAAAAACTGCAAGAGTAGATAGATGTTGCAGGTAACTGATTTACTTATTTATCATTTTAGTGAACTTATCCTTCATAATTTGTTAGCTGATTTTGATATGAAATCTGCACACATGCACTTATCAACAGGACCTATCTTGGAGTAATGATGAACAAATTGTGATGTGTCACGTGAAAGGTGTCAGTCATAGTAATGAACCCAAAGATTTTATTCCCCAAATCTGCAGTGACTAAGCTCTGACTTTACTGTACTACTACTACTCTACCTGCCCAGCACCAACCAGCAGACACAGAACGTGAGCAACAAGCTAAACTCAGTCAAACATTTAACAGCTAAAGAGCTATGATATATCTCTCAGGAGTTGGTGGCAAGACAAACAGACTGACTATTGAACATTTTGGCCAAGTGAATAATAATGTTGCTCTGTCTCAGCCAGATGTGTAAATAGGCAGCTGCATGCTAACATAAAATCGTTATAGAAATATTAATATGTCAATGCTGTGGTTACAGCTTGTTATACTTCTCCAAAACAAATCAATTAATATAGGTTTAAAGGAATAAAAAAGGTGATGGCGGAGGCTTCTATACATAGTGGAAGGGGCAGTGGGACAGAGGAGGAAAGCAAAGGACTAATAGGATTTGAAGAACAGAAAAACAGGGCCATGATCCCCACCAGGCTCAGACGAATGACAGCAACAAAGTTGGCAATAAGGTTAAGATGGAGCAAAAGACAAAGCAAGGAGTTTGTGGTGAAGGAGAAAAGGCGTACTCAGCAATATGGATCCATAGCCCTGGGTTAGTGAAGACAGAGAGAACTCTTCATCAGCACCTCAACTGCTGCCGATATCGCTGAGTCATCATCGCCCTGATACACAGCTGCAGGATTAAAAAGAAAATGCCTTCAACATCACCACCTTCATTATTACTCATCAGCCTTGTCATCATCCCTGCACAACATAAAAGTCGCCACGTGTATCGTTTAATATGAGAGAATGCAAAAACATTAACATTTAATTCATCTTCTAAATGAATCAAACTGTTGGTGGAGTTCATCCCCCTTAACTATTCTTCCCAAAGCCGAGTAGGAGACGCCTGGAGCTATTGGGCATCTTTCCCAGTGCCAGCCTCGCACCTGCCCCTGGCAAAAACAGAATAACTATGCAAAACTCTCTTTCACTCTTGCAGGCTCCCTCTCCTTCCTTGTTTCCTCTTTCCCTCTTTCAGTTTTTAATTAAACAGAAGCAGAGGGCTGCGAAAACCTGCTACTAATTACACAGCCGCTGCCTCTCTCTCCTTCTCTTTCCCTCTCCTCTGTTTGCTTGTTTCTCTCCCTTCACTTCTCTCTCTCTCTCTGAGCTGAGCTGAGCTGGAGCTCCGCCAACAGCCTGTGGAATCACTTACCAGCTTCCACGACGGGGGAGAGAACGTACACTTGTCGGCGTCCCCCCCGCACCCCCCAACCACACACACACACACACACACACACACACACAAATGTGAGGAGTCACATGAGCACAGACACATTGGTACAAAACGAGTACACGCACAGATGCAGACAAGCCTGTTCACAAGTCAGAATGTGCAAAATACAGACTCACAAACACATACACACAGGTCACATGCCAGACATCCTGACACACTTGTGCTTACCCATTTAGCAGCTTTGCTTTCACACTGTAACTGTGCGTATGTGTGTGTGTGTGTGGCAAGTATGAGGGTGATCAGCTCCCTAATGAGAGAGAACACTAATCATATTTCACACTGACACATACACAATCACAACATCTGTACTGTGGCCCGCCCTCTCATTCCTCTCCCCCTCTTCCTCAAATGCACAGTAGCTTCCCTCCCCCTCTCCTCCCTCCTCACATCCTTCACCTCAATCCCCTGCTTCTCCACCATCCTTTCCATCATATTCCCCACTCTCCAGCTTTCTATCGCTCCCTTTTCTTCCATTCCTCTCCTCTGTCGTCTTGGTTTTTTCCTTTCTGGAGTGATCAAGCAGACTCTGAATACACAGAGATAGAAAGCTTGAGGCTGACACCCCTCTCAACCTACTCTCTCTGTCTCCCCTCATCAAACTATGCATCTCTTTTCTTCTGTTTCTTTTCCCCTCCTTTCCATCTTAATACAGCATGCTCTTATTTAAGCTTGTGCTTTAAGCAGGGTGGCGGCAACACTGTAATTTAACAACGGGTAGTCCAATCCATCACACAGACAATGTTCACACACTGCTGCCATGCATCACCTGCAGGCGAGTGTGTGCATTTGTGGCTGTGGTGTGTTTGAGCAAGAGAGAGCAAAAGAGTAAATCAGTGTAAAGCAAAAAGGGGGCAAGGGAGGGAAACCGAGGCGGGACACAGAGAGAAAGGGAAGGAAGTCATGGCAGAGATAACACAGAGTGTGATATAAAGACAAGTGTAGAGTCACATCCGCAAGGAAACACACAATAATGGCTCTGAACAGTGTTTGACAGAGCAGGGAGTGATAAAACAGGAGTGGTAGCTTGATGATAGGAGGTAGAGGGAGCAGATAGAGAGATGCAGCTTTATAAAGTAGCTGGACAGCAGGAGTGGGCGGGACACAGGAGCCCCCTCTGCTGCAATCAAGCCTCTGTCACCATCTGGACGCCATTTTAAAACCATCAGCTCTGGCTCCCCATGTAAACAAGGGCGCGACCCCAAACATGCTCCCCTCACTAAATGGGCTTTTGCTGGCAGCTGCAGACCCCAAAATGGCTGACTTTGTGGGGCGAGCACTGGAGCCAGAATGGCTGACTGGCTGTATTACAGGGGAGGGCGTTCTGTTCTTCATTACTGCAGAATTTCTGACTGTGTACAAAAGATGTTACATTGTCATTGATCCAACATGTGTTGGTAGCAGTGAGTTGAGCGCTCCAACACCTCCATAACTGATGACTTTGAGGAAAAAGGGGGATGCATGGTGCCTGGTTCAATTGAATTTTACATTTGTTCCAGTCTGTAGACAGATAGACAAGATAAGAACAGAGCATGTGCTGGCTCATCAGTAAATCACTATTCTTAAGGACCTAATGCTTATGGACATTAAGTTAACATGATTTTAAAGTGGAATCTAATGTTACATTTATGCAGTCTGAATCAGAAAGGTGGCCAAATTCTTTCCATTTTGCCAGTAATGATAGTTCACGTCTGTATTCACTCATTTGGCAGATGCTCTTATCCAAAGCGGCTTAAAAATGAGGGAAAACACTAAAGTAGCAGTTAACATTTTTCCGATTATGCTGATAATTTTCTCGATATTTAGCCCTCAAAATGTAAAAAAAAAATGAATTAATAAAACAGAGGTTCAAGTTTACATCCTCAAATTGCACATTCACAATCCAATGATATTCAATTCAGATAGAAGCTAAACAACTTAAATGACTAATTGATTATTAGAATAGTTGTTATTCTGTTGATTGATTAATTGTTTCATCAACTATTAGTTTCAGCACTAACTGTTAAACTGGGTGGGGATATATAGTTATATCACTAAGCCAATAGAAATTTGTTGAAAAAAATATTCTTGCCATGAATACACATCAACAAAACAGGTCCACCTAAGGTCTAAAATAAAGCCTATCTATTAACAGGTTCATTTTAATTGGCATTTAGATTAACACAAACAAATAAGCGAACAAGGATTATGAATGGCAGATTATTGAGAATTATGATCTGCTTACATGGATGTGGGACAGAGATAGAGAGATACAGTCTGACAGTGAAAAACAGAGGGAGCATGTCAGAGGGATGTGTGTATTCCTTACGGGGGATTGTGTGTGTGAGTGAGTGAGTGAGGGAGAGAGAGAGAGTAAAAGAAAGAGAAACAGTTGAAGATCTGATGCAAAGTTCAGACACGTGCACACACGCGTGCACACACACAGACAGACATACTGCAGGCAGCAGTGTGATAATGACATGGAAATGATATGGTAATGATATGGTAATCTGGCAACATTATTCTGCCCACCAGAGACTAGGAGGGAGAAGAACCTGCCACAAACTACACACATACACTCACACACACACACACACACACACACACACACACACATACACACTCTCACACAGACCAATGAACTGGGATAAGGCAAAAACTGTGGACTGACATGGCAAAGAAGAGTTACACCGGTGTGGGGGTAGGGGTGTGTCATTGTCAAAATGTCGATGGTGAGAGTAAGTATCTTGCATTGATTACACACATACAGATTTTTAGAAGTAGATTCTGATATCAGGCGAAGTGCAACACTTTTATGTGCAAACAATAAAATGTGACTTGCTGCACAAGTAAATGTTTGGCAAAAAACATTATTAACTCAAGTCCACTTCCTTGATTTCTTCCAGAGCTTTTGAATCTTATAAACAACAACTGAGTAGAGTCCTGCTGTTTGTGGTGCTGATAAATGTTGTTTTGTTCTGAGAGGTGTTTCAAATATACTGTCCATCCCACTTCAGTATCTGTGTATTTGGGCTAAATAACAGAAACACATGTGAGTATGGCACAACAAAATTAAACAGCATCACAAACAACATCAATTTCCAGATAGTTGATTTTACATGAAAATCTTCATGAAGGTAGGAGTTATTGTTGGACTATTATTGTATTAGACTGCATTAGTTCTACCCAGCTGTATCTATCTATCTATCTATCTATCTATCTATCTATCTATCTATATATATATATATATATATATATATATATATACATTGCAGTGTAAAAAAAAACTAAAAACAGACATAAAACATAAAACCAGAGAACACCATAAAGCACCGGACTATTAATAGACCTTTTATTACGCAGGCTAAAACTTTTTACAATGAATACAACACTGCCACCCTCTGGATAAACCTCTATACTGCAATTTCCTAAAGTAAATTGAACAAAAAGGAGGAATAATTGTTACGTGAGAAAATGAAATGAAATGAATGTGTGTGCTGCGTGACTAGGGGTTATCCAATAATAAACCAATACTTAAGATATAACTCATTGATAAATATCATTAAAAGGCATTTATTGGTGACTTAGTGTTATAAGAAGATAACACAACTCACCAAATCTATGTATAATACATCTATAATAAGTCTTCCAACCTACATTCAAGCTTTTCATTTTATTAGCTGTTGTTGGCTCGTTTTTAATGTTTTCAGACAACTCCTGCAATGTGGCTTATTGAGTTTGCTGATCATCCATTTGCTCAGCAAGATGTAGAGGAAAAAGCTAGTAAGGGAACCTTGAGTGATGATATTTTTAAATGTGAAATACAAAGCTGCTTCCAAAGGTAAACTAGATGTTCCCATACCATTTTTCTCTCTGTCTTCCTCCCTGGTTGTCAGTGTTTCCCTAGCTATTCCCCTTTAAGTGGCTGTGATTGACAGGTGGGCTATATCCATGCAATATCACCCAGCGCACGTTCCTATTCCCTCCTGGAGCCTTCATCCGCCGGTCAAATTAACCTTCCGTGCCAACGGGAGGGGGCCCTGCGTGGGCCAATCAGCAGGTGATTAGGCCGGGGGTGGGAGGGGTGAGGGGTCACCGCGATGGGGCCATCGCAAGCCTGATTGGTTTCAATCAGCGGCCAGCCGCAAGGACAGCTGGGAGCTGAGCCGCGCTGAGCGCTAATCAACGCGTCCCACAGTGAGGCATGAACACTCACCACACACACACACACACACACACACACAGTAGATTGATGTTGGCATATACACACTGACAACACGGACATCACTGTGTGTACACATTCACACACACAGACACACACACACACACAGGGACACACAGCAAGGCATGGGAAGCAGAAATGAACAGTCAAGACCACAACAGATAAACAGAGAATCCCATAATGGAAAACCAGAGGAAAGAGAGAGAGAGAGGGCGAGAGAGAGAGAGAGACACTCAGAGCAACCACTGAATCTCTCAGTAAATTGAATGACTAATTGCATTGGATTCGTTAATTTGACCACTGGCACATCTGATAGGGGCCTGTGACGCTGGTTATCAATGCTCTGCGCTACAAACCACAACAACACATCTACTGTGATGTCTCAGATGTGGAACAATCCAGATTCTCTCCGCTATGTCTCATGTAATGTTACTTCTCACTAAACTCTCAGTAAAGAAAAGCGTGGACCAATCACTGTTTGGATGAGATGAGAGAAGTCACAAAGAGCATATTATATAGCTGCTCTTTGTGGGTTGAAAGCGGAAAAGACACATGGATCTGCCCTGGTTTCTATTCATGACAGAGTGAGTGACTCCTTTGGGTGGAATTTCTCCAGCAACTGGAGAAAGGTGTAAGTTTGTTTTGACTTTGCACTATTTTTATAAACCTTTTGTTTGACAATTTGTTACCAAACCCAATAATGACATTCGACCAAAGTTGTTTTTCCAAAAGATACGTGTCAAAACCAGTTCCACTGCAACAGTGCCAATGTTTTTTGATATTTGACCTTTTAATGGCACTGTCAACCTGTCACAGCTCTTTTCTTCTTTTCTCCCTTCAAGGAAGAGTAAAATATATAACTATTTCCTTCATCTATTTTTGGATGAGGATGGAAATTATTACGCAATAAGGAAGAGAATAGTTTCTTATTTGCCAGCAGTGGTAGTCATCTTATGTTTTGTCTTGATAGTAAAAGATGATGATCGTGATCATCATCTTTTAAGAAACGAAATTCAGATCACAGGTAATTAGTCACTTTTGTCGTCACTTTTTTATCTTCACAAGGTATGAGGCACAGGAGGACACTACTTTCAGAGAAACTGCAATGTATAACAATTTTATCATTTATTACTTAAAGGACTTAAACACGATTGCCTTTTTAAATCTAACATTTGTGTGAAACAATCTCAATCCCTAGATGTTTATTCTCAAACATGACATATCTTTAAATAGAACAGAGAAAGCAGAGCATAATAACTCAGAATAACAATGCTGTCATTACAGAGTAGAGCTCTGATTGTTGCTGCAATAGCTTTGAACAGGAGGAGTTTCTGTTCAGGAAATATCACATTATAACATGACTATTATCAAAGCTTTTTTAGACTGTGATAAGTCTATTGATTACTATTGATTAATCAGCAACAACTGTGATAATCAATTAACTGTTTCAGTCATTTTTCAAGTTACAGAAGTAACACTCTCTAGCAGCTCTAAGAAAGTTGATAGGCCACAATGGTGCTTTGTGCTAAATACTAATGGTAGTGATCTTACATGCCAATGTCTTTTGTTTACACACTCTTTGATAGTCATGTTCACCTGCTAGTTTAGTTTCAGTGTTAGACCTGTTGGTCCTCAATGAAAACTAAAAGGATCATCAAAATGATACTAGTTTAGCCTGAGGGAAAAATATATATTTTTTTATCAACTTTTATAAACCACAAATGTCAACCTCTGAAACAAATCAAAAGATCATTAAAGTCATTTGGATTAATCATCTGGAAACCACAAATGGCTGTACAACATTTTGTGTAGTTGTGTAGATGTTGACAAATTCCACTGGGAAAGTTAAGATGATAGAGCTGCTAGTGGCTTTAGAAGAAAAGCCAATGTCAGTGGATCACCAAAGATTTTAAGATTCGGCTGCTGGGCACCATGGCTCTCTGAGTTAGACATGGTTCTTTGCTTGCTATAGTGAATTTAAAAGAACTGCAGTGAAATAGCAATCTTGAGTCACTACAAGGCTTATAGAAATTATATATATAATACATGAACCTTAATAAAATTGAACCATTACATTTTGTGCTATATTTGTACACATTTAATGGGATTTTTAACCATTGTGTATCACTTTGTTATTTTTTCTGGCAAGCTTAGATATCTCTTTAAATGCCTGCCATTGTTCTGCAGCCTTGGGAGATTTGAGACTGATAAAAGATGCAATGGTGGCAGATCATGGCTCGTGGAAAGAATCTGGTCAATGTTTTGATTGGAATTTGACATTGGTGATTCCACATCTAGAGCAGCATTTTGGATTCCTCCAGAGCTGAGTGAAGATGAGTCCCATTTACCGTGCACATCTCTGATTTGACCCAAAGAAAAACCCCTAACATCCTGGCGGAAAGCAGCTTCTGTGTTTGCTTCCTGTTTGAACAGAATAATGTAGCACTTTACGAAAAACTGACAGAACAGGATGCCATAGGCTGTGATGAGGATGACGACCATCTCCACTGCTGGAAGGTAGCGGCCTGTGACACTGACATAAACTGGGCCAAAGATAATCCAGCAGATGAAGTAAATCAGCATTGCAAAGGTGATGTACTTTGCATCATTGTAACTTTGAGGCAGCTTTCTACCCTTGAAAGCAACACCAAAGCAGATGAGAGCTAAAACACCAATATAGCCTAGCATGGCTCCAAATGCAGGATAGGACGTCTCGTGGCAAATGAGCAGACGCTCTGTTTTGTTATTTGATAACACCCATTTGTGTACTGGAGGCTTGAGTGAAAGCCACAGGGCACAGATCAGCACTTGACCTGCCATGCATGCTGCAATAATGATGTAAGGCTTGTAGAGCTTCTTCAGGATTCTTTGAACACTGGGGTCAAACTCAAAGGCCAAGATGATCTTAAAGGACTTGACCAGGATGCAGGAGACACACAGGGTGAAGCTCAAGCCAAACAGTACCTGCCGTGCTTGGCACTTCTTGTTGTTGGGCTCACCACCAAATAATATCACACTCACAAATGTGCTCAAAAGAGAGAAGAGGAGGACGATGCAGATGGGTCCCACAGATGCACGCACAACAGGGGTTTTCCAGCATGCAAGGAAGATGATCCCAACAACAATGGTAAGTAGTGCCCCTAGAGCAGTAAATGCCTGCAGCACGTGATGATACACATCTTTCCAACGCAGGAAGACAGATTTCTTATGGAAACACCTGT
Organism: Rachycentron canadum; assembly: GCA_038496675.1. Taxonomy (NCBI): domain Eukaryota; kingdom Metazoa; phylum Chordata; class Actinopteri; order Carangiformes; family Rachycentridae; genus Rachycentron; species Rachycentron canadum. The sequence continues at coordinate 9,298,364 of CM076665.1, forward strand.
CACTTCCCTTGAAGGAGTAATCGGTGTTAGTGTTGCACTCATGACACTTAATGGAATCTGCAAACAGGACAAATACTCATTATAATCTTCGAGGTGGACATACTGAACATTGTTCCTTATAGCTAACAAGGTGTCAGGCCTTCTGGCGTCAGCATTTTATCTTGGAAAGTTGCACTATATGGGTTACCAATGTTATTTGTGTTGACTTTTGTCTGATACACACCACTGGTGTTGGAAAAGTAGTCTGCAGGACACTCGTGGCATTCATAGCAACAAACAGGCTGGCCCTGAGCCGACTGCCTCCTGTAGCCTGGAGGACAGGTGTTTGAGCACCTGGAAATCACATCCCCCTGAAAAGAGAAAGTATTCTCATCATGTACTCTTTTTTGGTACATTTAATTTCAATCATAGTTTAATCATAGTTGTCAAGACATTCCACTGAAAAATAAAGATGTCATCTTACAGTGGTGCTAGAGGAAATCATCAAAGTGGAAAGTTTCTTCTGGAAACTATTAATGTCTATACAAAACTAAGATAAGTAGTTTCCAAGATATTCAAATCTAGGCCAATGTGGTGGACCAACAGACCAACACTGCTGTACAGAAATAACTAAAAGTGAAAAAGTAAAAAAAATGAATCCTTACTATGACACTGTTGATATCTTTATGTGTTTGCTGTGACACAAAAGTCAGGTTCTTGGTTTCTATGCTGTAATGACCTACAACGTAGTTCACATCCACAAAGGTTGGTGAAGTCTGCCTCCACAGGATGACATCATATCCTGAATTGAGGTCACCTCTACTGTCAAAAGAAAAGTTTTTCCCATCCATGTGGAATGTAGCTTTCCTTAAAGCTTCTCGAAACTGCAAATTTTAAAAACAGAGTTTGTGATCATGCTGAAAGAAAGTTTCATTTTCATGACTTAGAGGCAATATGTGACATTTAGTCTTTGTGTGTGTGTGTGTGTGTGTGTGTGTGTGTGTGTGTGTGTGTGTGTGTGTGTGTGTGTGTGTGTGTGTGTGTGTGTGTGTGTGTGTACCTCCACTGGCTCCAATCTCTGGCTAGTCTTACAGTCCCTGTTGATGCAGAGGTCTGCAACAGCCTGAGCAATAGCTCTAACTGCCAGCTCAACGCTGAACACAGCATATGGATATATCTCCTTCATTAATACCTCAATGGCTGTGTCATTGGGATTATCACTTGCCACCTTCCTGACAATATGGTCAAGTTCACCACTCACTTCTCCCTGTGTGGAACTTCTGCTTTGCGCTTTTTGTTGTTCCTTTAGAAAGTTATACATGAATGTGTTGTTCTTGTGATGATCAGGGTTTGCATCAAGCTTGCTGAGATACTGCTTCATCCTGGTTAAGTTTCCAGACTTAAGAGTTGTCCCAAAAATTGTTCCTACGTCACTCAGACTCCAGTTTCTCAGTACAATAGCTGATTCTGACCAAATGTCACTGGCCAGCCAAACTTTCCCTCTGCCTTGAGGATCCTTGAGAAGTTGATCAAAAAGATACATCATATGGTAAGGTTTGGCAAAGGACACAATCACAGTGACATTGCCATTTTCAGTAATGCTTTTCACTGTAGAACTGATGCTTTCTTGGAGTCTTTCATGACCCAGATCATCAGGAAGAGAAGAGGTGAAGGCAAAGCAGATGTTTTTGTTGATTGCATGCTTCTGGAGGCGTTCAACTATGTAGCGACCATAGTCACTGTCAGTTGTCACTACACCGACCCAGTTCCAGTTGTGACTGTGTAGAATCTCAATAATGGCTTGCGCTTGATGATTGTCCTCTGGTACTGTCCTCATAAAGCTTGGAAATCGTTTTTTATCACTCAAGAAACCAGAGGTTGCACCATAACTTATCTGTGGAAATATTACAAAACATCAACATTATAGGTACAGTTACCTTAAATGAATATGGCAGTAATATAACAAGTTTTATCAACAATCATACCATATTTATCACTTGAGAAAGAAATAGTGTGACACTTTTGGAAATATGCACGGATATGCTTTTTTGCTGAAAGTTAGTTAGAGAAACTTGATGCCACTTTCATGTCTGTACAATAAATATTAAGCTACAGTAAGCAAGGGCCAAGAACTAGCCTGGCTTTGTCCAAAGCTAATCAAACACTCATTGATAAAAACTTTATATCTTATGTTTTATCTAGTCAAAAAATTAAATATACAAACTCTTAACACTTTCTTGGGGTTTTGGACTATACAATTCCCCATTTCCAGTTCAGCTGCTGGTAGGAGCTGGAACAGTCGTCAGGAAAGTGAATAAGTCTATTTTCCCAAATGCTAAGCTTTTCTTGTAATATTACTGAGTTGAGACAGTTTTAGATTTCTGAGGTTTATGAATGCATCTGTCAACCATGATTTAGCAACTTACTTAAATCAAGAGTTTTTCTCTGAGCTCACTCATACCTGTGGGATGTACTCTAGGTGTAGTTGCCTTGTAACAGCTATGGATATCTCCGAGTAGTAATCACCAACGACAGCCAACACAGGTGGGGGGCCCCGCTCTGTATCATACAAGCAAATCACATTATATTATCAAAGAAATTATTTTGAATTTGGATTCACCCAAATCATTGCTATTGCTGATAACTGAATCAATCTTGTATTACTGTATATTAAACTATTATTTTTTTTAACCATTATAGTTTCATTTAAGCTTTAAGTCATGTAATCTTCTTTATCTTTATTCTAGCGTCACGGAATCAAGCTTCCTTTAAATCAATGGTGGTCATAATCAACAAGGCAGAAAAGATCAAATCAGTCAAATCTTGAGACTTTATAAACTTAACAGACTCAAATATTTACTTACTGGTTTAAATACAATGAATGGCTAATAAATGAAAGCAATCAATAAATAAATATATGTTCTCTTGTGTAGTCATGAAATCTCTTTCACAGTTTATGTTGTATGTATCACAGTGATGCCAATGAAATGTTGAGTATAGTAACTAACAGATGGCAGATTCCTAAATCAATCTAGATAAAACTACTTACCATTTCTCTTCATGAAAGACAGGGTGTTCAACAGGGCAGTGGTAACATCAGAGCAGGAGTCCAGTATAGAATATCCCAAGGTGAGATTCCCCAACTCGCGCCTCTTATTTACCTCCTCCACCGCCTGCACCATAATCAGAGACTGGACCAGCCGAGGTACACTGAACCTGTGGGATCCAATCACAAATATTTTATATGAAAGTACTTTGACACAGAAATTCAAGCAGTTACTGCTACAGTCAGTGTGCTCTGCAGTAAACACCTCACTGTTCACATCAGGGTACAAACTTACCTATCACACATCCTGCTTTCAGTGCCATTTTCTCTTGTGGTGACCTCAACACTTTCATGTATAGGGAATAATCCGCCGATAATAATGTCGCCTGGAGCTGTGGCAAAATTGGAACCTGTCGCCCTAAAAACATGACTCAGTAAAACTAAGGAAAAAACAAAGAAACCAAAGATATGTTTCATCTCCTTCCTTTCGTTCTTTTGGTTCGCTTCAATCTAAATCAAAGTATGTCTGATTTCCAAAAACCTCAGCTCAAATATCACTTGAGGGTTTGATTCTCAGATGTGTGTACAGAAGACAAAGATGCCAATGAACATCTTGAAATGAACAACTTATCATTTTCTTATTTGCATGAATGAACATGAATGGGTCATGTGCACGTGGTATGTTGAAAATGTTGGCTTACTTCCTTATTCTATACTGAGCTATGCTTCTACATAAAAATAATGTAAGAGATACACACGCAAACATACAAATATCTACACACAAATATTTTGTTCAGAGACTTGTGAAATCAATGCAAAGAAGTATTAAATATGTTCTGGTGGCATGTGTCGGCCCAACATCTTAGTTAGACATTTAATTTGTTTTTTCCTTTAAGTCTCCATGTAAATACAAATATACACTATATAAATCTTGTTTACAAAAGTATTTAAGCTGTTAGTTCAGTACTTTGTAGAAGTCCCATTGGCGCAATTGCAGCTTGTCATCTAGTCTAGTCATCTTGACTAAGAAGAATAATTATAATATAATAAGGATAAGTGATAAAAGATTAACTAATTATTTCTGGCACAAGGTTTTACTGCACAACAGGTCACCCAACTGAAACAATGATGTAGAATAGAGCAGAGCACATCTTCCTGTAGGGATAAATATAAATCTAAAAGAAGTAAAACTCGCTGACAAGCTGTTTACAATTACTGTTAAAATAATAATGATTATATTATATATAATATATAAAATATATTATATTATATATAATATATAAAATAATAATCTGACTCTATATGAATAAAATTAACTATTAATATAATATTAATAAATGAGTAATCAAATAATGTAAAATAAAAATGTAAATGTAATACCTTGAAGATAGGCTACATGTTTACTTCTATTTTTGTACATTTTGTTGGTACAAGGCTTTTATTTGTGAGGGACCAGGTTAAGAGTGTGGTAATATTATATTTACTTAATGTTATGCTTTTGCTTAAGTAAGAGTAGGGTAGCCCAAAAGTCTGGATCCTGTACATATGCAGCCTGATTGGGTCCCCTTCACAACAGGTAGCTCAATCAGCGAGTAAAGTTGTAGTGGTTATTAGTGTTATCAATAATAAAGTGTTTATAATGCATTAAGAAAGTCTGCATAACCAGAGGCAACATAACATACTGTTACTGTGAAAAGCTTTCACTGACGTTTTACAATATTATTTCCATCAGGGTTTAATAGTTAGGCATTACACACTTTTACTCTAGCTCTCTGGAGAAAGGCTCTGCTTTGTTTGTCTGTGTTTTTCAGTGTAGTAACAAATGTCATTGTGCTTTTGAATGAGGTTTTCTTACTTCTGGAACAGAGCCTGAACGTGACAGTTTCGCTTTGATGAAGCAGCACTGTTAAATACGTTTGAGATACAATATGCAGTACATTATTACTACTAATAATAAAACTGTTAAAAAATATTTATTCAACCAGCACCATTCATTTACCTACAGTGCTAATGAAGCAGAAAATAAATAAATAGAAATGTTTACAGCAGTCCCTCTGAAGGATCTCCCCCTGTTCGTGGCCTTGGTTCCACTTTTCCCCTCACTAACACGCCCCTTCTCTCACTGCTGCTTTGTACCACATCCTTTTATTGGTATTTCCTCCCTCCTCCAACTCTATACAGCAGAAGGAAATGGTTTCATTTAGGCTAAACTCGTGGATATGCAAAAAGTATAAAGAGAGAAGCTCGTGCTCTGTTCCCTCGTGCAGGCTGGATGACTAATTAGAACCCTGGGCGCGAGACCGTCTGCGCATACTCGGAACATGAAGGGGGGCGGGGGCAGACACGGAGTTTATTGGTATTTACAGTAAAAAGCCAGCCTTTGTCGCCGAGAAAAAGTCAGACATACAGGTAAGATCGTTTACATGCCACACATCCACGTAATTCATCCGGTATTGCGAATCATGCGCTTCCGTGTAAAGTTGATCAAGTTGACTAAGCGGAAGTTGACATATCTCTTTTTGGCTGTAACAGTTGGTGGAGTTAAGCAAAACTCATTTGTATTAGCAAGCTTTTCTGTAACTTCGATGGAGTGTGTCTGACAAGTAAGTGTACAGTGACACTAACTTAACATACACATTAAATTCAACTTAATACGCCTTTATTGAACTTTTCCTACTCGTTGTCACAGTACGTTCAGTTTCAAAATAACCAACAGCTGTCAGAGAGCGAAGAGCTGTCACTCCGACGGAAATATCTGCTCTCAAACGGAGAGCAAAAATGCCGCTTTATCTGTGTGCGCCATTATAACTTTTGATACTGTAACTTTTTGCAGATAGACAAAAGTCATATCACACATTATTACTTTGTGTCCTCGTGACTCCCTGAGCTCGGTTCTATTTCAGGAGAGGTGGGGCGCGAGGACTCTGCTAACGACTTGTGACTAGACATATTTGAGATGGACTCGAGTCCTGAAACCACAGTCACTGACGGCTCTGTTGTAAGCTTGACAAAATCCCCTAATTTCCCTCATTGTGCACAAGGGCACTCAACCTCTGAACCAAACAACAGTGAAAGTCTTAAGTCATCAACTAACTGCATTTATAGATCAAATAGTCCAATGATATACAGTATACAGCTTTATTAATTTAAGAATTTGAGTTGAAGACGTTGCAATGTAAGTTTTGATCTAATTAAACCTCTGAATAGTGAAAACTGGATCAGCGGCTATGCTCTCACTACACAACACCAGCTGATTCTCTCTCTTCCTCCTTGCTGGCTTGAGTTGTACAAATGAGTCTCATTGGAATAGTTTGGCCTCTCTAAGTAATGCTGGGAGGAGTATGACCTGCTCTATATGAACAGAGATAACTCCTGTTATGATGTGGTGTTACATAAATAAATTTAGTCTGTAGTTACAGGAAAAACATTAGCACCTACAAGGCTAAAAGCTGTTTAGCAGTTGTGATGAAACGCACCTTGGTTCTCCAGTTGGTTTCTCAAGCTCAGCCCTGCTAGGTCAAGGAGTCTATTGTGAGGAGCTGAAATGATAAGCTGATTAATCAGTTAGTGGGGACAGAATATTTGATAATTGATTTATCATTTATATCATTTCTCAAGCAAAAACCTAAAATATTTACAGGTTCTCAAAAATGAGTATTTGCTGCTGGTCTCTAGTTGATGTCAGTATGAATTACATGCCTTTAGGTTTTTAACTGTGAGTCGGACAAACAGACATTTGCAGATGTCACCCTGAGCTCTGGGAGAGTGTGTTGGGAAACATGTTTCACTATTTTCAAACTTAACAAAAATACTTAATTTTTAGCTGCAGCCCTAATACAGTATGTTTGTAAAACAAACATTGTAATTTATTATTCCAAGGTGTTTTAATCAGTGAATAAAATTTGTGTACATGCTGCATAGACTCATAATCTGAGACCGTTGATGTAGGAATTGGCTTACATTGTCTTTTTGTTCCTCTTGCAAAGAAAGAATCCCTCTGTGTGTTTAGTTTAAAAATATTTTACAATTTTTAGGGCAAAAAATAATCAGCGATAATAGTGAAGTTATTTGTTGAGAAAAGAATTGGGATCATGTTCTGTCCTCACATGTAAAGACTTTGTGTATCATTTTTTAGAATTGAATATTTTACTTTTATTCCAATGTTTGGACAAATCAAGCTCTTTGAAGACACTTGGAAATTGTGACTGATGTTTCCCAGTATTTTCATTATTATTATTATTATTTCTGACATTTTATTGCTTAAATAATTAATGTAACAAGAAAAATACAGTTTAGAATTTAGAAGAATTGTTACTAACTCTACTTTGTTTTGTGTCACTGTTGAAACAGATTTTGCTCTTAGAGCAAATTTTTTTATTTAACATACCTGACCTAGACCTGCTGGCTCTACTCTAGTGATGTTTTCCCAGTGGTGGCTGGTCTCAAACAGCACCTCTCCCTCTCACTTCCTGGACAACAGTACCTGCTTCAGCTCCACACAGAGCACCGTACTCAATTCATCCGACTTTGGAGGTGTGCCAGTTGTGCTACTGCTTGACTTCTCTGTCTTTCTGGTATGTGTCTGAAGTGATTCTGGTCAAATTAATGTTAAAATCTTGTGACCCCAGTTAACTGTGCTATATTGTTTTCAAAGGCAGAAAATACTCAACATTTTTGCAAGAAAGTTTCTTTCTACTTAGCAATGTTGATCTATAGTGACTTTTGTTTCTACCTACAGGTGTTGCTGATCCTCTTCTCTATTATACGGAGGAAGTTTTGGGACTATGGGTGTCTAGCACTGGTCACAGACAATGAAGGGTCAGTTTACCACCTGACAATACTTTTTTTCCTGCCATTGTGGCATAATATGAGGCTTGGGCAGAGTGTGGTGGACATACTGACCAGAATAAGTATTATAAACCAAGTATAGTAGTGAAATGATTCCTCAAGGGGATCTTTCTGCCAGTTTGATTTCATCCTTGACACTGAAGTTTGTGCTTTGTGCTCAGGTTCACTGAGTCAACACACCGTCGCTATGGACACATGTCATCCCTTGTGTCCAACATGGATGACTTGGAGTATGAACAGGTATGAAAAGAGAAATCTTTGTTGTCAGTTCCAGCACCAAAATCAGTTTTATTGAAGCAGATTGATTTGAAATGACAAGTCAACACTGCTATTTAAAGATGGTTTCCATTGAATGCAGTTTAGCAATCATTTTGATCCACACTTGGGATCTGAAATCTCTGACATTACATCCTCCTTAATAAATATTCTTTTTTGTCTCAACAAGCTTTTGAGAAACAATGAGAAACAAATATTTATTTTATGTTAGTGTAATCAAAATATCTCTCACTCTCTTTAGGGATTCTGCTCCTGGCTGCCTTACATCCTCAGAATGGAGTGAGTAACTCTGTGGTTTGTTTTCTTTTTTTCTTGTCATTGTTTCTCAACTCATGGCTTATCTATTTTTATCATGGCGTACAATCAAATCAGTGTGTGTTTGTGTGTGTGTGTTTCAGTGAGGAAAAAATTAAAGCCAGATGTGGCATGGATGCTGTTCACTACCTATCCTTTCAGCGCCATCTGATCGTCCTGCTGTTGGTCATAACTGTCACCTCCCTGTCGATCATACTGCCTGTAAACCTGACTGGAAACCTGCTGGGTGGGTTTGACATTACACTCTGTCTCTGATTACAGTCCAACATTACACAAGTGTACAACGATAATAGCAACCGGTGTCTGTTAATAGCTAAAATTATAGTTCCCTTCCATATTTTTAGGGCTATTTCATGTGCTGATTATGGGTCAGGTGTGTATTTCACGGTGGCTTCAAATGTGGATTGTGCAATCAAAACTGAGGAGCTGCACTGTCCACTTCATAATCAGTGACTTGTCTCTGATTTTCTCTGGGTGATTTTGACTAAACTCTGGTTTAGGCTGCTTCTAATTTTGATCTTTCTGTTCCTGTTCTCGTCTCTACTCACTTACATTTTTTTTTAAAAGAAAATATGGCTTATATCTTCCAGATAATGAGCCGAGAAATTTTGGAAGGACAACTGTTGGGAATCTTAATAAAGGGTAACTACTGTATAGGAGTATGAAATAAAAACTGTATATGGATATATAGGTAATATATAGTATTGCAGACAAGCTTTGTCATTTAGTCATACCAAAATGTTCCTCTGTGTGTGCCATTTCTGTTCTAGAAACAACCTGTTATGGCTCCACACAGTGTTTGCAGTTCTCTACCTGGCCCTGACAGTTGCTCTGCTGCAACACCACACTTCAAAAATGAAAGGAATACACAGAGAGATAGTGAGTCTCTGACTACTAAGATTTGAAAATACTTTATATAATGTTCTGAACATTCACATTTGGTCTGGACGTCACAGTCCTTATTACCTGTTTGAATTTTTGCATCTGTCTGTTAGGAGTTAATATGTTACGAAAGCTGTACCAGATTAACGTGACGAATCACATTAACTAGATGCCACTTACCTGTGATGGTACCTGACTGATCTGTCACTGGTTTTCACTTTATAGAACAGAAACACCTTGTTCGTGTGCTCAGTTCCTAAAACAGCAACAGAGGAAGAAGTAAGGACGCATTTCACGTGAGTGCACTGAATTGTTACATTCACTCATTTCGTCTTGTTTACTTTTAGTCTTGACGCATTGTACTTACATATTACCATAAATAGCAGTCACCAGTCCTCAATCGTATTATTGCTTTTTTTATAGAGAGGCGTATCCTACCTGTCAAGTGTGTGCTGTGACCCTAAGCTATGATGTAGCCAAGCTCATGCACCTTGATAAAGAAAGGTAAGAAATCTGAAGTAACTGTACATAAAAATCATGTGATTCTTGCCCTTTGTGCTAGTAAGAACCTGCAAGTGAAAGTGAAAAGGCCACAAAGTCATATATGCTTTTTGCCTGCAAATCTCTTAACCCAGCAATGCGACTGGGTGAAGAGACCAACCATAAATGGTTTTATGTGTTGGACCCATGTCTCCAGAGGAAATGGCTGCAAGCAACAGTGTGTAATGCATATTCCAGGTTTAGAAATACATGTCAAAATGTTGAGGCTCTTTTTTTAACTAAGTTAAACCAAGTTATATGTGTTTGTTTTTTCACTCCAGAATGCGAGCTGGGAAAAACCTGCGCTACTACGAGCGTGTCCTAGAGAAAACAGGAGAACGAGAGTTGATTAACCCCCATTTTTGTGGGCACCTCTGCTGCTGCACAAACTCTAAGAAGGTGAGAGATGGACCAGATGATAGCACAGGTTTTGCAGGGTGTCTGAGTACTTATATTTATTTGTAATGATTTAAGTAGTAAAAGTACTTTGGACCAAATACAGATTTTTATAGCTGCAAAGTCTTGTGATGAATGAAAAGCCTGTATCAGTGCCTTTACAGCAACAGAGTTTAGTGAAGTTGTAAAGCATTTAATCTGTGTGTGATTCTTCAGGTTGATGCTATAGAGTATTACGCCACTAAAGAAAAAGACCTGTTGGGAGAGGTGAGGAAGCAAGTAGAACTGGTGCCACAGCGCCCCCTGGGGATTGCCTTTGTGACCTTGCAGACTGAGGCAATGGCCAAGAAGTAAGTAGCTTTTTGTTAGTGCTAGTGTCTTGTATTTTCGTGTGGAAGAAGGAGCAGTAACATCTGTACTAAATGATAAAAAATATGATAGATAATATGATAGTGGCAAACAGTGTGTTTTCTGTGATGGTTAGTTGTTTCACGGCTTAGAAGCAGCAATGTTTTGTGAGCTGACCTTGTTTGTCCTCTGTCCTGATAAGAACAATATTCTCTCTGTTTTATTATTTTGCTGGGTAACTGGTTAATGTGTATCACAAACAGTTGTCATTTACTCACCTCAGCATTATGAAAGACTTCAACGCACTCGAGTGTGGTGGCAGAAGCTGCTGCTGTGGGAAGGAGCGCCAACCTTCATCCAAAAGTGGAACCCTGAAAGTGAACAAGTGGAAGATCAGCTTTGCTCCCCATCCCAAAAATGTGTACTGGTAAGGTCTGAGAGACCAATCACTCACACAGTATGTACCCCATGCAGATCATATGACCTTATATTTATAATCTCTGTGCCAATAAGATGGGTGATAAGTCAATATTATCAATCAGTGATCATGTGGTTTTATTATTTTACAAAATTCTGATGGCAACTGCGTGATTCGAAATAAAAATTTTAATAAAGTTTAATCAAATAAAATTAGTTTTTGAATTTTTGTTTGATGTAATGCATAATAGTGCATAATAGTAATGCACATTACATCATATTGAACACCAGTTGAATTATTTCCTATGTGATCTCACTTACATTTGAAATATTACAATATTTGGACAATGATTTCAACCATATCAACTAATCATTCTAATTATTGACGAGATATTGCAAAGACAATCTTACAATATGTAGAGGAATTGATCATTTGTGTGAAAGTGGGGTTTACACTCACGCTTTCTGTCTCCTTGACAATTCATTATAACCAGCCTGTTCACTAGAAGTTACTGTGGTCAAAGACAATGAAATGTTGAATCTTTCATAAAATACCTGCTATAAAGAATATTTTGATTTAGTTACCTGATGAAAAGGAGTAGAAGGAACGAAAGAGTGGACCCCTCACTTACATTTTCTCTGTTTTGCTTTGCTTCTTTGTAACTGTCCTCCTGTTGCTTCTGTTTTTCCTATTTTCTCTGTCCTACAGGGACAATCTCTCAGTGCGGGGTTTCCCCTGGTTCATACGCTATGTGATGCTCAACTTTCTCCTTTGCTTTCTGCTCACCTTCCTCACGACTCCCACCATCATTATCAACACCATGGACAAGTTCAACGTGACTAGGCCCATCTACTATCTCAATGTGAGGCGTACACATGCACAAGACAGACACAAGTATTTGTTAAAAGTTTGCTTTAAAAACTATGAGTCTACAGTTTGTTTTGTTTTTCCCCTCAGAGCCCCATTATCAGTCAGTTCTTCCCCACTCTCCTGCTGTGGATCTTCTCTGCATTGCTGCCCACCATAGTCTACTATTCCACACTAGGAGAAGCACACTGGAGCAGGTAACACACACACACACACACACACACAGACAGACACACACACACACACACACACACACACACACACACAGGCAGTGCAGTGCAGTGATTGGTTAATTGAGGAAAATGTTTTGATCCAGTCCCTCTGTCTTTAAGGTCCAATGAGCAGCTGAGCATGATGCGTAAGCTCTACTTCTTTCTGCTCTTCATGGTGCTCATCCTCCCCTCACTTGGACTCACCAGGTAATTTGTGTTACCATCAGTTTAAGCAATAGTTCTCAGCATCTAGCATTCATGGTTTAGCAATCAATGTATGTTAAATATAGTAATAAATGTGGAGCGTGTAATTTGAAGGATCTGTTCAAGGTCATGTTACTGACACCCAGACACATGGCTTTTGTCTCAGACCTGTTCAAATATTAAACTTTTTTGAAACAGTAGGCTTTTTTTGTTTTTGCAGTCTCAACGTGTTTTTCCGCTGGCTCTTTGATAAAGAGTTCCTCTCAAATGGTAAACTACGGTTTGAGTAAGTATTCGCTGTCTTATGCTTTTTAAATTTTGAATTAAAAATGTACTAGTTGAACTTAAGTATGGGTTCATGATAGAGAGAGATATATTCAAATTTTAACCAATCATGCAGAAAGAGCCCTTATTTGCACTGTTTTACAAAGTTTGGTCATTTCATTTACAACTATTTTTCTAGTTTCTTCATTTGAGTTTTGCATGCTGCCTGTTGCAATTTATATTTTGTGGACAGAATTTTATTTTCATTGTCTCCTTTTCTTTAATGACTTTTTCCTCACTGGTTAAACTTTATTATCTGATATATTTTTGGTTTCTTTCCTTCCTTACACCAGGTGTGTGTTTTTACCTGACCAAGGGGCATTTTTTGTCAACTATGTAATCACAGCAGGCCTAGTGGGGTCTGGGATGGAGTTGCTGCGGTTGCCAGGGTTACTGCTTTACACCATTCGTATGGCATTTGCAGGCTCTGCTGCTGAAAGGAAATATGTCAAACAGGTTTGTAATGGTATTTTCTATTGAAGCAAAGCTTCACCAGGGATCAAAGTCTTGCTGTCTTAGAGAAAATAGAGAACATTTGTTTGTTTACCATTATCAATATATAACTTTGTAACTTAATTGTATTATTGATGGCTGCCATTTACAGAATATGCCTTCTCCGTGTATGCATGTAGGGGTCAGGTGTTCCAGTTATGCAGGATATGTAAACAAGTGTAAATGGGCCTGTAAACAGATGGAGAATGTGTAACAGGAACAGTCTTTGCTTTGCCCAAAGAGTGACCCATTTACTTCCTAACTAAATAGATTTATGCTGTGTTTTCTTTTCCTGTAAACTCAAGTCAATGAAAAGTTCAACATGTTTTAATTCTTAGTTCTCAGCCTCATTTCATTGTTTATAAATCATTCAACTTGTGCTTACAGAACCAAGCCTATGAATTTGAATATGGAGCCATGTACGGCTGGATCCTTTGTGTGTTCACTGTCATCATGGCTTACAGCATTATTTGTCCTATAATTGTGCCTTTTGGTGAGTAGTTAGTTGGGCTATACTGAAACATGCTCCCTCACACACACTTAACACAGGGTTTATCATCAGTAGATCTATTTGCCATTCTCTCGTTTACTTCACTTTTATCAGAGATCTCAGTGTCACTTAACATTTTTCTGCATACAATGTATTTCCAGTCACTTCCAAGATGTTAATTTAATGGCTTTGCCGTGTGTGTCTTCCTCTATCAGGCCTCCTGTACATGCTGCTGAAGCACCTGGTGGACAAACACAACATGTACTTTGCCTATCTGCCTGCCCACATAGACTACCAGGTCCACCTGGGAGCTGTCAATCAAGCTCTGGCTGCGCCTATCATCTGTCTCATATGGCTTTACTTCTTTTCAGTCCTCAGAACAGGTAAGAAACAAGCATGGGTTTTACCTGAACACTAGCAAAGTCACCGAAGGTTCACTGATGGCAATTAAGCTCAAGAGTTCTGTGGCTTTGGCTTCTTTTTTTAAATTAAAGGTAACACATAAATCTGTCAGGTGGTCCAGTTTTAAAACTTGTTCATGCCTCAAATATTGATGATGTTTTCAATACTGAAAGTCAAAGGATGTTTCTCCCTACATTCAACTAAACAACTGACAAAAAATATATAATTACTGTGTATTCTTGTGTAGGCATTTGCCTTCATGCAGCTACATAAGACATTTCCATGCCATTATTTAAACTATCTGTGTGGTTACCTGTGTGGTGTTTCAGGTTTTTCCACAGCCACATCTCTTTTCACCCTGGTGGTCCTGTGTATCACTGTCTTCATCTGCATCAGTGTCACCTGTTTTGGCCATTTCAAATACCTCAGTCCACACAACTATGTGGTGAGAGTTTGTTTATGTGTGCACATGTCAGATTGTTTTTTTTCCATCACCTATACTGAGCTTTCATATTGCTCATTCTGTTGCAGGTTAAAGAGGAGGACATGGACAAAGCAAAGGACGTGGAAGAAAATACCATGGTACTGTACTAACAAACTCCTTAGCATGAACAAACATCAGATGTACTTGGATCCTAGAATATCTTACTGTACATTTTCTGTTTATTAATTTATGCTACTTGTCATCCTTTTGGTATGTCCAGTACCAGACCATTGTTCCATTGAACAATAACCTTAAATCCTAATAATGCTTTGTTGCCTAGTCTTAAGCATTCTTTTGTATCAAAGTCATACTTTGGCCATGACATGCAATGTTGCACATCAGGGGGAATAAAAGAACACACAAAATGAACATTGAGAAACACCCTAAGGAGCCCTCTGATTGTTGTCAGCCATCATCTTTCTCTTTTGTATAATTACAGGTCTACCTTCCCAGAGTGCTCAATCCCAAATCACCCATCAGCACCACACAGGAGTCTAAACCTCAGCAGTCTTATGGATCTACAGAGGGCTGCTAGGCCTACAACCCCAGCAGAGTGGAGGAAAGCATGTCAGATGGCTGAACCAGTATAGTCAAAGCTTTGGAGTTACTATTCCCTTGACTACTGATTGTAAATCTGCTCCCGTCACAACACCAGAGTTTGAATTCACTCCTACCTTCCTGATTAGTCAAACATGGCCTGTCCCATTGAGAGAATTCTACAGATGACACAAGAGAAGAAAGTGCAATTAGACCAGGGGCCTCATTTATAACTCACAAAACACAGCCTTAAAGAGGTATACGCCACTTCCCACACAAAAGTTGATGGAAGACTGGGAGTACCTGTATGGAAAATATTCGTAAGAACATTTTGGAGAAACTGGCCACACAAATGATGAGGTGTTGAACTGAAGCCAGATTGTAGAAATTAAATGTGAAAGGCATCATTATAAAAGAAAATCACCTTTTAATTGTAAAAGCCAACTCAAATCTGAAAATAAGTTACCTTCAATATTTCATCAATTCCATCTTAATGTCACACTCTCCATCCTGGACCACGGAGGTTTGGGCTGGACTGTAGCTGTAGCAGGTGGCAGAATTCAGGAAAGTCTGGCTTCTTCTTCCCAGATATTGAAGGTGAATCAACTAACATCCTTTTCACCTCAAACATGTTTCCTACACTAACACATTGAATTATTATAATCAGTTGTATAAATACAAGATATCATCAAATAGCATCAAAGAATTGCTCTACGTCAATAGTTTTTAATCATATCTTTTAATAATGTGAATATATCACCAAGTACAAGTAGTTTTTTGGGTGCGGTCGGGTATAACGAGTGCCCTGGAGACAGAGTGGTGGCTTTCACACACACTTCTCCAGCTACCTCACCGAACACCGTCTGCATTCATAGCCAACAGTGACACTGAGAGATTGTACTAAAATACAGTGTCTGCTGTGTTTTTAGCTGTACATCAGCTAAGCACGTGTCTGGTTGGTCCATACTCTGACAGTCTGCAACAACGGGTTCAAGTCACCCACCTGCATGTGTGATCACTCATGTCTGTTTAACCTCGGAAATCCTCCTGTTCATTGCATTAACAATAGCTGCAAGCGGTGGCCTCTCAAACCTTGCTTTGTTTGTACCCCGACTTCATTCTCCACAGAAACAATATGTACATCAATATTCATGAGGGATTTGCATTTGCATTAGGCTTGTCAAAGTGCACAGATTTTCAAGTTGATTGTGTTTTTTAAAGGGAAGTTGCATGGAGGCATGCATTACACTTATGCTCGGTTTATGTGTGCACATACACTTTTAGTATGGATCCTGCGCACTGTTTTATAAATGAGGCCCCAGCATTGTGCCATCCCACAATGGTCCAAAACTCTAACTTTTGCGTTTGGAAAGTCAATGGACAGTTTGCTAAATTTGAATATCTTTCTATAGAAAGATAGGTAAATAGTAATTTATTTGATATTAGAATCATTATTTGTACTTGATCACCATAGCGCACACGCCTATGTGAAACCTTCCAAGTTGTCTCTCTATTCTTGTCTTCTACTCTTGTCACAGAACAGGGTAACAAGTTGTATGAGACCTTTCTCATAAGGACCAAAAACCATTTAAATCAAGCCATAATGTGTGGGAAAAATGCTGAAATTCATTTCCTGCAAATGATTTATAAGAAGTGAATTATACAATGAAGGTAATAAAACAAGACAATCAAGCCAAAGAGATGGACAAGCAGAGCTTTCTGGTTTTTCCCCAGATTTCTTTTTCAATGCTGGAGGACAATGAATGCCAAGGGAATTACTTATTGCCTAATGTGTGTAATGTACTTTTTATCAAGAGGTCTGTCTTTTTGGGTACTAATAAGAACTAATTAGTACTAATAATATTATTACTTTTGTAATTAGACAAGAGAACAAATATTTATCAGTATTGCAGGTGTTTTGGGACCAAAAAACCTTTTTAAACCATATATTGCAATACTTAGAGTGATTATTTCCTTTGTAGTTTATGGTATGAAAATTATGCTGTACCATAGATAAATGTTTTGAACAGGTCAGCATTTATTTGTGTTATTGTACTTTAAAGTTATTAAGTGGTGGTTGGAATGTAGGTAAGGAAATGGGGGGTGGCAGCAAGGTGGTGTTTTTTTCTTAAGTTAAATAGATAAAATGTCTTCAGATTGCACATGTTAAGAGGAGCTTGATCTTACTTTTGTATATATGGTGACATGCAATTCAATATTAATCTTGTGTTCTGCTCTAAGATACAGGAACAAGTGTACTGCTATGTTTGCTTCTTGCCATTGGAGGGCAGTGTTGAACTTCAGTATGGTAGCTTAACCTTTGAAATATTCATAAAGCAGTGAAAAAGGACAAATGCACAGTGTTGCATTGAGGATTTCTAACTTATCCTGACATTGGTATGAGCCAGTTCACTGGGCCACAACTTCAGAAGCTCCGCCTCCTCACCTGATCTTTTACAATTGTCTCCCTTTGTGTTTCCTTTGTGCCTCTTTTTTCCAGCCCTTTTCTCCCCTCTCACCATGGTACCTGCCTCAGCCAAGAAAACCCTCTGTTGTCATTGAAGTACTTTTAGCATGCTGATTAACTGCTGTTAAATATGGCTAATGAAGTGCTAAGCTAACAATATATCTAGGTTATTAGCTGTGACGAACAGAGGGGTTTTGGCTATTGCACGAGGGTCAGTGTGCCCTTGTGGAGCCTCACAATTGTTCTTGTAGCTACTGAAGTGGTTCTTAATAGCTCAACAACAAATTAATTCTTCTTAGCTCAAGCATTCAACACACTTTAAGATTGTTTACAAAAAAATGTTTTATTTTTATTTTTTTAACTTGGAATGATATAAAATCTGTAAACAAGCACGAAGGTTATTGACTGTATTTTAACCCTACTGTTGAACAAAGATGAACTATTACAAAACAATCTCTCAGATGTTTACTCTCTCTCAAGTATTGTTTCATTTCATTGCATGTGGGTGCGTGGACACTACTCTGTGTTAAAGGATCTCCAATATGCTGGAGGTGATAGTATTACTCACATAGTATTACTCATATAACCTGGTTTCTTGATGAAAATCTAACAATCACATAAACATACACCGCATGACTTCCATGCATAGAGATTTGAAGACTGATTTGAAAAGACATACCTCAACAAAATCACATGAGAAAGCTGTGCAGGGTCAGGATGCGAGGGCACTAATAACTTGCAGATATTCTCATGTGGCTCTAAGGATGAGCTGGGAAAGAATGAGAGTTTGATATGAGACACTTGATATACGGTCTGTTGGTTGAGTCTGTTTAATATGTATTTACTGTATGTTCACTGTTGGAGACTGCCTTCTGCTCACTCAGTGGAGCAGGAGAAATGTAGATGGTAAGGCTGCAGGAGCCTGGGAAGCAGCTCAGTCCCAACAGCAGCACAAGCAAGAACTACAATATGCAGCTTTCCAAAACCACACACCAAACTTTGACCTGATGTTTAACACACCACAAATTCACTGGCACAGTTTCGACACACATGGTTCTTGGTCTCTGGAAATGGGTGTGTGAAAGTCAGATCTGAAGTTTGAACCAATTACACGCAAACTGGAAACAGTTTCCTCAGATGTTCACATTGTTGATTTTGGTTTTACACAACTGTGCAGTGCAGTCACATTTGACTTACAAACTCCCTCTCCATTCCAACAGACATTTTTTTTACTGGTCTTTCAGTTTCTGAAGATGTCGCCCTAGATCATTTGGCTCAAATTATAAGAAAAACAGAAAGACAGTGCATATGAATTAGTGAGCAGTAGAGGTGCAGGATGGCTTATTTTATTACCTTCTGACAAAGCCAGACTAAGTATTTACCCCTCATTCAAATCTAAATCTATCTATCTTTAAACCCTGAGTGGCTTCAGTAGTGTTATCTAACTGTCAAGAAAGCAAAGAGTTGTGACCATGATATGGTATGCACATTTTAGAAATAAAGAGTGTGGCCCCTGTCAGGTAGGCAAAATATGTGATGGAATTATGTTATTAAATTATTTCAGATATATCATTTGCATGTTCTGGAATTTCTTGTTAGACTTCTGTTCACACATAAATCTGCAATAAGATATTATCTGACATATGAACCTATTTATTAGTGCGTTTCCAATCTGATCTAAAATGATGGGGGAGAAGTGTTGATACTGAAAATAAAATAAAGCAAATGAAGAAAGTGACCCAATGAGCCATTTTGTAAACCAACCATAAAACGCACTGATGATGATTTTTGACTGTTTTTGAGCAGTTTGTTGGAACCCTTTGGCAATTGAAACAACAGTGATTCAGCCTGTAAGGTATTACCAGTTTACAACACGCCCCATCTTGATCAAAATATTTATCCGGTCTCAATCCAAACCTCTGTGACTGTGTTTTTGTTTAGGTGTGCAACCCACTGAACTCAGTGCCCTCAATGCATTCTTAGTATTGTTGCTGTCTGTGCTTTTGTACACCACAGACACTATTATTTAGTCACTTCATTTCCTCTTAGTATTCACTTAATTCTGCACTCCCCGGCCACTGGACTTAAGAAAGAGCTGCTGTGTGTTTCTCTCTCTCTCTCTCTCTCTCTCTCTGTGTGTTTGTGTGTGTGTGCACTTGCATGTGTGCGTATCAAATAGGAATTAAACCCATTTGGAGTTCTGAGGTTTTGGGGTCAGGTTTCCTTCATGTCACCACCAAGATCGATGGATGTGACCTCTGACTGCTCCAATTTGTATATAAACATGGCATTGGCCAATCACAGCATCTTGTGCGATCATGCCAACCAATGAGAGCGTCTGACAGCATCGTGCTCTGTGGCACTCCCATCTTTTGTCCGTCAGGATTAGTGCCGTGGCAACGCTGGTCGCCTGGGAGGCGAGTTTCCCAGAGCAGCGGGACCAGGACAGAAACAGACTGGTTCATTCCAAGTATTACTTCTTTCCCGGGCCAATTGGGAAACACAAGTGAAGTGGTGTGTATGTGTGTGTCACTCTTGTGTCTTGAAACTCCAAAACTTCCACCTAGACTGCCAACTCTAATGAGGTGCCATCCTGAGCAACAAGCTCAAAGTGTGTTTGTCTGTGTGAGTGAGTGGGAGGGTTGGTGAGGGGCTGTCCTTGTGTATTCTCTTCTGTGTGGGGTACTCTGTGGAGAAGTCACCCCACTTTCCCTCCCTTTTCTGTTGGTGGACTACATTAGCCAGAAGGGCAGAGGGCCAGGCAGCTGAAATCACCGCTGCTGATCAAGCATGTGACTCCAGACCGAGCCCTTTTGTTTGGACAATTACAGCCAACACAGAGAGTCCTGAAATTGCACTGTGGCATGGGAATAGGCAAGCATGGGAATGAATAGACATTAGCAATTATTAAAATCTGCTTGTATTTTTTTCAAATTGCCGTTATTGAAAGAAATTGCCTCCAATGTTTTTTATAATTTAGATTTTCCTGAAAATTAAAGCCAATTTAAAAATTTTTTTCTTCAGAAAGCATTCTATGTATTTACATTCTTTCCTCAACATGCTTGTTCTTATAGTTAGTCGCTTGGTGACAGCATGTATTTTTCTGCTTTCTACTCACTGTCTGACTTTTCAAACCGGAACTATGTCCATATAGAGGAAGTTGCACCAACTCCACCTCCTCTTCATTGTGTACTATGCTTTCGGGCATTTCTTGATTTTCAAATAAAGTTGGTTCTCATGTTTTCCTGATGATTCGCTGGTACAGTCTGATTACCACGAAGCCTGCTGCAAATCTTCTTCCTCCTACAATTTAGTGTGTTGCTGCCTTCCACTGGAATAATTACATTATTGCCACTGTAGATCTATGAGGTTTCTACTGGTCAGCAAAGTATAATCAAAATTCATACTGTAGAGCAAACTCATACCACTGTACTTTCTATACTGTCTATACCATCCACCCTGAGCTACAATACAAACATGCTTCATTTCATATGGATCTCCTGTGCAGCGGTGACTTGTGACAGTGACTTAAAAGAGAAGTAATTAAAACATGTATAAAAACTAGTATAGTGCCTATTCCAGAAAATATGGCAATTGCAAATAGCATCAATGGAGTTTAACTTCAGGAAAGTCTTTAAACTTTAAATGGTGAGGACATAATGGTAGAATGAAGTCAAGCATAATTAAACAGCCTTTCAGCATGAATGAGAACTGTACCGTTTTGTTGTATTGTTTGTTCTGTTTTGTTGCATCCAGATTAAGTTCCCAAATCAGAAACCCTCAGATATAAGTTGCACACAGTGGAAACCAATACTGTCCAACAAGATGAGCGACTGAAACAGGATCATCAAGCACAAGATTAGCCCAACACTGATGCAAGCAGTCCAAAAATCATTTTTTGGACAGTAGCCAATCATGTTCTCTAAGTGTAATTTAAGACAACTTCACACTGCTTACTCTGACTAAGACTGCTGGAACTGACCCAGATTAAACCAAACAACCAAGGTTCATTTACCATCTTATGAACAGGATTTGCTTGAAATGCTCCTCAGAGCAACCAGTGATTTCAGTTACTCATTTGTAAGAACTACAAAGACAACTGTGAATGGTGTTGGCAGTTTGAATACGTTAAAGTGTATTCATAAAATGAATGTGACAGAAGAGGATTCACCTCTGATGACAAGACACGGGAGGAGAATGAAAACCTTTTGGTTAAATACTGCAGCACAGTTTGATGATCACGATGGTGACATGGATGACTGATGATGCAAAGATATTCAAAGATCAGATAAGTAGAATGATAACTGATCTCACAAATCAATGAAATGCCTAAAAGCTCTCACAAGTAAAAGAGAGACAGATTTCCCTTTTTGCTCAAAGAAGCTTTTCCTTTGCATAACCTATAGCAGCTGACCATGTCTTTACATAACATAACACTGAGGCTTAAAATCTCTGCCAGAGAGCAGTTAAACAAAGTCACATCAAAGTAGTAAGTTCAGGCCTGAGGCATCCTACTGTCAAAATAAAACTGTTTGTCACGCTTCACAAGCAAACTGTCAAATACAAAGCAACCAAAACAAAATACACCTATCCCGCTCTTCCCCTTTTCCTATCTTATCATGTTTCAGCGATTTCAGTTGTAGCCAAAGCTCTTCTATTACGAAAACCTGAAGAAAGACATGCACATGCATATATATATATATCCAAAGTCCAAAGGAAGACAGTCTGAGTTTATGTCAGAATCTGGCAAGTTACCTTGAATTATGGGAATGGGTGGACATAAGAAATTTAACTGCAAGATACCTCTTTGCCAATTACGGGTGAACACCAACACTCTCTCATGCCGTTTCAATTCCATGATTTGCAGACAAACAAACAATGATTGTGTGTACACCCAGGCATCCTGCAATCATTTCCATTCCATTCACTCCTATTCCCATGTGCCATGCGGTCATGTTAGAGAGATCCGAGTGTGAATCCTGACAGCTGTGCAAAGGGCTTAACCGAGTCTGTCCTCCAGACACTTTGGTCAAAACTGCCAGACAAAAAACTGCCAACGTTTGGTCCTTCTCTTGTCTTCATGCTCCCCTCCCTGCCATGAGCTTCATGGGTGAAAGAGGGAGAGTGCTTGAAGCCAACACAGAGAGGCCACGATCAGCACTGAGGAGAAGTTAGAAGGAGCTGAAAAATGTGAGATTTTGACTGTTAGACAATGGGTAAATCGCAGTTATTCTAAAGCATTACTGCTGTATGGACAACAATGCACAACAGTTAACAATACAAGCAATAATCGCAGCAATTTTCCACAGGCTTCTCTTTTTAATATAATGTACCACACTATTTTGCATGGTAAGCCTGTCTGTTTCATAGACCCAAGGCACAAGTGTACTCAGTTACATTAATAGTTGCATTACATTGGAGCCACTAACTATAAACACTTGTGCTTTTCCGGCTGTGGCAGGTTTTTGTCCTCGATGCTGGTTGAAATGTATGATTTTATTAAGTGTTAGGTGAGTTGTAGAGCTCGGTCATGTTGCAATATTGCGATATTACCACATGTTCTGTTTAGTTTTGGCTACCATAACAGAGACAAACCTCTGCGCCAACTGGCTGTTCTGGCTTCGTGATATAAATAATTGAAGTCAAGCCTAAGACTTTTTCTCAGTCTCCCACCTTTGTCTTCTTTTCAACGTATTCGCGTGTGTTAACGGTCCCCTTCTACGAGCAGTGAGGTTGGGGCAGTAAAAGGAGAGCTCATCACATGTTTTCCCAGAGGCAAAGCAAAGCAAAGAGCGCAGACATGTCGGCATTTGCGGACTTTTCCTGCCCACGTTCACTGAAGCTGCTTACACACTCTTGCACGCAAACACTCGAGAGGCCAGGCCATGACGTCAGAGCAGACTCGCGCGTGTGATCTGGTTTGTTTTAGCGCCGCAGTGAAACACGCCCAAAATTATGTGATGTTTTTGCTTTGATTCTGTCACATTTGGTGGCAATACACTCAATTCAGCAATACACTCAGACCTGTTATTTGCAAAAAAAAAAAGACAAAAAAAAAAAAAAAGTGTTGCTCTGGCAACCGTTTGTTGTCCTTAACAACCAACGTGCTCGCGTTCGGACCTGGGGGCTTTTGCTAGCAAGTAGTGGGGGAAAAAAAGACTGAATAACATTAAGCAAATAATATCTACTTTGAAAAGCTGATTATTGAATGAACAATGGACTCAAACTCGTTATACTATTCATTGGAGCTCGTTGCTGGTGGCGGGTACACCTTAAATGTTGAGCAAAGAACCGCCCTGCAGACTTCCTTGGTGATTCTGAAGAAAAACTACAAGTTCCACCGAGTCTTGTTTTGGGGCAAAATACTGGGATTAAAGGATGATTATTTTATTGCTCAGGGGAGAGGAGAAGATGAGATGAAGGATAAAAAGAATCTGTACAGGTAGGGGGGTTTTTGTTACATTTTACCATGGTATGTTTGGCCTTGACTAAGAGAAAATACCTGTTTGTGGATCTTTTGGCTGCTTTCTCCAGCTTCAACTGCATGGACTGGTTCCTGCTGCCTCCTGCCACAGAGCCTATGATCGATGAGGTGTCCAGAGCTGCCAAGAATCGCTTCATAGGAGACCCCTCATATGTGTATGAACATCTTGAAATCCGCAGACGAGGAGATGAGGCTGAAGAGGAGGAGATATGGGTAACTGATCAATACTGTGTAGTTATAAACTGGACAGTGAAGACCACCAGATGCAATTTCAGACAGTGATTTTAAGTCATACAGAACAAAACTACAGAACTATACATTTGAATAAATGAAGCCAAAACAAAAATGAATGTAGGACCAAAAGTATCTCAAGTCAGCAACAGCAACAACACATTTATTTAGTCAGGTTGATATCAACATGACCTGCACAGTCATGAAATTCCAAGTTAGTGGTTGACTGTTCTTGGTTTCAGACCAAAGTCAGTGAGGAGAGCAGGCTGGCTGTGACAATTCATCAGATTGATGAGGAAGTGTCTGTGGTCCCACGCGGCGCGTTCATCAAGAGTGTACATGGCTGCGTTGAGCTGAATCGCAGCTTTGGTGGTAAATACATACCATTGTGTCACACCGTGTAACTTGCTAGTTCAGTCCTCAGTGTAACCTTTAATTTTGTCTATGTGCATTGTTCCTCAGGTCTGTCTCACTCAGAAGCGGGGAGGCTTGACAATTTCCTTCACTTCAGCGAACCAAAAAATCTGAAGAAGAAATCCATCCTGCATATGGCTGAATTAAACCCAGCTATCGACTTCCTGGATGTACTGAGTAATGACATTCCGAAAGGTGAAACCACAGGGCTCAGGCAGGAAAACATCATCATCTAGTCATCATATAGTCTGTACGCATTGACATTGGGGCCTGTAGAGGATATTGATAAAGAACACGTTAACAAAGCATTTACAGTGCCAGTGATTCAACCTGCAGTTATTCAATTTCATGTATTCCGACTGCCATGCTATGTCACAACTAATGCATAGTTAGAAAAACATGGTGATTCATCTGACTGAAAGTCAACAGGGGTGTCATCCAAGTCATAAAACAACTGAATCATTTTAACTGTAAAATGGCAGATTAAGCAAGGCTACACTGATAAAACCTTCTGATATCAACCCTCTGCCAGATGGAAAAGGTTTTCTGGGAATTTTGGATGATTTTTCTCATGATTATTTTTAGCTCTTCGTCCTGGATTCAGATTGTATGTACTGCAATAGAAGAAGACAGAAAACAGTATATGAAAAGATGACCACCAGAAACCAAACTGATTTTAAATGATTAATGGGAATGCACGCATCTGTAGAATTAAAAGAATACAAGTAAAAAGTGTTTTAGCAAGTTTTGTGTGATTTATAACAAATTTAGAGCATATCCAGAGCACACAAGTGAAGATTTCTACAGTATGAGGTTAATTCTCTATTGGCAACACTGCACTGCCTGTTTTTTTGTTCAAATGCCAGTGAACATTATTCCATATGTTGGAGAGGAGTCTAACTTGGGAGACAGACAATAATGAGCAAACATGAATACTGTAAAAAGGACAATGCGAATTTAGTGAGCTCCTGTATGTGCATCTGACACAAGTGAGTGTGAAACACATAAAAAAGCTTAATGTCCATGAGCAAACATGCAAGCAGATGTCTGATTTAAGAGAGGTTCCACATCTTTGTGTGTTTGAGCTGATATGGATGTCAGCAGTGTTATCACTGCAGCAGACACAACACAGCTGTCTCGATGCCACATACACTGCAGCGTCTTAACAGTAAATCACATGCATTTGCTTAAAAGGAGAGTTAACTTTTGTTAAATGGGAGTCTGGGAAAATGTGGTATGATGTATCTCCACCATAGAAGAGTGCTTTCCTTTGAGACCCCCACTTTTCCACAACCACCATTTCCTGATTTACAGCTTTTAGGCTACCCTGTCTGGGGATTAAATTCAAAACTTACAAGTCACTTTTGTTTAGTTTTATCATATTTTGTCAGATATCTTCAGAGGGAAAGAAGCAGTGATGCAAATTTCTTATCTTTTGTGAAATCAAATGGCTTTTGTATTTGCATAATAAAAGAGCCAGTTATAATTCTCAAATCCTTAGGTCATAGGTTCATGGACAGACCCCAACATATTGAGAAACATGGTAGTGCAAAGGCTTGATTTATTTGAGTGTCCCTTGGCTGCCCCTAGCATGTGACTAGTATAATCATCTTGGGGTAATTTCCAAAGATTGCTCTACTCATCTACTTGCAGTCGGGGTACATGATGGATTGGCCTCTTGCATTTAACATCAACTGTTAACAAGTTCTCTGCATTTGTGCACAGGGTCATGGAGTCTCCAATTTGAATGCGCCAGCAAAGTGTGTGTGCTTCGCAGCCTGTTGTGGCTTGGCCTGACCTTCTACCACGTGCCAATGACGCCACAGCACGGATACATCTACATCGGTGATGGGATCAAGAATTTGGACCTTCCCTTTATGCTATAATGGAACTACTTAAGAATTGTTTCAAGGTACAAATCTCTGATGTTTCTCTTTTGTTCTTATCAATCTTCAAACACAATATGTATTCTATATAACATATCACTGGACTTTTAACAAATAAAAGGGTTCAGTCATGGAGTTTGTGTCTACAAGCTTTTTGTTCCATTTAGTTCTCATGTATAAAAGATATTCCTATACAGTAAACAAATGGAGAGGCAGAGTAAACAGACATTTTATTTGCACATCTGTGTTGCCTTGAGTATACACAGTCAACATACCACCTACTTTGAAAGTGTAACACTGACACGGTGGTTGCTCACACTTGTCAGTGACCTCACTTTAAGGGCTTTTTTTGAAAACATGGAGATAAAAAAGATGGTCCTCTGTGAGGCTCAGTGTGATCCATGTGATGACGCTTCATAAACAAAAGGTAGAATAAATACAGATGAATGGAGCTTTTAGGCCTTTTTCCAAGGTGGTGTAACAAAGGTCAGGGCAGACTGCAAAATTACAGTTGAAATGCATGGAAATCCACTGCATCTTGCATAATGGACCCACCTACTCTGCTACAGTTTCTGTGCCAATTCCTCAAGTTTTCTGTCTTTCAATGTTTTAAGTAAATGGGCTTGACACTGTATCGCACATTGTTCTTGAGCGCTGGGTGGCCAACTGACATGCGCTTCTTACACCACTTCAGTCCAGTTTTATAAATGGGTTTGACTGAGGTAATGGACCAGCGAGTCAGGTATCTGCAGAAAAAAAAAATAGATGTAAGAGTTGTAATTATTGTTGAGAATTGGTAGATAATGGCGGTAAAATATACAGATACACAGATGTATGTATCACCTGTTAAGTTGTGGCTTGGGCCTCTTCGGGACATGGCCCTCTGGAAGTTTGGGTTTGTGGTCAGGGAGAAGACCTTTAACATAGAGACGACAATCGGATAAAATTCCCTTAAATGTGTCTGAGACTGTCCACAAAAACAACTACACATCAGGAAGGTGCAAACTACAAAATAAAGATCAAATTTATGTTAGGTTTGCTTGATGCCATATGTTAACATTATACACACAATTTACATGGAAAAACTAACTCCTTGGTCCTGTTAAACTTCACACAGCCTCACAGGTGATTTTAAAATCAGCGTCAACCAGCATCACAACAAGCCGACAAAACTCGGCTTCAATTCTAATGAATAAACTGCTGAGAGGAAACATACAAGCAGCCAAGCAACCAATAAGAATACAAACACAATCTAATAGGATATTTATATCACAACAATTTATAGCACAACTTTGGCAGTATAGGGCTTCAGGCTGACTTTTACACCGATGGAAAAACTGTATTGACCTAGTAACAAGTTCAGAGTTGCCTGCATTGGATGGGCTTCATTTGCTTACAATGGACAAAGCACAACATTCCCCTCGTACCACCCCCACAGCTACAGCGTTAGCCATTGTGATCAAAAGTAGTACTTTTCTTCTTCATTAGCTCAGTAGGTCTCTCCTTTTCCTACATTCTCATTATCAGTTGTGTTTAAGTCAGGACCTATCGCTGGCTCTACCTGTTCACCTGCTTCAACCTCTCTCGTCATTTCATTTTAAAAATAGTCATCTACAGACTGCTTCATCTTTGGAACGCCGCAACAGCTAAATGGAGTGTTTTGTGTAAGCAGTAAAAGATCGAGCCAGTGAAGAAGATGAAGTACAACTTTAAACCACAATGGCTAACGCAATACTCATGCCAAAGGGGCACCAAAACAGCCTATAATGATCATCATCCACTTGTACATGAAATTTTAACTCTGAAAAAATGGTTGCATCAGACAGACTGGAGCCCTGCAGTGTCTAAATCAATATCTTCACATGACTATCTCCGCCACTAAAGTGTAATTTAAATTTGCTGCAAGCCTGAGAGTACACTAACACACCCAGTGTTGAAACAGACAAACAAAGCGAGTATATTTTGGGATTTGACACTACACAAACAAAGGTCAGGCAGTAAAACAGACCTGCTCTGTGAGCCATCTGCACACAAATGGCAATCTTGCGATGTTCTTCTGGGCAGAGACCAGTGACTCTCTTTGGCAACATCCCCCCATCTGACCTGATGAACTGTCTGAGCAACAGGACATCCTGCGAGGGAAAAAAAAAAAAAAAAAAATCAGACACTTTACATATCTTATACATTCAATAATATTGTTAACTATTTGGTCATTACATTTGTCGTACCGTGTAATTGTATTTATGCTGCAGGTTCCATCTGTAGATAGGACATTTGGCTGTGGGGTTTGGTGGCTGTGGTGCTTGTGGAACGTCCACAATTTGTCCCTTAATCTGTCAAAAAATGATTAATATCAGTACAGTTAGTCTAATAATAACCATTGGTAGCTCCTTTGTCGTGTTTATCTTCTAAGTCAGAGTAGCTTGATTCACTACCAAAGAACAAAAGTATTTCTTTATTAATACCTGACAGTTTAGAAAACAATGTGACCCATGTGCCTCTATGCTCTTTAATGTTCTCATTACAATCAATACCTTGTGGTGTTTTTTTTTTTTTTTTTGCCATTTTTGTGTTGCATTTAAAAACATCAAAACACTGGGTGTATATCATAAGTAAAACTGATGGAGAACTATATATATCGAAACACTACAGAAGTTCATATTACAGCATCCTTTTACTTACTGTTGTTGTGTTGCCCTCTTGCTTCACCACCACTGTAGGGAAAAAAAGAAAAATTAGTCATATTGCTATCTCTACACTTTTTTCCTAAGCGTGACAGGCATGTTTAACAATTATGACCCCAAGTGATAAAACTAATAAGTTTGGTAACAAGGAAAACTTTAATTTGAGTCACTAAAAACAAATTTAACAGCAAATGGTATTTATATATAGTAAATCTTCATTCATTTGAGGCTTCAATTAATATTTTTCATGAGTGAATATGAACACACACATTTGGATGCATAAACCACCCATTGTAAGGATATTTTAAGAAAGAAGATCAGAAAATGAAAAGCATTCTGGTTCATTCATAGCTTACTACGTGAAAAGGTGTCATGGAAGAAGGAATGGCTTCTGGCATTTTCCAAAATTCATGTGATATTTTGTTGCATTTGCGATAAAGATGAAATGAGACACTGCCTCCTAAAATGTGTTTACTGGATGCAGCTCGTATAACCGCACTGAGGCCGTTAGCACCTTTAGGTTAACATGCTAGCTGACACATCGACAGGCTAAAACCGTAACGTTCACAGAAAAGTCTGACCTTGGCGGATCCCTCTGCTCTGGATGGTCAGAGCAGGCAGCTGAGGAACATTTATCTTCTGAAGGAGACTCACGCCGATGCCTGTAGTCCCTAATTTTAATCCCGCGAATGAGGTCCACACAGACCTCAGCACACTGCAGGCCGCCATGTTTAATTCCTGACCTTCGTCTTTCCTCTCTTCCTGTCTGGTAGTCTCGCGAGAATAAAAGCGGCGACACGCTCGGCTAAGACCTCTTGTTACCATGGTGGTTAAGATCCTCATCCTGCTCTGAACAATCACAACAGAAAGTAAGTTACGCAAGTACACAAATCGCTTTAAACACCAACTATGTCCTTTTACGAAATGTGTTTGAGTTTTATGAACTGGTTTTAAAAAATGTTGTATGGCCAATAGGAAATTCCTTTCAAAGTCCAGATAAATATGGGCCTATTCATGGCTGGCCTTTATAAACCTTGATCAAAAGCTTTGCCTCAAAGGAGAACATATTATGAGCCAAGATTTAAATGTCATTAATCTCAATTTTAACCTCAAAACACACTGCTACACAGTTTCAAACAAAATCAAACACTAGAGGAAAGTGCATTGTACAAGAATGTGTTCAGTTCAATTCAAATTCTTTTATTTGTCCCACAGTGGACAAATTTCAGTGTTGCAGCAGCGCAGAGTATAAAACAAAGCAAAAATATTAAGGGGTAAAAAAAACAAAGAAGGCAAAAAAAGAAGAGACATTAGTAATGAGAAGACATGAGAGGACTTATGATAAAAGAAAAGAGAAAAAAAAGGCCCTTTAGCAGCTAGAGGATCCCTGAAAAGGTGTAGAAGACTATTCAGTGTATTTATTTGTCTGCAAAGAGATTTACACTTAACGTGCCAGTGGAAATGAAAATACATGCAGCAGTCTATACAATAATCTGCAGGATGTATCTTTGGATCAGAGCAATTACTAGTGGACGCTTTCATCCTCATGTTACTCTCCAAATGCTCAGGATTCACAACAAAGACAGAGTCACTTTTCATACCTCTATTCATACCAGGCTCATCTGATGAAAGTATGAGAGGCACCTAGAAGTGCAGTGTAGGAACATGCCAAACTTTTGTTGCAGAGAGCAAGAGATACAGGTAGATTCTTCATGCACAGATAAAGAGGCTCAGAAAAGATAAAGAGCTTGATGTTTGTGTTATCATGAGAACACTGTGCCATTGTCCAGCTGTGATGGTTTTGTTTGCTGTTTTTCAGGTTTTATCTCATGGCTTTATCTGTTTGTACAAAGAAAGCATTAAGAGAGCCAAGTCTACTTACATAAGTTCTTTCATAGATGAGGGAAATACATTTGTGGAACTTATAATATGTTGTATAATAAAATGAAACATAGACAGGATTTCCTATAATTGCACAAGTGTATGATTTTTCCCCTTGTTTGGTTTGGTACTTCACAATTAGGTTTCCTTTTGTCATCAAGCTAGGTCTCATTTCTGGTTCATTGCATGTCAGAAAAACACAACACATGACAAACTGATGATAGAAATTATATCCAGTTGTGTGTTCTTTTCAAAGCAAAGGCACCCTGTGGCATTTTTGATCACTAGTAGCATTGTAGACTAATTTATAATTATGAACTTACATATGTGAGCCTGAGCACACCAGCAGTTCCAGCAATGCATTACATATTTCTGCCAAATGTTTCACATTATTCCACTGACTGACAGTGGTAGTGACATGCAATATAAAGTTAAGGAAGAAGAAGACTACGAGCCAATAAACATGGATGTAAACAATGCATAATGTTCCTTACCTTTACCTTTACCATTGCAAATATGTGGGATAAAATTGATTTACCATGTTTGTCAGATCTCAAGGATGCACACTGTGTATTTTGGCTAGAACCTTAGTGCAACAGCAGTAACTTTTCTTTACTTTGTTTTGTTTGTTTACAACAAACCTTCAAAATGAAAGTCCACTTTATTTGTCTTGGGATTGTGTGACGTGAGTAGGAATACAGTAATACCGTGGTTCAGCAAACTGGGAAGATGTTGTATCACAGGAAAGTTCTGTATTGAGAGGAAGATAAAGTGCTGAAAATATTCTAGATGAGGCAAGCATTTCAACGGATATTCGATTGTTTCTTTGGGCATCTCTTTACAGTGTCTAAAACACATTTGCTCTGTTGGACCTGTGCACATTGTTCTGTTAGTGTGCAGATGCTCTTTGCTGCCTGAATCTATTGCAGATAACACACTGACTATGCACGACTACCTCACACAACCTCATGCACAATAACCCAAACTATCACTTCAAGGTTTCTAAATCTAGTATTTTTGGAAGAGATTATGCACATTGTCGGCACAAATGATGTTAAAAGCATTTGGGTTGTTATACAGAACAACTTTACTGTTACACCCTGTGTGACAATAATGTTCTGTTAACTTGTAGATTACCTTTTTCTTTGAACATTGTTAACAGGTGCAATTGTGCAAGAACGCACAAAGAAATAGAGCAATACACCTTCAAAGGCATTAAAAGGAAGAAGACAGCAAACAAGTAAATATGGATTTGTAGGTTTCAAAACATTTAAAAATCATCTTTGTAAATGTTTTATGAGCAAGCACGTCCATTCAACATGGTTGTTGGCTTTTACACACAGGAGAAGACACACAATGTGTTTTGATGAGTAACTCTGAATGTACGGAGTGTACTTTTGTTTGTTTATTCGACAACTTGACAGGGCAATTTTAATGTCAAACACTTCTGGGACTGTCTGCTATTTGCCTTCAGCGTTGGTTCAGCAAAGTTGATTGTGGATGCAGAATGATAAATACAAGTGGGACATGTTAGGATGTACATCATCATGGTTCCTTGGGTTCGTGGCCAAAAATGTGAACAATGTCTCAAATGCCATCTAAACTGAGGAGCCTAAAAAAGCAGCCCACTGAGATGCAAATGGAACCTCTACGACCGTCTTGTCTCAGAGCAGAGAGTAGATAGAGATTATCGTCACCCTGCCGCCACAAAGGAGGCATTGTCTCAGTGATTAGGTTCCTTCGTCAAGGACACTTAAGCAGTCACATTCCTCGAGAGAAGCCCAAAAAATGGCATTTAAAGTGTCTGGCCACCTCCTCACCGGCTTTGATATTTAAATGAAACATGGCCCTATACAAACAGGCGCCTCAGCTGAGGAAGCAGGGGGAGAGTAAATCAGATAGGATTTCCCTCAGATGAAAAGAGCTCTGAGGGACTGAGGGACACTGAAGCAATGTTGGTTTGATGTCATGGTGGGATGTTATTGCTATTGCTATTGCTATTGCTATTATTGCTTTTTCACCCCTGCCTCCCTGGATAAACTGCTGAAACGCAGCATGGAAGGAGCAGATGAGCTGAGACTGGAGCGAAGATTACTGAGCATGGTCTCATCACACAAAAACAATGCAACGCACACTGCTGCATTCCTCTTTTATTGTCACAGTGGTCAATGTGTTTGGTCTTTAATGTTTTGGTGTAGACTGAAGGGCCCCTGGTGATAGCTGTTGCTGCAAAGTATAAACACAGAAAGACCTGAATGAGAGTCATAATAGCAAAACCATGGGATCTGAGAGCAGACCTTAGGGTGGTATCTTTATTCAAAATCAATGAATTACACAATCTGACTGTTGTATATGTATGGTTTCATAGATGAAGCTTTCTTTGGGTGAGAAGGTTTTCAACAGAATATCTCATTCCCATGCAGATGGAATGTGTGGATTTACTGCCATCAAATTGATGGGCACAGTCTGGTATGTAATTAAGGCATAGCTGTCACTAAGAGGCTTTCCTGGATGATTAACTTGTAAGGGCGATTGCATCCAAGGAAGTCAACTGAACACAATTAGCCTATTTCGAGGGAATGAGTTTGGTTAAAGGCCCCCACTGTTGGTAAGATGAGGTGAGAAGAGGTTCGCTGAAGCAGACAACCGGAGATCAAGATGGAGCTTTCATCGACCAGGGAGTGAAACTCAAAGCCCATTGCTGGTCTTCTTCTGGTCATTTTATTTATTCAACAGCATTTTTTTGAAGGTTTGTAAAGCTTGCATGCAAGTGACATGAATCCTTATCACCACCCAAGAATCAGCGAACACCCCTCCCCTCGCCTCTTCTGTCTTTCAGCCCACTCACTCACTACCCTTCTACTTATTTGGGTGTACGTGCTAAATGGCACTGCCTCCTGCAACAAATTTGCCGCTCTTTGAAGAGGCTCTTATCCCCATTTTCCCTCCTCTTGGCCCTCCAAGAGCGCCAGCTTCTATCCTCTCTCTCACACACATGCACACACACCATCAAACACAAGCCTCTTCAGATGTTTGAAAACATTTTCTTCTCTCCCTTTGCAATTTCTCTTCCTGCTGGGATGAAGGTTTTGTTTTAGTTTGGAATTGTTGCTGCGCGTCCTGAGGTCCAGTCCCCTTTGGTTGAGTTGTGTTTGTCTGACTTTTTAAAGGTTCACCCCCAATGGCTAACAACAAGGAAGTCAATTAAAGCAGAGGGGGGGATAACATCTGAAGACCATAAAAGAGACAGCACTTTTTTTTTCATTTACTTTTTTCACTGAGGAGGAATTTTCTTGTCTCCATCTGTTTGAAATTAAATAATTGTGTCATCTGTAGGAATAACAAACAGATATATAACCAGTGATTAATATAAACTGGAAAACATGATTTAATGTGATGCAGGGATGTCTCATGCTGGGCTGATTTCTGCAGAACTGCCCAAATTAGTTTCCCACCCAGGCTGCCCCTGCTCTTAACTTCCTCCTTGTGCATGTTGCCATGACGCCTGCAGCAGCATTCTCACATAGACCAGATGGTTTCCAGTCAGCTGCCGTCCTCTTTATTAAAAGGCTGTAGGCTGGTGGTCATGTGACTTATGAGGTGAGCGTTTATATTAAAGCTGCAACTTGTTTTCTCAGTGTAGTGGAGTTACTAACTGTTTGTTCCGTTGAATATCTGGCTAAAGTGCGTGCATGAGTTTTACTCTTCGCGTTGTATTGATTGATTTTTGGCCTCTTAGGGGCAGCAAAACAAGCTGTGAAAACACCAGCACATTATCACATGAATCCTGTTAAAATTGCAAACTGTAGCATATTTACATATTAACACGGAGCAACATTAGCATTCATTTGTTGTCGTGTTTGTGTCAAATATTCTCTCTCCTTTTAGCTTTGTTTTTGTCTCTAATAACTCCTATGGGAAATATCTGGTGCTTTCATGACATTCTTGTGACCAACACCACCAACTATATATATATATATGTTGTTTTTTTTTTATCTAAGCCACAGGATATAATAATGGGCCTGAAATCAAAGAAAAATACTTGTTTAAAGACAATGTAGTCTACACAGTCAGAATTATTGGGAAAAGTGCAGATACATATATATATAAATACATATATATATATGCATGTACATGTACATGTGTGAAGTAATAATGATTTTGAAGCAACTCAGATCTTGCACTGTAGCACCAATGTTTCCATGAAGGGGGGGGGGGGGGCTTGGTTTGAAACAATGTTTAGGTAGGTGGAAGGTGTCAGGACTCAAGATTTCCCACCATTGCCCAAATCGTCACACTGCCTCCACCAGCTTGCCTTCTTCCCATAATGCATTCAGGTGCCATGTCTTCCCCAGGTAAGCAACTTACACTCACCCAGCCATACACATGTAATTTATCAGACCAGGCCACCTTCTTCCATTGCTCCATGTTCCAGTTCTGACGCTCCAATGTGTCCATTGTAGGTGGTGGACAGGGTCAGCACCCTTACTGGTCTGCGGTCCACGTAATGAAACAATGAGCCGTGGCCGCCCCTGACCCTGTCGCTGCTTCACTGGTTTTCCTGCCTTGGACCACCTTTGGTAGGAACTGACCACTGCAGACCAGGAACATTCCAAAACAGCTGCAGTTTTGGAGATGCTCTGACCCTTGTCTACCAATCACAATTTGGTCCTTGATAAAGTCGATCACATTCTTACATTCTTTTCCTGCTTCCAACTCATCCGCATCAACTTCAAAGACAAAATGTTCACTTGCTTTCTAATATATCCCACCCACTGACAGGTGTCATTGTAACAAGAAAATCAATGTCATTCACTTCACCTGTCATAATGTTATGGCTGATCGGTGTATCTGAAGTTTGGTACTAGTTTATTGGCCAAGTTTTTTGGCCACAAGTTTCCTTATGTGAATGAAAACAGTACTGATCAGTGGCTATCAAAACATTAAAGTTGTGGGTCAGCAAGTCAAAACAAATGACTTAAAGTTGCTAAAACACACTGTTGAACAGAAGGGAACTGCAAAAGTAAAAAGTAATATGACAATTCAGTACTTAAGTCCTTGTTTTGCATGAGCAAAACCTGTAATGTTTAAATTCAACAGCTTTCCTCTGGCCTTAAACTATTGTTAATTTTGTCATTGTGCATGAGAATTTCTGACCAGGTGTTACATATTACATATTAGGGTTATTTTTGTCCATTGACCTAGATGGAAAATAAGTTGTTGACAGTTCCATTTCTCGTCAATGAGATCCTGTGAAATCTTGTGCTTTGTTCACCACTGCACATTTCATCACAGTAATGCTTATTTTGGCGTAGCCTCAAAACCTCTTAGCCTCCTTTGTATCAAGACAAAGCCATGTCAGATTTTGTTGGCATATCTTTGTTTGCCTATCAACAGTACATCACATAAGTCACATTTGTTGCTTATTTCAGCAGCTGATTTGTCTGTACAGCTAATTCTTTATAAACCATCACATGGCCATGTTTTTCCATTTCTGTTCATTTCATTTCCTCCATCTCCCACAGTGACTGAAACTAGGTGACTGCATTGAACAGTACAGACCAGACATTGGGCTGCTTTGCAGACAGGTGGAGCCCAGCAGGGGGCAGTGGTGATTGTCAGGTGAAACAGCTTAACTGCCTCCCTCTTTCAGAGACTGCCACCCACAACAGCCAGTCAGTCACCAAGACCTTGAGGATTAAATATTAAAACAGATTCAACTGGATGTTATCAAGGTCACAAAACACAGATTTCGCAACTTGTAACACCCAGTTTGTTTCCAGTATTGCTACATCTTGTATAGGCCAGGTACTAGTCATATATAGTATAAACCTTCACAAATGTAACAAAGATTATAAGAGTACCTTCATAAAACAAACATTGTCATGTTCACATCACAGTTGGAATAAAAACACATACTGAATTTTTCTCCAGAGCCCTGGATTTTAAACCTAAGACCTAAGAAACTTCTTTTCCGCCACCAGGATATGTTATGTGGGCTACCTGATGGGGAACATGATCTTTGTCCCTTGCTCTCTTCCTCTCCCAGTTGGGGGTCATTCATGGAAACAACTTGAGACCGTCTTTTTTTTCTTATTTTTACTGCCGCCTTTTTTGTTGTATTTTTAACACCATGTCCAATACATCTTATCCCCTGAATGAGATTGTAAACCCCCCCGTGTTCATGTCTGCCTGTCTGCCTGCTATGCCCTGGTGAGAAGAAGCTGTACAGTTGACGGCAATCAGTCAAGAGTTTCTCCAGTCTTTATCCATCAGGCTTAATTAGGAGACATTCAGTCGCACAAAGAGACATGATGCAACAAAAGAGTGGACGCTGAAAAGAAGCAAATCTAAAGTCCTTCCATCTCCCTTTCACTCGCATGTATAAAGACTGGGCAGTCAAACACAAGGCAAACTCTCCAGTAAAATTCCATCAGCGGAAAAAACACAAGACCAAGACCAGCGATAAAGGAAGAGGCACTTTTTCCAAGTACGGCTTTGTCGTCAAGTGGAAGCACACTCACATGTTTAATTATTTCCATTTACACCAAATAATAACTTTATGCTTTATGGTCAAATGTTACAAGTTAAAAAGTACCATGTTTCAGATTTCAGGACTTGCTCTCACTGATGGATTGATTCGTGCTTTAAAGTGGAACTATGCAACATTTGAGGCCATTGTGGCAACAAGTGGCAATTAAAGGGATAACTGCACTGCGCATTGAAATTCCCCACATTTCCCAAAAAATCTCTTGAATCAGTTGCCATAAAGACATAATCATCAAGCACCCTGACTGAGATGGGATGGGATGGCAGGGAGACACTTGCATTACCACTAGCAAGCTAATCTGCTAGCAAGCCTTTACTCACAGTGTTCTTTTTTGGTTTTTATGATTTTTCATTCATCTGTTGGAAATGATTGTTGAAAATGATTGTATATCAAAATGGCAGTGATGTTCAATCTTCATTATCAAGTAACTTATCGAATGTCCTTAAATGTTTCGTTCAGTCTACTTGAATATTCATGGTGGATATAATGTCATAGTTTGGAAGGAGGTTTACTTGCAATAGTTCTTAAGTTTTTCTTGTGATAATTGTAGCTTTTCAAAATATTAGCATTGACCAAATGACAATTAGACAAAGTTAAATACTAATAAATATTTCGCCCTTTTCCTAACAGTGTTGGCTAATCCTTCAGTGGCACTTGCCCTCTTTTAATTTTGGGATAAAACCAGACAGACATTGAAGTGACTCAGTAATGACAGATACACATGTCCAACATTAGCCACCAGGAGCTACTTGGTATAGAAGACCAATGAGGCATTGAATCAAAATCCCTGAGTTTCCTGAATTAAGCAAAGGTGTTGTATAACTTATGTCTCCAACTTGTAATATGTAAAAGTTGTAAAGTTGCCTACTTTGATTAATGCTTTGCTGGAGGTATATTTCTATCAAATGTATCCTAACTGTCCTTCAGATGTTTCCAATTTCATATGCTGTATATTTCTTATTAGTTTTGGATTACTCTGTGGGTTTTTTTACTGGCACTGGTTCTGCAGACCAAATTGTCCTTGACACTATAGTCATTCTTTTGCTAACGTAATTTAATACAAATCCACATAGAAAAGGTGTCAAAGATGTTTCTGCTATAGACTTGAGATCTTTTCCATATAGTATTTAATGATTAATTATCTGATATATTCTCTTGCTGACAATGAAAGTGTGAAAGCCAAAAACCAAAATGACACATTTTCTCATTTTCACATCTGGCTGACATAAAAATAATATACTAATTCTAATAAAGGGTAAATTATACTGGGGAAAATTTGTAAAATAAACAAGTCAATGTTTAATAAATATCCTACTCCCAACAAGAAGAAGACAAAGACATCTTCAAGATCTCACTCGATACTTGAGATCTGTAAATAGACACAGAGGACTTGCATCAGAGAACTCTGAGGAAGGTGTAAACTTTGTAGAACACTGAAAATCTAATAAGATATGATTAGATCACACATTTGCTCTTCAACCTACACTGTTGACTGCTGAGAGCCAGAGGAGGAGGTTTCCTTTTTCCCTATTGAAATTGCTTGTTTAAAAAAACTGTCCAACTGACAGGAGCCCATTTACAAATGTGGGAAGATTTCTCTTTGTTGTGGTAAGAAGTGATCCCCAGCACTGGGAGCTCACAAGGAAAGGTCCCTTGGGCTCTGATGGTAGAAAGAAAGACAAGGATTAAAGAGGAGAATGAACGGCAAGGAAACACAGAAACACAGTGAAGTACCGCAAAAAACAAAAACAAAGTCCTCTCAGCTGATTTAGGTCTCTTTATGTCTGATACACCCTGTTGTAAGAGTCTCCCCATATGCACATAAAGGAAAAAAAAAACACAAAAGCATCAAAGACTCAGGTCCCTCATGTCCCCTACATTTGATCAGTGCATCAAGTGCTCTTTCATGTTTTTGACCCAACAGCTGTTGGAAGACCCACTACCTGTGTGTGTGTGTGTGTGTGTGTGTGTATGTATTTTTTTTTTTTTTAGCAGGGTGAATCGGGTAATATTTTCATTCTCTGTGCTATATTTTATGAGGACAGATTCCTGGATAATTTAGTGATATTCTTGATGGATGGGATGTTACCTCAGCAAAACTTGGACAACTAACAGTTCACTGTCATGCTACCAGTTCTGTGAGGCCGTACTTTGTTGTTCTGGATCAGGAGGCTGGTTATTATCAATAGGATTTGTTAATTTGGGGGATAACTATCTGGCTGTGATCCTGCTAAATCCTATACTGAAACAATAATGTGCACAAATAAATTAGTTAATAGAGTGAAAAGTCATATTCAGCCAGGTGAAATAAAAAGTAATATAGATACAATACTAGAATAGAAAAGCACAGGTTACCACGAGGCAGTATTGTTATACCAGAAAAATCAAGATAATGCAAAAAGAGCTGGAAAACCCACTAATCTCACTTTGTGGTACAGGCACCTGGCAGAATGTTTACCAGTTCAGTTTAGCATTTGCTGCCACAAATTATAGCTGAACCTATTGGTAATGTCATTAGTTTGGTAGAAAGTATCAAGCAACAGTCAGGAGATCACCAAAGTTACTAAAGTTCATTCTGACAGGAACATGTGTGTATCAAATTTCATAGCAATCCATCCAATAATTTTTTAAGCATTTCACACATTTGCACTAGAAAAATAGCCGAAGGATCAGCAAAGTTAGCAGGATCGATCCTCCGAGGGCCACGAATGTCTGTACAACATTATGGAAATTCACCCAACAATTGTTATTTGAGTCTTAATCAAAGAGGTGGAATAAAAACATATGGCATAAATTAAAAACAAATATATATACATAAAACAAATGCACTGAATAATTGTTTCTGGGTTTGAATGACAGCCTGATACCCACATCTAATCTGAGTCTGACTTTGTGTTCCGTGTTCAGGAAGGGTTTTCCTTAAAACTGCTCTTTGATTACATCTGGATCATGTCAGAGCGTGAATCCCTTCAGGAACAATGAGAAGTTTTTCAATTTTTAAATAGAGATAGTTCTTTGGATCATCTCTACTCATCCCCAGAGATAATTTTATTTTTGACAGATTCATGTATCTCAACCAAAAGTGTATTATATGAGATATTTTACATGATTGATGATGTTTTATATGATTGTTTTTTATAGATACTTTTCACCAGTATACAATGGTTTACCATTCCCATACTTGTTTTGATCTTCCTGGAGCACATGCCATTGGTTTATCTGCCTTAGTCCACATATATGTACTGTACATTTTCCATGATACCATGATGCTTGAGGAAATCCTTTTTGCACTGACCACTCCACCTGTTAGATGTTAGGAAGATCTATAGGTTGTTTGTTCAAGTAATTCCATGTGATTCAATCACTGCTGAAGCTCATCTACAACTAATCCCCAGGAAAGCTGCAGATATTTGATCTGAGGAAGATCTTTGGAAGTTCAAAAAGATCTTGTGTCTCTGCTCCATGCAGAATGCTGGACAAGATCCATGCCACTAAAAGCAATTAGAGACAGTAACTATGCACTTGTATGCGCTCTCATTTCTTGAGAATATTGATACCACTCACATGTCTGTATAGTAACTTTGGAGCTGTGTCCATCAACCAGGTAACTTAGCTTGTAGCCCTTGCAAAATTCATTAATGTCCAAATTGTACCTTTTACACTTTGGTGAATGTACGGACAAGCTTGACATCAGAAGTTAATTATTGTTGCTTTTTTTGAATTGAACCCAGCTAAGCCAGATCTATTTTTATGCTTATTTTATTTCTGACCTTTATGTGATAATGTGCTATACAAGGTTTTCCTGTTTTAAGTCTTTATGCTAGGCTAAGATAACCATACCATACAGACGTGAGAGTTAATTAATCATCCTATGTAATTGTTTTTTGGAAAAATGAACTCTTTTGTGTATATCTATTCTTTATAGACAGTATAGAACATGTATTGTTGTAACTATGCTTTGCACTTATTACATGTTTGCTTCACCAGTAAGCACACACAATAACTATCCACTGCAAATTGACAGTATGATCACTACCTGGACCTCATACATCTCAGTCCAAAAAGCTCCCTCCCTGCAGCAGAAATGTGGCTCTGATTATTGGAGCTGTATTTTGAATGACTTGCAGGGTAAACCTTGGGAGGCATAGTATAATGCAAAACAGATATACTATATCTTAAACACAATAGTCCACACTTACAAGGAAGACATACCTTTGTCATCATCCAGAAAATTGTGTTTAAATGCATGTGCTCTGGGCTGTGAACACCGCTGTTCAAATCCAGATAGCAGACAGCAGTCTCTTAGGACATAGACAGTATTACCTGCCTGCTGAGTGAGATTCTTTTCCCTGAAGTAATATCTGCTTAGCCCGAGGCAACAAAGCATTCACTGACAGGCAGTGTAGAGTTTGCATGCCACTAGTAATTGGATAGTCCAGCATCATTTACCTCATGCACTGTCAAAATATTTGCAACTCCTTTACAAGTAAGTGAAGACTCTACAGTATCTTTAGGGAATTTTGTTGTTTTTAAATATTTGGAAAGTTTGATTTCCACATGACCCTGTTTGAAAAGTTGTTTTACAACTCCAAAACATCCCAAATGAAAGAGAAAACCTGCTAAAGTGTAGCAAAAAGTAGTATGCCTTTTTTTATTTAAAACCTTCAATGTGCAGATAAATATTGTTAACATGCTGAACTTAATAATAATTAATAAACTGAACTGACCTGGAGAAAAATAACTTCTCAAGCTTGCGTTTTATATTTAAATCATTAGAATTGAGTAGATCATCAAATTGATCATGATCATTATCTTATGAAACCCTTTGAAGCAAGCATTAACATATTGACCCACAAATTGATCACACTTGAAATAACCAGACTTTTCCTTTGAGCAGTCTTAATTAATTTGAGGCCAGATGTAAAACATCTGCTTCAGTTGCTCTTTTTTTGGTCATGTTTTTGTCCCACTACAATATCTGACGGCTTGTATTCAATGTCCTAATGTGTTTCTACATGACTCTGCAGAGAATTCAAATGAAAAGCTGTCCATTCAGGTGCTAATGCTGTTGAACAAAACACAGACAACCTCTAACCTGACCATATACAGTATATGAAACTGGTCTGTTAACATTCGCCTGGGCCGTTGGCCAGATTGCAATCACACTGACTGCCAATCAAACTGAAGACCCCTGGGTTCTGCTTTTTGAAAGGAGTGTTTGTTTGCTGTGTTTGTGCTATCTTTAAATACATATTCTTCCAACACATTGAAACAGAACAGCTTACTTTATCAGCCAGAAGTTTTATAACAGCCAAAATCCTTGTAATATGTATGTTTATATCACTCATACGATAACCTACTGGAAGCACTACAAAAACGTAGTTATCTTAAATCCCACACAGGGCTGTAATTTTCTTACCTCATTCATGAGATATGGCCAAATCCCCGTAGTGAACTGAGGGATAATGAAAATCACAATAACCTATATCCCCATTGACTTATTAAGACATGCACACAAGAATGTTTATGTTGTATCCACATTAAATCAGTTTGGAACGAAGATAAGGTTTTGAAGGACCTCAGGGCCCTTATCCAGGGGCTCAGCTGTCACAACCAGCTTTTCAACTTGAAGGCAAAATTATGATTGTCATCCTCTACCGGTACCATAAGATGGCAAAATAGCATAATTAGAGACACGTACACACTTTGAGGGCCTGTG
Source organism: Rachycentron canadum (assembly GCA_038496675.1). Taxonomy (NCBI): domain Eukaryota; kingdom Metazoa; phylum Chordata; class Actinopteri; order Carangiformes; family Rachycentridae; genus Rachycentron; species Rachycentron canadum. The sequence goes on from CM076665.1 coordinate 9,341,740, forward strand.
TTGGTCTGCGATCTTTACATGCTGGCAGGGGATCCTTGTGGATCCGCTCCAAGTGGAGTAGGCCTCGGTGGACTGGGGCCCTCCTGGAAATTAAATTAGCCTTTTTCATAGAAGCATGGTGGTCACATTTACAAAAACACAGAGAATAATATTACTTTTTAGATAGTTAAGATAATGATGATGAACAGACACACACTCCCTTTGGCTGTTGTTCTGTGTTTTGTTAAGCACCAGTCTGCATTACATGCTCACTGAAATACACTGGAAGGATATTTTGTCTGTAAGGTATAGAACGGAAAATACATTTTTCACAGATGTTGTTCCTACCTCATGCCTGTTGCACAGTGACGACTGTTTGACCCCTTCAAATAAAAAAACTCCAGTCTTGTCCCAAAACACATGTAGTGTATAATACATGTGAAGCCAAGCGTCAAGTTTGCATTGTCAAATTTGATTCTGAAATCTTTATGATTGTTGTTGCACTGCTTTGCTGCTGGAGATCTGTTTGATGTGGCATCATTTTTTCTTGGATACCACACAAGCAACTTGGCAATGCTACTCAATGTGTTGGTCCACCTCTGTGGCCCAGACTGAGTACAGTCTGGTACATTTGTGGTCCCCAGAGAATGAATTCTACTGGTTTAGATTACTTTTCATTAAGCATTTTTTCAGAGTGATCAGATCATATCCCTCATGGATAAATTCTAATTTGGTGATTCTTTGACATTTCATTTGGCACCATCATCAGGTCAAATTTAAAATTTGCCCTAAGATTTGTCCAAATATCTGCAAATCTAATGCCGTTCCCATCAGCCTCTGCTTCACTTACTCACAAAGTCTGCACTGATTCCAAGCAACTGGCACTGCAAGTCAAGCTCATCAGCAGCTTTTCATCCAAAAAGCCTTTAGGTAATCAGGCTCATTTGCCATTTCACTTCATCGTCAACACATCATGTTCTTTTTAGCTGTTTTCTGACTGGGAAGGGTTGTTATTTTGCCTAAACCAAAGTGACGCATCCATCCAACTGATGCCATTTTTAGTTGACATGAAAGCTGCAGTTGCGGTTGCTTGCACCAGTCAACATTTTTCGGGCTGGTCACAGAAAGTCGAAGAATTTGAAGTTTTGAGGCAGTTATAAGTTGTTTTTTTAAGCCACCTTTCAATCACCTGCACTGCTACACCGTTCTCATCATACTCTGCTTGTCATTTATGTGGCTCTGGCACAGAGATGTCTTTATTCTTCATCCTGTCTATAAAGCTTTGACATTGAGCTCAGCATCAGAGCTATTTGAAGTGCAAAAGAAGAAAAAAAAAATCTGAAGTCTGGGCACAGATTTAGAGGTCTGGAACCCGACTAGCTTTTGGATCAACAGTGAAATATCAGCCCAGTGGTTAGAATTTCAGTTTTCTCCAGACATCAGACCAGCTGGTGATACCGCCTGACAAACTGGCTTATAAAACAAAACAAAGAGAGCAGAAGATAATAGTAATAATGTAATATAATAGTTAAATGAGCTGAATAAATAAATAAACTGGCTTAAAACAATTCTCTTTCCATTTCATTATCTGTTTCTTTTGATTTACTTCTGACATACAGCTTTTAAAAGGCTCTTGCTATCTGTTTTTAGTATTGAACAAGCATGACACATTTTCTGAGTGATATCCTAATCTCCTGCACAGGAAGCATTAGTTCAGTCATTTGCTTTCATTATGGAAGAGTCATTCATGGATGTCAAAACCACATCAAGGCCATACATACAGACTTACTCTGAGATTTCAGGTTCATTTAGGTCCAGCCACTATAATTGTGAACACAACCAGATAATATTTCAGTTGCCCTGTTAGAAGCTACCATTTCTTCTGTGATTGTTGGTCATTTCCCTTCCTCTCATTACTGGGAATTGCTGGAAAGCAAGCTAGTGCTGTGTCTGGAAAAGGGGCCACAAACAGAAAAGGATGCCACATAAGTCATGTCTTAAGCAGAATGAGAAAAATGCTCTTTCATGTTGTGCTCGACTGTGTCTGAAGCAGGGCTATGGAGTGTTTTAGCTATGTGTTTGTGTTGCTTGGAGGTCCCAAGTCCGCTTTGGCTGAAAAGTCTTGACAATGACATATATGTAGAGGATTCTTCAAAGTCACCGCTCTCTCCTTTCTGTGTGCTCTCCATGCCTTTCATTCTTTCCCTCTCAAATATCCACATACAAATGACAGAGCGGATGGATGACCTTTAACCAGTGAGGCTACTGAGATATCCAATGGTTTTCCTGCCCCATCTGTTAATCAACACATGACAACAAATGCAGACACAACAAGATGGAACATAACCCACACAGTGACATCCCAGAAACCTCAACAACCATAAGCAGGAAAACAAAGCTTTTTTCAGTCTAAAAATTTCCCTCCATTCTGGAGGAATAACCTCTAATTAACAGTTTTAATTAAACTGGATAAAGTCAACAGTAAAGATCCTCAGTAAAATGAAGAAACTTTCTGTAATATCTCAAACGAGTAGTATGGGAGTATCTGAGTGACGCCCTCTGGAAAAAATAAATTATTTACTTTCACTCTGAGCAGCAAAGGTCATGAATTCACCAGTGCATCACACTATGAGAAGTTTTCTTAACCCACATCCTACACAGTTTATTGTAGTTTTCAACAATGTCTGGCTGGCTGCCTCTTGGCGATCCTGCCCACACTGTATTTATTTCCTGTCAGATGCTCGTCCTAATTATTCAGTCATTCCCTGTGGTCCCACCACACAGACAGCAGAGACCCCCATCTCTCTCACCTCTGGCCCCCTGCCTCACCCCTGGAGGCAGTGACAGTCTCTTTCCCCTCCTTGCTCACCCAGCTGTATTCTCCTTCTCCCACTGCTCCACTCTTTCTTTCTTTTCATCACTATTTTCCCATCTCGTTGCTGCACCTACTTCATCCGCACCCTCTTCTCTCACACATCTGGGAAAGGTTAACATCGTAGTAATGTTGGCTCTGCAGTCATTTAGGTTGAGATGTTTCATAAAGTAAGAACTCTACTCCCATCCTTGTTCAGAAGATATAGTGCATATAGTCATTCAGTTGTTAAATGTCTTTCAAATAATGCAACTTTTAACTTAGTAGCCACACTACCATCACTTACCATACTTTAGACCCAAGGAAGGGAAAGGAGACAGATACAAAGACATGATTACAGTTGTAATATACAGTCTGCTTTAAACAGACTGGTCTGTACAAAGTGACACCTAACTATGTCTGCAGGTGAAAGTGTTCATAGCTGTTCCAGATGTCCATGTCCAAAGATTTTACAGTCTTGTCTGCAACGTTACATCTGTCTTAACTGTGCTCTCAGGTTACTCTGAGAGTTTAACTGCAACAAAGACTGACTTCACACCTTTTAGGCACTGAAAGATGCTGTTCACTGATCAATCAAGGAGAGTGATACTGCAACTAAACTGTATAACTGGATAAGAAATGAAGAATGTAAAATATTAAAAAAAAAAAAAAAAAAAAGATTATCAGCACAGGGTCTCATGGGAGTTTTCAGGGTGGATAAGCTGTGAAGAAAACAGTTTGTAGAGGATTACATGAGGCGTAAGGGTATATGTGCATAGAGGTCGGATAAGAGCCTTCAGATCAGAGTATAGGATGGGAAAGTCAAGGGTAATTAAAAGGCGTGGCAAGGACCTCCAGGTGAGCCTTACCTGGTTGAAAATGGAAGACCACCTGAGACGAAATGAAGACAAAGTGATACTTAACAGTCTATCCCAGGGCTGCTGAGCACATCTGGTCAGAGTGTTGTTAAAGGGAACCTGCTAAATCCATTATCATCGCAGAGTAGCTTAAATTACAGCGAGAGAACATGAAAAAGCAGCTGTGAGAGTGATAACCTGTGAGAAAACTCCCACTAACACACACTGACACAGGCCGGCAGGTTTACAGGGTGAGAGATTGACTACCAGTTGTAAAATACAATCAGGGAGGGTGTGTTGCTATGTCAGTCAGAGTGTAATGCAATCCTAATGTCACAAGACAAGAGGGGGAAAGTTGTCATTGTCCCTCTGAACGCACTTTTTCAATGAGGAAAATCTCTGTGTGCGAATGTTGTAATGGCAGCAAGATGGACATATCATGCTAATTTCTATTCAGTGGAGCATGTTTAGATATGTCTAGTTATATTGAATGTAAGGCCGTTTGAACGTAAATAAATCTCTGAGTAAAAGTGCCTTCCTTGGAGACGTGCCCTCCAGGAGAAATCGCAGGGCCTGACTAGAGGCCCCCACTGAGGTCGTACTCTTGAGGGGGCCCTTTGGTATTTGAGGGATGGAGTGATGACAGTGGGACGTTGTTTGTGTATAAAAAGGAAACAAAGTGAAACAACTCTGAACATGTCAGCCCCCTCTGCCTGTCACCTCAGAAAAAAATGTGTGTTGACCCGTCACAACTACAAGCCTGGTAACCAACCGACAACACACAGCATAGTGTGCTGGGGTTTGTGTATGAACTGCCCAGGTTACACGCCCGGCTACTTCTGCAAGTCTGGGGATTGTTTGCTTGAATTAATTTTGCATTGTTAGATGCAGCACAGTCAAGATTTCAATTCAAACTATAAGCGTAAATGAGCTTCATAGTCAGTTTTACTTTGTTTTATTTTTATTTCTGTCATTTTAATGTTGGCGTAATATTATAATAAAGTGTTTTGTTTTATAACATCTTATCTTATTTTCTGGACTTGCTGTTTTATTGGTTATGCAGTTTTATTGTTTGCTTAGCATACTGTGTAAAACCTTGTTGTCCAGAGTGTTTTCTTTTCATTTCACTCCAAGCACAAAAACCAATAAGTGTATTTCCCAAATTGTCAAAGTTTGTTATTATAAACTTCTAATTATAGAAATAGAATAATGTTGTGATACATATATTGGAAATGGATATATATATATATATATATATATATATATATATATATATATATATATATATATATACACTTTGCTGTGTTTAAATAACAACATGATATATTTGGTTCTGTTCCAGTCCTGTAAACACCACCCATCCGGGGATCCCAGCTGATAAAATCAAATGACCCACTTCTCCTCCTCTGTGATCATACAGTATACAGATACCTGCTACATTACATTTCTCTGCAGTGTTTTCTACCACGTGCTGTCTCAGCCACTTCATGGAGAAATTGATGCATAGACAGTTAGTCCACTTGGCAACAGTGGCGATCACTCCATCACCCTGCAGTGTCAGTCCCATGACACATCTTTTGACCACACTTCCACAGTGCTGATAAGACACAGAGCTTGTCGGTCACATGGGGTGTTTGTCATGGTCCCACAAGGTTAGGACTGTGTGCAGGTTTTGGCAGATACGCCGTACTTCAAAGGGCACGGAAATGTCACAATGCATGAACTGCACTATTAATGAAAACTACTTGTGGCATCTATGCTACCGGGCCTCATGATTCACAACAACACACTGGGTACACACAGATACGCGCACACTTATAGACATACTGTACAGAGGCCGTCCTCTGTTACAGTGTGTTCTGGTGTTGATGGCGGTCACCTGTGTTGTGAGGGTGCAGGCCAGGTGGGGCAGACAGCTGCAGGGATCTATTTTAGTTTGATATCAAATAGGACGACCTAATATAGGCATGAAGACTTTGCAACTGCTACCAAGTGTGTTTCTCTGCCTGCATCATAATGATGAATTAGTTTCTGACATTCATTAACCAAATTAATCAAATGGAAATATTTCACACCACTGATCCATTGCTGGCTAAAACACTTATTAAGTCAGATACTACACAAAGACAGAAAAATACACACACACACACACACACACACACACACACACACACACACATACACACAAGCACACATGTAGGGTGGTCACAGGGTACTTATTCAACTCTTCAGTGTTTCATCTCATACATGCTGAGTTATCTGCCTAACAGACGGGAGTTGAGCTTGGCTGTGTCAGGGCTTCCCCCAACATGCTGGCCCTTCACAGCATCAAAAGAATGGTTTGTGTATATGAGATTGTGTATGGGGATATCATTATCTTGTATGCAGTGCTTTCCAAAGTACTGAACAGGGTATTTTCCAAATGAGGTGTCTTTTGGCCTCCTTGTGCTTGTAAGCCACCCACCTGTGCTGGCATTGGGAGCGCACCCCTCCTCCTCACTTCAGAGTGAGACGGTGAGAGCTGAGTCGGAGCTGCATTTGTTTCCTACTAATCCTCCTTATGAGAGAGACAGCTCTTATACCAGGAGCCAGCTTTGATCCCCAACAGATGAAGACCAAAAAGAAAAAAAAAAAAAAAAAAAAACACTTAAGCTACTTAGACAGCCCCCTTTTTCTTTTACTTCCTTCTTCATCTCTTGGTTCATCCCTCGCCTCATTGCCCCAAAAATCTGCAATGTTGAAGTAGGAGGTCAGCGAGGTTGTGCAAGGCAGTCGACCCAAATGTCTCTAAATTAGGGTGTGGACATTGGTGGTTTTATTCTATCTATTAATTTATTACATGTTAAGGTCCACAAAACCCATGAAGACATACACAGAGCATTTTGACCTCTTGCAGTAGTGAGATCCTTGATGTGTTTGTGTTTTTGTGTACCACAATGAAGCTTAAAACTAAATAAAAAGCAGCTGTGTTGAAACTAGTATCAACACTCACATCTGCATGTCGGGTTCAGTGCATGAGGTCAGGCGACTTGTTTCATTCAACCCTGTTTGCCCTTATAAATATCAGAAAACAGCACAAATCTATGTGTGTTATTCTGCATCTATGTATGAATATGTGTCTTCTGTTTTGGTTCAGCTTGGTGAGTCTAAGTCATAATTTTACTTGTTTTTATGTTGTATCTACCACAGCATGCAGATATGATCATTAACATAATCATGTGACCAGTGCCAGAACCTGCTGACAAGAAAATGGTTGCGTGTGTGTGTGTGTGTGTGTGCGTGTGTTGATGTGTTTGTTTTCCAACTGCAGTGACAGGATGGACCTTTGCAGCGACCCTTGAACTGAAAAGTATACAGATACAGACATCCTAAACACTCTATTCAAACTCCAGGTGTCCAAGACACGCACACATGCTCACACACACACAACACTTACAGACTCACACAAACAGTGAGAGAAAGATAAGTTTTGCCAGTAACCAACCAATGATGTACATGCACTGAGGTCTGGGAAAACCCTGCCCATTCATTTTTAATGATTTTTAACACACACAAACTCTACAACTATTTTAGACACCATCCAATTCCCTGTTGTAGTCTCACTTTCTTTCACAAACACGAACACTCTCACATGTTCATACACTATTTGAAGGTTAAGGAGTACAGCTGGGAGCTGCTGCCAGACCCCCCTCTTCTGTCACTCTCAGTAATCAATCTGTCAGTATGGTAATTAACCTACAGAGTAAAGTAAGCATGACTACTGAACTGCCCCACTCCATCTAACATTCCTCTCCTCCTCCCTCTGATTCTCGCTCGTACTCCCCCTCATTTGGTGGCAGGCAGGGGCCACTCATTTGCTGATTGTTGGGGGCTGTGATGTCTTCTAGCATGAGTGTAAAACGAAGGCCTCTTTGTTTTCTTCTGTGTTGAGTGTTGGCCACCATTTCTATTACTTATGATAACATTGCCCTTGCCACAGTAACATGCTGAGAGCACAGCAAAGCTGCTACAGAGCAAAAACTGATCTGCCAGACAGTCATACAGGGGTTAAACAAAACTACATGTGAGCCAAGTTTATTTAGGACAGGACAGAAACAGAAAGTACAGCTGGGAAATTGTAGCAAAAATGGCCCTTGAAAACTGCTGTAATTAATGATTTTCTGTTTTTGCAGTAATACTTAGTAACTCCTTATAATAACATGACTTTTCTCGGTAATTTAAGGGATTATATTTGACTTCGACATTTGGGGACCTGTTTATTCATTGTCTTGTTCTGCTGGAGGGTTGGTTTGAGTTTGGTTTATCTGTGTTCAGTGGGCAGGTTAGAGATATGGCTGAGCTGCATGGTCAGTGGAAGCATCTACCATAAGAAGAAAGATGCGATTACATGTGATTCCAAATTTCTCATTTCAATTTTGTACCTTCTTGGCTGGCAGATGTTAGCAAATGTTAGCCCCAGGCGCATAATTAGTTGTTAAATACAAAACAGGTGATGGGTGTGAATAACTTTGGTTTGTTGGCTTTAATAAAGCCGACGGCTGAGTAAAGTGAGTGAAGTAACACATACTTTCTTTTGGTGAAATAGCAACTTAATGAGTAGTGTGTTTTAACCCTTAATGTGATAGAGACAGTGATAGATTGACGGGAAAGTTACAGCAAAAAACCTGGGCTGGATCTGAATCTGGACTACTCCAGAATGAGCCTAAGTGGTATGCACTCTCAGGTGAGCCCCATCTAATGTACTAATAAATAAACTCATGTATTTATACTGTTTACATTACACTAACATTGGATCAGATGATTAACCAACATATAATACCATATATTACCCTCCAACTCTAGATTATATAGCCTTATACCATCCTCCAGTTTATTGTTGTGGTTTTGAGGCCATATTTATTGTTATTGATTTATTGTTGTTCACTTTTCCCCGTCAATCATCTGTCCAGCACCAAATGGCAGACCTAACTGGTAAGTAAGTAACTAAGGCTGAGGCAAACATACTGAAACATTTACCAACCAAAGAGCCAGGTAATTTCCTCAGGAATTAGTGAAGAGCAAAACAGAGCTGTAAGCACAGATAATATTGGACTTAGACTCATGGAATGAACACAAAGTACCGAGGACAGTATGGGTCACAAACCTTCTCACAGCAAGAAGGTTCGACGTTCAAACCTGCATGTTCTTTCTGTGTCTGAGTGAGTTCCCTCCAAGTACAACGGCTTCAGTCCAAAGTTAATAGGTGACGCTAAATTGTCCATAGGTGTGAACATGAGCGTGCAAGGTTGTCTCTATATGTCACCCCTGTGATAGCCTGGCAACCTGTCCAGGGTGTGCCCCACTCTTGCTCAATGTCAGCTAGGATTGGCTCAAGTACCCCCCCCCCCCCCCCCCCCCCCCCCCCCCACACACAACCCTGTAAGGATGAGTGGTATAGATAAAACTGATATCACAGAGAGACAGACACCAGGTGCTGCAAATATATTTCTGAAAGACAGGTTACAAAAATAAGGAATCTAACCTTGACACTTCCAGCATTCTTACATGGTTTAATTCTAATTCCCAGACAAGGTTGGCAAAGCACATGAGGGAGCATTTAATAATAAACACTCCTTCTCAAAAAAAAAAAAAATACTAGTAAGTTGTCCTTGAACAACATATAAGATTTGTGTCTGCAGCACAGCTGTTCACTCAAAGCTGCTCCCCGCTTCAAATCAGCAATACACACAAATCAACGAGAAGCTGTATGTGGTAAAAAAAAAAAAAAAAAAAAGAGGTGGTGGGGGGGGCATGGATCAGTTAACCTCCCTGGATAAATGCAGGTAACAAAAAACTCATACAGAGATGCTGTGAGCGGTTTGCCTGTGGAAAGTCAAAATGGAAAATGGACTGTATTCACACAGCAGTGAGATTGTTCTTGGACTTGAGAATGTAGCTCAGGTAAAACTGGACCACATGCTCATGGGTCCACGCATCAACATCAGGAAATTTTAGCATCTGTGAAAGTGATGCGTCAGCTCAGTGTTGAGGCCGTAGTTGCCAAATCATTTAATTTTATACTCAACCAGAGAGACTGGCCCCATATGTCCTACCCAGATTTTTTTTAACCAATGCTAGCAGGGTTGTCCCAGACAAGGAATGGCAGCAGTGACTTGTTTATCACATTGAATTTCTCAACAACTACTGGATGGACTGCCATAAATTCAAATATTCATGACTTACCTCAGGATGAACTGCAATAACTTTGGTGATCTTGTGACTTTTCACATATTTTTCACCAGGTTAGGATTTTACTATTGAGGATACTTCTATCCAAATGCAGACTCAGGCCTCAACTGTGCTTTGTGATTAGGGCTAATTAGCAAATGCTACCATGCTAAGTTACCATAATCACCATGGTACATTATACCTGCTGTTAGCATGCTGACTGTAGCATTTAGCCAGGTGCTAACATGACTGTAAAGTGTAGTCTTTTTTATTAAGTTCTTTCTATACATTTTTGCCTATATTAGCTAGCATAGACAGACGACAAGACTTAGACAGGAAGCAATGTCATTTAACAAATATCCCTGGCTGAACTTGAATCAGCTCTGTTCAGATTCCATGGTCAGCACCTTCCCTCGGCCACCATGACGCCTATTCTTGTTTATTTTTCTCCCTCTCTTTTTTGGAGAATATAAACAGATCTCTATATACTCACGTTTGACCTTTTCGCACAGTAGTTTAAGAATGGATAATTGCATCAAAGCAGTAAAGATGCTTTTTGAATGAACAAATTATACCTCTGGGGCAAAAATAAAAGCCCACAGTTCTCAGTTACTTCTATTCCAGGCTAATAAGTATTCAGCCTGACACTATAACAGCTTTGTCTATATAAATACTTTATCCTGAGGGAAAACAAAGGACCAAAAGTTCCTTTCTGTCTCTCTGTGGTTGACTTCGATCCAAAAAGGAGAGGTGGCTTACAGCCGGTGCCACATGGGCACTTGAGAAGAGTGATGACAAGACTTACTGTAATTGGAAAATGGATTTTGCTGGTGTTTCCTGAAGACCTGCCAGTAACTTGTGCCAGTGGAGTATTTCTCTCCGCAGGGACTCTGTTTCTAAGTTTACCATGGAAACCGATTGAGTATCCTAAATCTGATACTGTCTCTTGTTTGATTTTGCAGCTTTGGAAAAGCTGCTGCTTAACACTGAGGGTGGTGGTGCGTAGAAAAACAGGAAGTTCACATTCAGACTTGAGAAGAAGAGTGAAGAGTAAGTAAACAGTTGCATTCATTAATTTATGTGTGTATGTGTATAGTCTTGAACTTGTTCTGTGTTTAGGTTCATTGGCAGCAAAGAACAACCCCCCTTTTACTGTTTATAAACCATTATCTATATTGCCTCCTGCAGACTGTTGGAGCAGGGGGGTGTCTTTGAACTGTTTTAAGTGATCCTTACTGACATGGGTTTCACAAGTTACACTCCTTAGATGCTTAGCCAGGCTATAACGTGCATTATCCACAAACTCCCACTACACAGTGTGCAAGTTTCCAAATGCTGTAAAAGTAACCCTCAGAAGAATACCAGTGAAAAATAATTCTTATGGGATATTAAATGGAAATAAGTTGCATGCTCATACTTGGATAGAAATTTTTGGCAAAGGGTAAAGGGGGGATTCTTTAGCATCCAAAAAACTGATAAGACCTTTGGTTTGGGGTTCAGAAGCAAAGTGGGGTTGAACCTGGATCAACTTTTGACACCTTCATACACAGTATAATGCCTCCCTGAATCTGTAAGAACAAATGGATTAGATTATTTTTGCAATGCAAACAGTGTAATTCCACTAATTAACTAGCAATTGTTGAGACTGAGAACAAATCATAAACTGCTGTGCAATTCAGTTTTGCGCCTGATAAGCATCCGAAACTAATAAATGCATTACTGGAACCTAACTTTCAAGCATCGTCTCACAAACAGTTTCAACAACACTAGGTCCTGTGGTTTTGGCACATGCCTTTCAGTCTGGACACAACTTTCTTGTGAAATTCTTGCAAACTACATAAAAAAAACCTATGATAAGCTCTGGCCCTTTACCCATGCTTCTTTGATTGGATACTTATGCTTTGGCAGCTAACATTTCTTGTAGTATATGCAGTATATATAGTGCACAGAGCTCACCTCACATTCAGTGAGGATTCCCCTTTCATGCTTAAAAGAAAATGTCTTAACTGTTAGAAGTTGGATCCTGTGAATTCTTAGCCACTGTTTTTGGTTCACCATAACCAAAGCGACTGACTGTGTTGTGCACAGATGCAAGCCAGAGTCACAAATGTGTCCAAGTAAAAACATGCAAGCACATGTGCAGTCCACATCTGCTTAGGTACAGTTACAAATTACTGGCCCTTTTGTGGCTACTTTACACTACTTCCTGTGCCTCATAGTCAGGCATCCTCTGTGTTGGAGACATCACATTCACATGCATGTTTGTTGATACTGTAGAATACACACGGATACATCTGCACATTCCTCTCCCACACAGACTAGACTGCACCTGTTCAGTGTTGTCGTGGAAAATCTGAGGGTGATAGCACTGTACGCTAACCAGGGATCTGGATTAATGACTTATGAGTATTGTTTATTATCAAAATAATAAAACACCTTTTTTTTTCCTATTGTAGTTTATGTACATGACACAATAAAACAGTCAGCCACGGTGCCATCTGTACCACTGCATTTGGTTACAAAAGAAAAATGTATAATATAAATGTATAAAATGTAAAACTGGTGCACACATTGCTAAATTAGCACATTGTGATGAACTGGTCTTATCTAACAGGATTGCAGGGGGTTGGAGCCAATCCCAGCTGACACTGAGTGAGGGCAGGGTACACCCTGGAGTCCCCAGTCTATTACAGGGGCAACATACAGAGACATACAGAGAGAAACAACCTTTCACGCTAACACTCACGCCTATATTTAGAGTCACCAACTTACCTAAACGTGCATGTCTTTGGGAACCCATGCAGACACAGAGAAAACATGCAAACTCATGGAACAGCTCTTGGCTCTTGAAACCAGAACCTTCTTGCTGTGAGGTTGCAGTGCTAGACACTGCACCAATGCGCCGGCCTGAACTTTTGTTGATCATTACAAATGTGACCCAGGAGTAATTATGGGTTGTTTATGCAGAGAAATGCTTAAATATAGCCAACCCATCAGTAAGTATGACAGTAAAACAAAAATAATAGTAAAACTTAACTTTAACATTGTACTAATAAAATAAAATCAAGTACTGACTCTAAAGTGGTGTGCATGTACATTCATCTATCTTAATGAATCCATTTATGCACATTAATCATTTCCTTTAGAGACTAAACCTCTGCAGTTGCTACAAAACAACATGTTATGAAAGAAATCTGCTTATGTTTCCTCTATAAAGCTAAAGAGAAGTGTTTCTAATGCTTCTAGCAATAAATATATGATACTGTTTTATTTTCACCTGCTTTATTGGGCAACAATAACCAGTCTTTCTTAATCCTTTTCAGAGTTTCCATCTGGCCTTCTCTCATTCAACAAATGTCCTACCAGACAGAGTGCCCAGGTCCAGTCAGCGCTCCAATATCCATTCCTCTTTCTTGCAAAAAGCACCAAAAGCTTTCAAACAAAGCCTCAGAGGGACTGACAAGAAATATTTCACTGGCTCTGAAGACTTTGTTGAAAGAAGGAAAAGACCACTGAGGGAGAGACTGAAAAGGTTGGTGCTGCAGGACAGAGAGCAAAAAGCAGGGAGATGCAGATGTGTGGTGAAACAGTTTTCAGACCATTAAATACTCAACTGTAAAACTAGCATCATTCACATTGTGACACTCGCCTCGTGTCCTTGAGTGTTTAATAGCAATAACAGGTGGCCAGTCATCAATATTGTTCTATTGTTTGACAGGGGTGTTGGAAACATGCCGACACTATGCATGGACTGTATGTCACATATGCATACATACTGCTGGATCACATAACAGGAAGCTCTCATCTCTCTCCTAGAATAAAACTCAAAGATTTATTTTCTGTCCAATGATAATAATTTTTTATTTTTCTTTTTAAAGAAAATGGAAGGAAAGGGGAATTTAGACAAGGCCACTTCCCTTTTTGGCACAAGTGCCTTCCAAGTCTCTTCCAATTCATTTTACTGTACTACTATTACCTTTCCATAATGTTATACATACATGCAGTTATTTTTGGAAAACTTTCACACTTGTAAGTTGGCCTCCTTTCAGCCAACTTACACTTTCCACTCATCCAGAGTGAACAGGAGAGGAGGGCGTCCAAGACAACCTCACGGTTTCGCTACTGTTCCTACAAGCACAGCAAACAGAGCGAGAAGACATATGGGAGCGACACTAGTACTCTGTTATACCAGGCCATCGCGCCCCCTCACACTGTTTTTGTAGCTGACTTTGTCACTGCAGTATTATTTGTGTTTCATTTATAAAAACTTATACAAACAGGTAGCATGATTTTTTTTTTCTTTCTTTTTTTTTTTTGCGGTCAATGTAACCAAACATTTCTAAATATGAAGTGTGGCTGTGGGTGTTGCTTGGGAGCAAAAACATGACTTTGTTTTGAAAGTATTGCTCAGTAGGCAAAGTGTGCACAGTTAGGAGTAATCAACCTCCACAGGAAAGAGGAAACATATGCCAGACACTTTTTTCATTAAATTTACAGCATGATCAGTCTAACCAACCACATCTGCAATCTGTCATTAATAATAATTCTTAAATCAATCTGAGCATCTGCACAGAAAACTACAACTTTCTCCATTTGCCTGACAAAATTCAGAGAGAGAGAGAGAGGGAAAGGTAAGTCAGGTAGAAACACGTGAACAAGAGAAACAGAGGCAGAAAGAGAGCGAGAGAGGGAGCTTCATCCACTTTAACCTGCTTTGATCTTCTTAATGGGGTGCTGGCCTCACTCCAGGTGGGATGTGTCGCCAGGGGCAACAGGACAAGAGGAGGCTGATAAGGCAGCCGAGCTCCGGGCTTTTGGGGCCGCTCAGACAAAACATACTGCACGCACTGGCCTCCTTCACTGTACTTTAGTACTTTAGAAATGACTAAATGAAACAGGGAGAAAGGTTGTAAGACAAGCTTTAAATAATTCCAGGTGTTTCCCTGGCATATTAGCAAGATGAATTTATAACTACTGCTGTGGATACTCCCCTTTTCCCAGAAGTATGCATCCTTTTGAAAACAGTGGTCCTACAATAAAATGACCTTTAAAACTATGAAAAGCCCAGTGTAAATCTGAATAGGCTTACAGGGCATTAGCTGATTTAAGAGATCCAGCAAGTAATAGCTAACCTGTGGTTGGTCACTGGGCAAGTAGCACATTACAAAGGGTTTTATTCTCCTAATTTTACACTTGAACTCTCTTAACTCTCTCCTAGACCCTCCTTTTCTCTTTCTCCATCTCCTCTTTGAACTCCCCTGCCTATTTCCTGACCTCTCTCTGTCTTCTGTCTATCTCTCTTCCGCGGTCACTCCCTCCATCTCTCTCAGGAGTCTGGACTTTCTTTTGATATCCTGCAGGATTAGCTCAGAGCTGTCTGTCTACATGTTCGGATGTGTCTGACACAGGAGCTTTTCCATCCAGTTTCATTGCTGCTTATCGTCAAGACACACACACGTTCACATACACACATTCATAAAGATAGTGAATCCTCAGTGGATTCAGGCAAACCTGTTATTCCTCTTTATCTTGTGTAATAGTTGACACCAAATGTCTCTAGTCTGAAACATGGCCAAAAAAGTCTTAGGAATATGAGGATTCCTACATTTAGTTTATAGCAGACTGATCCATTGCCAGGACCACAGTTTTAAATTTCACTCCTATTTGACCCTTGTTGACCACAGCCTTTCAACAAGCCAGATTAAGCATCTATAGCCATGCTAGCAGCTTTGTTAAGTTTTAATGTTCCTTTTAAGGAAAATAAATAGTAAAATGTTGTCGTCCATAGATTATTTTCTATCCATGGTTCTGCAGATGGAAGTGTTGGTCTTTTGGATGATCCACTTCTTTGGTTCTGACGGAAATATGTAAGCAACTAGTGGATGTGTTGTCATGAGATGTGATACAGAAGATGAAGCCTAATGATCCAATGTTTTTTCCTCTGTCACCACCATGAGGTTCCCATTTGTGGTTTTGCGTTAAATATCAGAACTGGTACAATATTTGGTGCAGCCAAACCTTGGGTCAAATTTGAAAAACTTTAGTGAGCACTTACAGTAACTTTTCATTTCCATTATCAGGTCAGTTTTTTTTTTTTTATACAAAACTTGCTGACTTTAGCATCAGGTCATCAGAGGTGCTGGAGGAAAAATGTATAGGATAGTGGTTGTCATGCCACTCATCTATGGCTCTATTCACATTGTGAGTAAAATATGTCTTCACCAAATTTAATGACAACCCATCCAACACTATTTCTCTCTAAAAAAAAATCCTATTTGCTGTCATCATCGTGACTCTGATTATCATCATTCTCCCCACAGCTACAATCGCACCTTCTATCATTTTATCTATATTGCCCATGCAGTTGCTAAAATGTTATTCTGTTCTCTGCAAAATATTATTTTATTTTTTTTAAGATTCCACAGAACATAGAATAATACCAGCGCAGGATGTTACAGAGAAGGCTAAATGGGCCACATGTTAAAGCTCATGGGAAACTCCAGGAGGTTTTCCTCACATTGATGGAGCGGGGGATGAGAAGAGGGTGTGGGTGGTGGGGGGAGCAAGGTTCACTGGTTCCCAAACTCCTGTGGAGCTTCAGTAGCCTTCACTGCCACCCTGAAACCGCTCACACCCCTCCTGTCGCCCCTCTTTCTTCCCCTTCACTGCCCTCCAGCATTGCTCTCAAGCTTTTTGCCTTTCTTTTGTCCCCCCCAACCCCCAACTAAACACTCTCACCTACTGGCCTTTAACACCTCCTCCAGGCCTCTGTATGTTATCATCCATTCCTTGCCCCCTTGTTCCTGTCATCTTTCTAGAAACGTCTCTGCCTCCTCCTCCCCACACATCTTCTCCATGTTGCAGTTTTTTCTGTAAAATAGCATAAGCAAGATTCAATGTAAACTTTCTATACACCTGTGTCTGTTTGTGTGTCTGTTGTGTGTGTGTGTGTGTGTGTGTGTGTGTGTGTGTGTGTGTGTGTGTGCGTGTGCGTGTGTGTGTTTGTGTATGTGGTGGTGGGGGCAACAGTGGGCTTTCAACCTTACATCTCTGGGTTTTACTGAATGCAGTAAATTACATTAGATTTGAAACCCAGGTTTATGACTGAAGGTCAATATTGACTTTCTACTAAACCAGCAAGGTGGGAAAGCCAGAGAGAGAGAGAGAGAGAGAGAGAGAGAGAGAGAGAGAGAGAGAGAGAGAGAGAGAGAGAGAGAGAGAGAGAGAGAGAGAGAGAGAGAGAGAGAGAGAGAGAGAGAGAGAGAGAGAGAGAGAGAGAGAGAGAGAGAGAGAGAGAGAGAGAGAGAGAGAGACATGTGAGTGTGTTCTCTGAGGCTTTTTGTTTGGGTGCCCCTCGCTTCAACATTAGTGAAACTGGCATGTGCTCAAAGTCAACACAGTAAGAGATTTTCGTCCCTCCAGAAGAAGCTTTTTACTGCTATTTATTTATGCACAGAACAAAGGAAAACTTCCTAAGAGTGGAAATCTGCCCCAGCTACAGTATCATCCATTACAGAATATACAAAGAGTAAATATCCTCGAGGCTGGATATCGGTGCACAAATCCAGTTAGTCCAGAGAATATTTGAGGATGTAAGTAAACTGCACACAGCTAATCAATTATATTATCAGCCTTTGAGTTTGAGTTTTGTTTTAGACAACAAGCAAAATTAGTAAATGTTAAAATAAGTATATGGCACAGATTGCAAACTGACTGATGGGAAATGTAAACTTAAAACTAGACAGTAAAAAATGGACTGTACTTCTAAACCTAATCTCCTCCAAGCTGCAGGAGGAGGGGAGCGAAGGTCTGAGAAAGAAAACTAATCAAATGGAGAAATCTGTCTCTTGAGGCCCACTGAGCCTTGTACATGCAAAATAAGTTTCTCTCTCTCGCCCTCTCTCTCTCTCTCTCTCTCTCTCTCTCTCTCTCTCTCTCTCTCACTCTCGCCCTCTCTCGCTCTCTTTCTCTCACACACACACACACACACACACACACAAATGTGCATGCACTTGAGCCATATGCTGTCAGGCCTGTCATCTGTCTACGTCTCATACGAGTTTTGGCATGCAGCCTTCCTCCCAGTGACAAAAAGCGCAGTCTTTTGTGTGTCGACAACTATTCCTCACATCCCTACCTGGCCCCAGAAGGCCTGTTTAGAGGTGCAGGCAAGCAAAACCACACACATACAAACACATGCACGCTTACACCCCCACAAGTTTTCCCAGACTGTTTTTCTTTTTTTTTCTTTTTGCAGACATTTTTTTTTAACTCACCCCCTTGTGTTAATTTTGATTTTCTCTGTTTAAATACTTGTGTAAAAATTGTTCAAATCTCCATTCGCATGTATTACCAAACAGACTAAACTCAGGAAATGGTTGAGACTGCTGTCCTGTAAAAAAAATAAGATAAAATAAACAGTCGAAAATCTAATGGCTTTTCTCTGACCCCTTTGCTTCTGATGGGAGCAAAGGAAGATGTCAGGTCAGAGGAGGTGGAGGAGTTAGGAGGAGGTCGGGGTGAATGGATGGATCAGTAACCTGCAGCACATCCTGGGGAGGCTGCTGTCAAGCAGATTTTGGGTTTGTATAACAACTGACATAAGCAGTGGCAAAGATGGTGATCTCGCCATGGTTGGATGTCTTTCGTTTTGGTTAGAGTGAGAGCTCCCTGTGGTCGTCACGGTTTACTTAGTATTTTACAGGCAACTGAGGCCTAAAAACCCAGTCTGGCATTTCACACACACTTGCGTGCTTACACTTAAAAAGGTCAAGAGCAGAGGAACTTCTGTGGCTTACCTCAGACTTGTCATGTGTTTTTTTTTGTTTTGCATGTGTGTATGTGTGTGCTGTAGGTGGTAGAGTTAACATCCTCATATGCTGAACTACCTCAGGAGAGAAAAACAGGCATCCATCAGGCTGACTGGGCTGCCTGTTGGTTTGGTTGTGTTTGACTACTTTCTAAACCACTGGTGGTTGGTTGGAATATTTGAGGTCTGAGGGGAAGGTGACCACAGTTTCCGCCTGCATTGTTTACCTGCCCAAAATGTGTTTTCTTTTCACAAACAGGAAGATCTAATCACAGCAATGAGTGGAGGATTTTTTTTTTTTTTTTTTTTAAATAAAGCTGATGGGAATAGCTCAGCCTACCGATTTTTTTGGATGGATTTAAAAGAAAGAGATGGATGCATCAGTTAGAATCAATAAATCAAAATCACATGATGTTGTTTGACCCTGTCTCTTAATTAGAAAACATTTCAAAACATAGAGGTCCCACCTTTGTTGGACGCTGCCTTTGTTTGTGGACCACCTTCGATTGGTGAGCACTGACTGACACGTTAATGCTCAGTGTTTTGGTTGATGGTGTTCACTGAAGGATCTCTGCCTTACTTCAGCATAGGTCATTCACAGGTCAGAGTAGTGTTGGGTCAGAAAGTAGTCCTTGCTCCTGCTGTGTCCTCAGCCATGTGTAGAATGTGGGTCATCTTCAAAGAGGCTAAAGTATTAGCCTTCGACACAAAGCATCTGCAACATCCATGGTAGGGTGAACTCCAACCGCGGTTTCAAAAGTAACGTGGGAAGCTGAGGCTGAAAAGGGTCAGTGGTTTACAACTACAACACTAAACTCCAAACTTACTGTCTTAAAATAGGTCAAAAAGAAGCAGCTTTGTGTGTATGTGTTTGTAGTACACATTGGTCGATGTGTGTTTTTATTATGCCCTGAATGCTGATCTTGTGTTTTAACTGCATTGAAGCCTGGGATTCAACTACAACACACTGATTTCCACCTGTAGACACTACTACATATTTTCCCATCAGTCAACTGTATAAATGCATTTAATAGGACAAAAAATAAGAGATATGTTGCCCTGTGGCAAATGACTGTATATAAGTGTATATAAGTGTGTACAAGCTCCTGTCCAAACCTACATACACGCATTTTAACTTATCAGTGGAAGATGTTTCTGCAATCACAGAAATATGTTTTAGTCAGGGTTAACATTTATTTCCTCAAACAGTTACTTTACAGTCTGCAAGAATAGGCTGCTGTGACCTAAGAATTTGTGTCTATTCTGACACTGACAAGTGGTCGGTTTTATAGTGGCAACTTGTGATCTGATCTCACGTCACAGTTTTACATGCAAATCAACAGGTGTGTGTGGTGTCGTCTTCAGCCAATCAAACAGACGAGTCCATTGTCTATATGCTTGTGCATGTGAGCAGGAGAGAGAGTTGTGCACAGCTCTGGAATTAAATAAGGATTTAGCCATTTGACATAGGGGGATATTATCATTTCATAACAAAGCTATGTTGGGATTAATTGTACTGTGTATATCAAGTAGGGTAGACAGTCCTTAAGCATGGCCTGAGATGAACTTCAGTGTTCAGACTCTAAAAGAATGTGGTCACATGTGGCCCAGACCACCTCCGAATGTGGTCTGTGTGATCAGATCTCAAATGTGTCCTCAGTGCACCTTAGGTGGGATCACACCTGTATTTGGAGCTGTACACTTGTGGTTGGATCACCTGAGACGGATGTTAGTACCAGCTCTGAACAGGGACATTGTGTTTGATGATGCAGCAGCTTCTAGGTATTCAATAGCCATTGTGGGCTAGATTAAAATTAGCTCACAGTCAGTGTTCAATGGAAAGTAGCTAAAGCCTGCCTGAAAAGTCAGTGGATGTCATTATGATTTTGTCACACAACTTAACTATTTGGATATATAGTTTAACTGAATACATTTTCATTTCATTTTTGATTTCAAGGAGTTGTAGTGAACTGTACATTTAGGAGGGATCAGTGACTGGTCAACTGCAAGCAAACCAAATCTCAATTTCAGGCCACTTCCTCTCAACAGATGGTGACTAAAAATGAGCAGACAAGTTTCCCAGTTTCTTGGTTTCTTATGCAAGTGATGTCATTCATAATTATACCCTTTGATAAAACCACAGCTTGGGTCATACATTTCTCACTGTCTGTGCATGAATGCATTTGGAGCTCACGCTTCTTACCCTCTGTCTCCAAGACATGTCTTCAGCCAGTTGCTATTGGCCGTTAATCACATGTAGTGAGAAATGATATTTAAATCAGCCAATGGACCTAAATCACCAACGTCATCCTCATTGCAACATACAGTGTTTTGACAGGGAAATTACTTTTCCCTCTTTCCAGTTTTCTAATAAGTCTGAGTTAACTTGCTGATTTATCTGACTCATGCGTCACTGTGTTAGCACAAGTGCGTTAGCATCCACTCCTAACCGTCTCCCAGGTGCTGCAGCTCGCTGATCATATGGCCTCTCAAGGTTTATAGAGTGCGGTGTTATATTATTAAATCTGCGAACAGACCACACAGAGCCAGCAAGGGTGTCTCTGTCCCAATTAAAACTCCGCCTGGGCAAACCAGAGACAGCCAATATACACAGCAGATAAGATGGTTAGCAGCTCACTCAGATTTACAGCTGCTGCCTCGGGGAGAGATCGAGGGGCGAGGGAGAACATATGTCATTTAACGTCTGGGAGCCAGATGAATAAACTGAGAACAATCAGTGATTTAAAGAGGATATAGAGAGAAAGAACAAGTGTGTAGATGGGGTGTTTGACAAACAGGCAGCAGTAATATTGGTTGTAAAGATGTGAGTGAGAGTGAAAGGACAGGGGTGATACAGGCTGGTTGGTAAATGAGATAGATGGAGTGGGAGATGAAGAAAATGGGGCAGGTAGAAATGTGAAAAGGAGATGTTATAAATGTGATGTTTTAAAAGAGATGTTACGTCCAAATGATGTCACATTCATGCGTTGCTCCTTTTGAGCAAAGAAACAGATTTCACGCCATATTTTGAACGCATCTTCAGAGCAGCTGAAAAATGCACTCAGGAAACCACAACTTTATGATATACTACAACTCTCAGTCATTAGCAAACTCCAGTTTTATGCCAAATGTCAAAGTTTCTTGTCAACACCAGAAATCAGCCTCCCCATAACCCCAACTTGATCTCTCACCTCTTTCACATAAATAACTCTCCCCTAAGAGCAGAGGTCAACTTTATCTGATCCGCTCCACTCTCTCTTAACGTCTCTTTTCTCCGTCTTTGATTTACATCTGCCGTATGAAAAACCTGGACATCCTGCTCTAAAAAAACACAGCGTCTTAATTTCTTTGAGTAAATTTTAAGTGGCATGGACTCGTTTGGCATGTTCAGTGTCAGGTTTTGCAGACTCCCCAGCGAGAAGGCCCACCTAGTGTGACACTGCACCTCGTAAAGAAATCAAGGCAAGAAGTTTTGGGGAAAGACTTTCCTTCCCATGTGAGTGTTGGGTTTCACTACCAGTCTGTGGATTCAGTCACAGCACAACAAGCAGTGTTAACAAAGACAAGGCAATTTAGTCACCTGAAAAAGGATACACACACGCACACACACACACACACACACACACACACACTGGAAAGTTCCTCTGCTTTCTATCACACATACTGCAAACTCCATGCGTTGTGCCTCTCTCCTATTTCATTTTCTTTAGATCAACATCTGCCTCATCACATTTTTCATACGTCGAGCTGGCCATTTTTGAGGTCAACTAAGTGTCAGTGTGATCTTGTGTGGATTTTAAACATGATTTTCTTGGAATTGTGACTATTATAATGCAGACATTGTCCTGAAAGTTAAAAATAACTGCACAAAGACATCCACATATATTTGTTTACCCACACAAGCTTCCCACCAAATTGTTCCAGAGAGCTTTTTTTTGCGCCAAGTTACTGGCACTGGTGGGAAAACCACAAACATCACAAACATGAACATAGACCACATCAGTTCTTTAGAATATTATTGTGTTTGGACTATGTTGGATCCTGGGTTTTATAATGGCAGGTTGAATGGATGCACTAGCAACGCACAATTATCTTTCTTCTCTACTATTGCACTGATCCCAAAAGGACAAACACACTGAGTAAAATTTTATCTTCACTCTGACCTTGTTATTCTTCTCTGGAAAACCAAAAACATGACAATATTTCAACTATGTGTCCTATCCTCAGGGCATCAGAAGAGGTGTGAGGTGTGATCATGTTTCTTTAGCTCCTTCTCCCAGCAGGTATCTGCTCCACTGAAGTGGCCTTGAGCAATGCCTGCAAGTTCCAGAGGCAGTTTTCTGTAGGTGATCGTGACCTCTGACCTGATAAAGGCCAAAACATGTTGGCTTCCTTAACTGTTTCTGAAATGTTTAAACTTCTACTATATCCTTTTTTCAAACACACTCACAAGTAGGTCACTCACTTTTAAAAAAGGAAAATAAATCATGTGTTACAGTAGACTTATTATTCATTTTTATGGCCGATTACATTACCTACCTACAAAATTTGGCAAAATGTGAAATAAAGATAAACTAGAATTACTGCCTTGCGTCTGCATGCCTGCATCAAAAAAGCCAAGTTGTGTTTTTTCAGATGTAATTTGCCTTCACTTCATCATTTTGTCCTATTAGACATTTGTGTCAAATTGTGTCACAATTAGCACATGTATTCAGTGAATGACCTATGTTTTGTGAGCTCACTATGACCTTGACCTTTGACCACCACAATCTAGTTAGTACAACCTTGAGCTCAAGTTTAAATTTGTGCCAAATTTGAAGTGTGTCCCCCAAGGCACGACTGAGCTCCTGCACTCACAAGAATGGGACGGACGGACAGACAATCCAAAAACAGATGGTACAGATAGACAAAATGAGTAACACAATGTGGTGTTTGTTGTTGTGACTCTAAAGAGATGCCTATGAGAGGCAGACTGTTTTCTCTGTGATCAGATAGACATACACCTCTCTCTTACCCTGATATATAATGGTTAGAGTCCACAACATAACAAATGGTACACTCGCTTAGTCAAAGTAAAAAAAAGTTATCTGAGATGGTTCTTTCATGGCATGCATGAGAATATAGATATAATATAGAGAAAAATAGAAAAAAAAAGTAGCTGGTAGCAGAAGTTTTTTTCCACAGTTCCAGTTTTCTTTCATTGATACATCACAGAAACTCCAGTTAAGTATAATAACTCTTAAGTGACTCAAATAATCTTATATTTATATGTAAAATCTAGTCTATCTTGTTTTGAGCATGGATTGGATTATTGTGACTATGTAAGATAAATTGGAGTTAATTCCTGGAAATGTCCTTTGCATGATGATGAAAACAATATAAGCAAGAATAGCACAGATCACACCAATGATCACAGACTTTGATCATCCATCACTTTGGTCCATCATGAGTGTTTGAAAGCGTTATCAACTGTGATATTTTCATAATGTCCACAACGAGATGCCAATGACAGTATTTGACTATGTTCCTATTAGAGACATGGAACCTTATGTGAAGTTTTGTTATCCAGAAACAGGAATGGTGCTAATTTTAACTAATTTGCTTGAAGACTTCTGGTAGCAGGACATTCATAGTTACTTTAAGAAAGACAAAATGGCTTACTGATCCAGAGGCCAAATAAATCTGATTGAGCATATTTGTAATGTAGTGTATCCTTAATGTTACTCCACATTATCCTGTAGGTTTATGTTGTGTCGACCAGTTTTAATTCCTTTTACTGTTTCTACAAAATCATGTTTTTCATTCATTTTGATCAAGCAAACCTCTAAATACTACAGTACACATGAGCCTTAGCCACCATTGCTATAGAGTCAATCATGTATCAGAGTAGTGAATTTAAAATGCTACACTGTTGAATTTAAGAATAATAAATTACATCAAACCAGAATACATAAGCCCCAGAATCCCATAGTGAAATGATTCAAGCTGAAGATGATGTTTTTCCAGATGGATGGAAGTTTTCCTAATGGCATCCTTTGTAGTCTCAACCTGCCCTTACTAGCAAACCTACCAGACTTTTAGGCTTAGTACTGATTAGTGTTGAGTCACCTGGCAGAGTTTGATGCTGACACAGACACTAGTAGCACTCCGACTAGGAGTTATGTATTACTGATTTTTCATCTGGCCTCAGGGTCACCAAATGAGCTCCTCCCACCTTGCAACACTCTTTATCAAGTGACTCAAGTATTAATAATAATGATAATAATGCGGTAAAATGTGGTCCAGTCCCTCTGCTATTATGCTACTATTACTACCATAGCTACCAGTAAAAGGTTGTCTTTCAGTTTCAGTTTTAGGCTGACACATGGTTCAGCCTGAAAATGTCTGTGTTTTGTTTTTAAATCTTGAGACTGCATCTCTTTCCTCCAGGATTCTTGTTGCTTATACTGTTCCCAGCAAAGAGTTAGGAAATTTTCTTCAGCCCAGGGGAAATCAGCAGATTTTAGTAAATGAAATCAGTTTTTAATTACGTTACAGAACACAGTATTGCTTATGTGTCTGGGGAATTTTTTTTTTTTTTTTTTTATTCTCCAGTTTTAAGATTACATGGTGAAAAGCAGAGATTTCCAGGAATCAACCCAATTACCGTTAAAAAAAAAAAAAAAAAGGAAAAAAGATTTTTAATTTCTTTTTTTTTTTTTTTTTTTGCTGTAAAATGGATGTTGGATAAGTTTCCCAGATTCAATATTTTCTCATCACTGACCCATCCAATGGGTGGCTCCACTATTCCTGCCAGGGTCACGGTGTCAGACATATCCATGAAAAAAAGCAGTCTTCTCAAGAAGTAGTATGTGGGTGTTCATTTAAAAGTCCTATTACAAGGCAGATAAGTATAGAAACAGTTATCTCTGTAAATACTCACTTAACTGAGGAGACTTATTATGTTAAGGGGAAAAAACAGTGACTCATGGTACATATCCAGTTTACATGGAGAAAGAAGGAGCTTTATTGTTGTGAAAAAAAAAAAACCTAATCTTTTTTTTTTTTCACTGCTCGGTTTCTTTGGACATATAGCAACATGGAATTATTTGCTTGTACTTTGATTTTTGCAAGATTCCCACTCACACAGCTGATACAGATGTCACCAATACATTTTTCTTTGCAACTTATCTCCATTTATTTTTACAATAAACACCTGTAGGCTAGTCAGAACTTTTATACATTTCATAAAGTCAGGATTAATTCTTTTATAGTTCCTAAACTAACATCCAGAGTTTCCCATTGAGTAAAAGCTACTGCCATGGTATTGTAAGGATGACTGGAAAACCTGCTCTGCTTAAGAAACCTGAACAAATTAATTCCTTTAATGTGTGAGTGAGTGAGAGAGTGAGAGAGTGAGAGAGTGAGAGAGTGAGAGAGTGAGAGAGTGAGAGAGTGAGAGTGTCTGTGTGTTTGTGCGCATGTAATGTTTGAATCCTCCCATGACCAAAAAGTCACAACACAAGTGAGTTAATGTTAGTACCTTGCCCCATGAATCAGGCTGAATGTAACACCAACAAACTCACACAGAATGACTCATTACTTGAACTTCCTTAAATGAAAGAGGTCATATATGGTCTGGATCTTACTTTCTAAACAAACAGAAAGGACACATGGCATTGAGCATGTGACCAGCCAACAAATTGTGTGATCATTGTTAATTGCAGGGTATACTCTCTGGCAAAACGTGTACACAGTCCTATTGGCAGGATGTCTCATACTGTGATTATGGTTTAGGGCTGAACTTCTTGCTGGGAGCAAAAGGTGGTATATCATTATAATGCAACATTGTGTACAGAGGAAAGTGGTGGTGAGTGGGAGAAATGTACTGTATGTGTTAAGGTGTTTTTAAGGACGTTATAGTCCTTACAGTCCTATTGTCTTCAGCTGTGCTCTTTGGACTGTGGCCACCTGTAAATGTGTGTATTTGTATATGGGTGTGCATGTGAATGTGTGTGTCCTGACACTGAATTTGTTTGTATTTTAATCTCACACTCTTGTGCTCAGGAATGCAGTGAATAGCCTTCTCCAGGGGGAGGAACAGGGTGGTGGTGCATTCTACCTGCCTACCTCTTACCTTGCGGGTTAATTTCCATGCTTTTGATTACCTAAAAATTCCACATGACTTGGTGAAGCTAAAACACACACCTAGTGAATGCAGTGTGAACATGTTTAAACAAAATACACAGCTATACACCTTTCATTCATGCAACATTAAACCACAATTGGTTAACAAAGTATTTTAAAGTGATCTAGGTGGGGCACTATAACGCTGTTAAGTTTACAGAGTCAGTTTATGAATCCAGAGGTTTATGATGCAATTGTGAACCGTTTTACATTTTATGGGTAAGGCCCTTTTGATGTCAAGGGAGTAAATACTTGTGCAGTGAGTTCATTCAGGGCATGCCTTACAGTATTCTGCATGTGGTTTCAGCACTATGCAAATGTCATAGTTGCAGATTCGGACTGAGGGTATCATTACAAACTGAAAGGAATCTGCAGTTGTCATGAAATGAATATAGACTGCACATACTTTCAGACAAAGATTACAGCAAACCATGCTGCTGAACTACATGCTTGGAAAAAGCCAAAGTCATTTGCACACATCAGCTTGTCGTGTACATTAACCATTACATGCAAGACAAAATGATGGGCAACAACGGTAATTTGACTCAGTGGTGGTCACGATATGTTTGCTTTTTCTACAAACAAAAATGATCAGCGGAAACATAGTTAAATATGGTTTGACCAAAATTTGAATGAGTAAAATTCAGCTGAAGCAAAAATAGTTGTACTTGCTGCAACACTAATGTCAATATGCTTATATGCTCACAATAACAAGATGATGTTTAGTGTGTATAATGTCTATAGATTTTCACCATGATATTTTGTGTGCTAACATGGTAACACAAAGTAAAAAGTCAGGGGGTCACCAAAGTCATCTGTATTCATCTGGGGACCATGAATATCTCAAATTTCCAGGAAATCCACTCAATAGTCTCGATCAAAGCGGAGGATTGACAGATTGACTGACAATGCCATCCCTGGAAACACTGTCCCTCTTTACTCTGGATAATCCATAGGATGCAATGCTAATAGTTTCCACAGGGACTAAATCTTTGATGGGAAGTATCCTGTGATCTAGTGAATATAGAGTTTTAGAGAGGTCCGTGTGTATTTAGGTTGTTAAATCAGTGGGCATTTATCACAGCTTTACAATGCACAAATTGATTTGAGGTCAAAACCAGAGGTCAGTGGTCAGTGTTTATCAGGAGTAATTCAATCTGATAAGTAAGTGGATGCGTGTTTGTGTTTGTGCTTATGAGGCTGCCTGTGTGGCCGTCAACAAGCCAGGATGGCAGAGTTGTGACAGGCCCACAATGGAAGGTACACGCAGATAAGGCAGCATGTGCGTAAGTAAAGTGACTCACTGAGAGTTCCCAAACACATGGGAGTGATGTTCTCACAAGAGATAAAAGCTCTAAAAACATCTACAGCAAATACCATTCATTAAATGGCTTGGCGTTTAGGACTGGATAAGATTTCACTTTGTATTTTCAATGAGGAATTGTTCTTCTCTAGGTATTTATTTAGACAAAGTGAGACAAACTCATGAATGCAGTTTGAAGTTATGTTAAACAATGAGATTAGTCTTGCTTGGCCCACCAAATGGACACCAAGGTCTTTTTTTTCCTGTCTCCTATCAACTGTCAACATTTGTTTTAACATAGTTTTTCTCAGGAATCAGTGGAGTGAGAAACAGATCTAAGGGGTGGGCAAAATACGTGACTTAGATTAACCAGGTTTCTGCTAGATGAGTAAATAGGCAACTCTGAAGTAAAACCATATTTTAGAAGATTACTATGTGTCAATTTTGCTTTTACAGCTTCTTGTGCTGCCATAAAACTGACCATAACATCAATTAATGCAGCTTTAACCCAATGTTTTAACTGCCTAAACTAATTTACACATCAAAACCTGTTTTAAGGTGTTGGGAATTCCACTGCAAATATATATATATATATATATATATATATATATATATATATATATATAAAGCCCTTTGTGGCTACAGGGAGAGATGCCCGTTGAAAATGAAAAAAAATCTGGCAGCATGAAGTTAGAAAGAAGTCAGCTTACCAGACCCCTGTAGCCCACTCCTCAACTCTACTTGAGGCAGCTGATTAAATGATTCTCTAAGTGAACTGATGTTGGTTGAGTTGCTTTGTGGGTAATGCAGACACCAGGTTTTGATGAGGAAGAAGAATATGTGGAATAAAATAGACTGAACCACATTTTAACAAGTTTGGTGGCGGCAGATCAGAAACTCCTGATGTGTCTCTTTGGAAGACAGTGAGAATGACCAGATTTTTAGGAATGAAGATTTGTTCAAATAAGAAAATGTCATATAATTACACCAACCATCCAACTAGGGAGAAATATAAAAGTGTATATTCCCGGCCAGCGACAGATCCCCCAGATATGCAGTGACTTAGCTAAGATAGGCTGAAGTCTCTAAACAGCATGAACAACATTAAAAGGGTCACACTGTGTATCTAGGAAAAATACGTACATAGATTGTCCATCTGCACAGAGCATTTGCAACATTTCAACTGGTTATTAGTTTAGATTCAACAGTTCATTGTTTAACTAAACCTCTGAAGTACTACAACAACTCTGCTGACAGACTATCCAATTCCAGTGTAACCAAAATACTTCAACACAACATTTGAAAAGAGTAGCTGCAGATTATTTTTTATACAAAAGACTGACCTGAACCCCTACTGTGCTGGTCCACAGATTACTTCTCTTTAGTACCCCTGAGCTTACTTATCAAAGTCCAGTTTGGGAATGAGAAACTGCTCCTGAGGGGGTTCCCAGATTTGCCTGTTTCTGCTGTGTGACTTCCTGAACATGTGTTCCTTCACTGCTGGTCCGAACATATTGGAACATGATCAATGTTGACAGGACTAGCCTTTGGTCGGGTTGAAGTAGTGTATATTCTCCACTCTCTTGCTCTTTCCTTCCATTTTTCTTCTTCGATGACCAAACAGGCTTATGAACTCTTTGAACTGCTTGACTGAGAGTACACAAAAACCAACTCACTTACTGGAACAGACCAAATGAGATTAAATGAAGAAAGGAGAAAGCGAAAAGTGAGGAGGGAGTGAAATATACCACTCTGTTAACAAAAAGAAGAATATGCAAGCGAGGAGAAGGGAAGGGAAGCCATTTTTCTCACTGGTTAAAGCATTTGAACTTTGGCTTTCACTTCATCTAAAAGCTTCTGCTTATCTACTCATCCTAATAAGAGAGCAGGATGGAGGAGGAGGTGGGAAGGGTAATGAAGGTCGTGGTGTGCAAGCTCTGCCGCTCTCCGGCACGTTCCTCACAGCTGGGTAGGGTCAACAGTCGCAACACTGATTGGCTGAAGATTTATACAGTCACTATCAGGAATGACTGAAGTCATCTGTACTCGATTGAGTCCAAACAGTTGTCAGATGTTTTCTGCGAGGAAGGCGATCTGAGTCTGATGAATAGAGACTAAAACGGTGAAAAAACTTTCTCTGGGATTTTATTAAACACTGAGCGTCATCAATCTTTTCAGTGTGAGAAAATAGGGTGACTATTGTTGAATTTTGGCTCATCATTTAATGTCTATGACTCTTGTGAATAGCAAAACAGAGATGTTTCCCAGTCAGTTATACACATCTCTGTTCATGAAAGTTGCATCAATAAATTAGCCATTTTTAAACACTAATCTTTACTACAGCCCCGAAACCACATGACACATCTGGGTTCACACGCATACATTTTTTATTAATGTTTCAGGCATTGACCCATGTGTAAATGTGCACACACGTATGCAGCTCAGTCACATGATGTTTGACAGTCAATGTTATCACAGAACATTATCGGGACAAGCAGTGAAGGTTAATTCCTGAATAATTTATATAAGATTGGTGAAGAGGTTAGCTTGATAACTCAGTCTGAAGCACCTTGCTGTGCAAATCACCCCCCTGTCGCAGACTTACCAGCAGCTGAAGCCCTCGCAAACACACTGAGAGGCATAGACTCACTCCTTACAAAAGGGAGTGTACAAAGAGAGAACAGAGGAAGAATGTGTAATTTGGCGCCAGGTGATAAAAGAGTGTGGCAGTCAGCCATCAGACCTTTGGTAATGGAATGCCTCTTACATTATACATTTAAACAATGTCACTTTCATCCTCACTTGCTTTCACACACACACTTTTATGTAGTTCAAGCACTTTCAGGCTTAACAATTAAATTTATGTGACTGTGTCTAAGTAAACAAATGTCATCACAAAGACTTTTGGGATATTTATATTATGGACAAAATTGTATGGGGGGAAAAAGTATTTTCTTTTGCACAAATGCTAACAATTTTGGTGATAAATCAAATCTCTACTGCTTGTAATGAGTATTTTATCATCTGATAAAACAAATACCGAACAATACCGAAGTAAATACAACACCAGGCATATTCAAATTTTATCATTTTTCTCCCTTTGGATATTTCTATGATAAGATTCTGTAGATCTGAGCTACTCACACAGACTTTGAGGATTTTCATTAGTGTGTTAGAATTTGTGCTGCTGTCCTCTTTGGCAAAGTGTTCATGAGTTGAGTCCAAGTCAAGTCTTGAGTCACTGTGTGTGTGATTTGACTTCAAGACGCAAACGTGAGTCTCTAGCTCTGTAACTGGATTGACCTGTAATGCGGCAAATATTAGTTCTTCAGCTCCTACGCCCTCACAAATTTACAGAAGAGTAACAGCCATCCAAGCATAGTAGAAAATAAAGTGAAGTAAATAGTAAATTAAGTTATAATGCTGAAGATTTTCATTAATTAAAAGTGCACTTTTGTAGCAATTTCAGTTCAGTGTATTTACAAACTGTGGTTATGGTTATGTTTTCATCGAGTCTGACATTTCTGTTAATGGTGAAGAAATTCTTCTCCCTACACCAGTTCAATGACTTTTATTGTGAAGCAGTAACAGGAAACACAAGTTATTTGTCACTATTACGGTCTGAAATATTACAGAGAGTAATGGAACAAGGAGCAGCCGCAGAGAGCTGTGGCCTTCACACCAACTCCTCAACAAGGTAACGTCCTGTTACTGTGTCCCGCCATTGTGTGGAAAACCTTGTGTGCAGTCCTAACATGAAATCATCCTGCTGTTGCTCATGGCATTATGGAGGAATATTCACTAACTTAAAAGCAGCATTTTGTCTGTATCTTTCTTCATGTCAGACAAAGAAGCTACTCGAGGGGTGTTCCCTATGGTCTCTCAGTGTTAAACTCCACTTGCTTTGCCTACAGCACAAACAGGAATCACCCTGATTCCTTGTTGCCATGATGACGTTTACAAATGTGCGTCAATGTGCACGTTGATGCAGGGGGAGGCTGTTTATTGTACCTTCAGGAAAGAACCATTTCATTAAAGTGTGTGTGTGTGTGTTTACGTGTGTGTGTGTGTGTGTGTAGTCAGCAAAAACAGGGATGCGCACTCATACACACACACATACACATGTAACCTCGCTCACTTGAGTGCACACATACACACAGAAAAACACACAGCGTCTGAGTCAGCAGAAACAGGAGCTCGGTGACACTGCTAATGAACCCAAGTGTTATTCTTCAATTAAAGTATGGACAGGTAGCGAGCCGAGGCACATGACAGCTGAGCCTTCCTCTTCCTAAAAGCCCTCATCCTCCTCACTCTGCCTCTCTGCTTTTCTTGCTCCATCATGCCTCACTTTTCTCCACTGTTAAGTTTCATTGTCTTGTGTTGGTTTTTTTTCTTCCTCGTTCCAATTATCAGCACACTAAGGTATGAGTTGTAGCAAGCAGGCGCAGCATGTCAGGCACATAGCTGCCAACCTCTGTCATTACTTACTCCTTCTTGGTGTCTATCAATCTGTCGGTGAGCTGGAGTTTATATTTTTCCTGCAGTGTCCTGTTGGTCCAGGAGAGGGAGTCATTTCTATATAGAGATGCCACTGGCAAAAACGTTATTATCCAGAAATATTAGACAGCTACAATTAACAGTTTGTTGATTGGAGGCAATTAACTTTCAGTTTTCAGAGATGTTCAACATTACTTATTTGAAACAATGACCCTTTGCACTCCTTTGAAGTGTCTTTTATATTTGTTTTTTCTTCTTCTACTTTTTAGGGTCTAATTTAAATCAGATTGAGAAAGTAAGCCTTCGCGCTTATTTCACAAAATGTCATTTTGCTTTTGCCTCAAGGAGAGAATTGCATTGAACAACAAGCCGTTACAATAAAAGACTCATTTCCCCCTCATTAAACCAAATAAATGAAACACATACCAATGATGAGTGACTACATTTCTTCAAGCAAAGCACTTAAGTCAACAT
Source organism: Rachycentron canadum (assembly GCA_038496675.1). Classification (NCBI taxonomy): domain Eukaryota; kingdom Metazoa; phylum Chordata; class Actinopteri; order Carangiformes; family Rachycentridae; genus Rachycentron; species Rachycentron canadum. The sequence goes on from CM076665.1 coordinate 9,374,886, forward strand.
TTGATGACTATGGGGGAGTAGTTCTGCTTCCTGCTACTTCATGTTTTTACTCCTAGACATTTATTTACGTCATTATGGTTCCTTTTCAAACTTCATGTGGAAAACAAATGATTAGTTCATAAAACATGAGTCAAAATGATACATTACACAATTAGGAGGTTCAATGTCAACCACCCAAAACAAGAAAGCAGGCTACTGTTATATATTGATATATTAATCCTTCTACTCACAGGAGGTTTATGTAGAATTCATACTTCTGATCAACTTTTTTTTTTAATGGAGGTTTATTTGTTTGGTCTTGTATTAATGTACTGACGTCCGTGTACTCGGTCACTCGATGCTGGAAGGAAGAGGGTGTGTATATATGTTTATTGTCCTAAATAACATCCGTGCAGTCGCTTCCCTCATCAATCAGCATCTTAGCATCTCTGCCAGACTCTCACTCCCTTTCCCTCTGTGTACCCTCCTCCCTCTCTGATAGCTCAGCTGTTGCTCAAAAAAGGAAAGAAAGTAAGAAAAAAGAGTCTGTCCGGTGATCAGTCTCCACCGGTTTCCACCGTCGGGACGGGGAGGAAGTCACGCTGCGCGAGGCTCTTTTACTTTCAAAAAAAAAAAAAAAAAAGAGAAGTGTGTGCGCTTGTGGCGCGCGCCGACCGCGCGATGCGGTCACAGTCATCCTGACTTACGCAGATCGGCGGATCACAGGCAGCAACGTTGACCGGCGCACGCACGCATACAGACATATAGGCTACGTGTACGGACACACACTCTCCCGTGGGGTTTTCTCTTTCATGGAAACGGAGGAGGGCGGGGGGCAGACACAAACGAGTATGCGAGTGTGCGCAAGACTGGAAAATATTTGCCCTAATATCACCAGGGCCACTGCAAATGAGAAGGTGGCGCTCACCTTAAGAGTGAAAACACGCTCGATTTTGTATCTTACTAGAATCAATGCGAGGTTTTTTTTTTTTTCCAAGGCTGAAATCACACCAGAGGAACATCCAAGGTCATTTGTTATATCAGTGTGCGAACAAACGAGTCCCCAAAGTATCCTGCTCAAAAACCTGTGCGCGCGCGTGTGTCACTATACGGTTGTGTGCATATTAATATTCTTGGTGGAAAAGATGCCGGCATGTGGATTAAAAACGTGCAATGGATCTTGTTCCACCCGGTGAAGTCTGTGTAAAATATCACAATCGGGATGCCCTGATTCTTTTCCCCCTCAAATAAAGAATTAAAAATAGAGCCGCACATCTGAACTCAGCACTGTGTTTTTAATAGCTTACTGTGATGATGTGGTCACATGAGCCGACGTCTAATAGGTGAAACTTTTGGAAAAAAAAAAAAAAAAGAAAAAAAAAAGAAGACACACCTACCCACCAATCCACGTCTCCAGACAGCGGGTGCTTGTTAATCGCCACCACAGAGCCACAGTATGGGGAGACCGAGAGAGAGGTGGGCGCGTTTTTTCTTAACGGAGCGAGCTGAAATGCCTAGTGCGCAGTGACAGAGGGATAAAGCAGACAGACAAAGTTTTGCGGGACGAGTGTTTCTCAGCGCGGGTTTCTTTTTCACTGAACGTCATACCGGTCCATGGGTTCAAGTTGCACATAGGAGTAGGCTACAGGTTTCCAATGGACAGACACTTGGAGACGGCTGGCGCAACAAGCATGGGATTATTTTTGTAATGTGGATTGCTACTCCATTGCAAGAAAATAAAGGTCTGCTGCGGAACAATGTGAGACGTTATGCGTCTTGGATTCTCGTGTTTCTGGATATCTTGAAAATCATTGGCAACAGCTGAGAAGTTATGCGCAAAGGATTGTACCCTCCAGCCCCGGGACCAACATGGATTTGCCGTTACAACCCTCTGCCCCTTATTTAGAGAAGAAGTTTTAGCCGGTCCACTTGTGTTGTTGTTGTACTTGTTGTCGTAAACTTAATGTTTGAGAACAAATTGCCACATTGGCCTCTTGGATTTTAAAGCGTCGCCTGCCTTTGGATTGGATTTCAAACACCATGAACTTTATTGACAGTTTGACAATATTATTTTTGACGCTGTCAGCTGTCAAGGTGAGTCGCATGTCCCAGAAAACAAATCGCAGCAAAAAGAACCAAACATCAATCGACCTTTATTAGTTACTAGTCATTAATGTCTAGCTTGTCCTTGTCTTTCCTCTGGCTAGGTCACCGCTCATGTTTAAACCAGCTGAAATGTTTAGTGGCTTTGTGGAGATTTAAACAGCCGTTACGCAAAGCCGACACTATATAAACCAAAACCGCACACCAGTGGGTGGTGCGTTCGATGTGCTGTAAATGTGGCGTAAAAGGGGATTTTGAAATAAATGTTGTATGAAGTTTGACGCTAGGTGATTGCAGGCCTGCTCTAAAACCACCTTGGAGATATTATTACGCTTTAAAGGCGCAGTGGCTCCATTCTGAATTAGGACATGTGAGCAGGTTCACTCCTGGCACCGAGGCTGCCCTCATGGTGAGCCCGCTTCAGTGAGAGGAGGCGCTGCTTTTCACGCTGAAATTGAATTCTCGGATCCAGGACAAGACGGACGTTACTCCGCACATTAATCTGGCCGACTGTGGAATTTTAATGGCCGCTTGAGAGCGCACTGTAAATCGTTTTCCATATAATCATTAATCGGGCGCAGCGTGTCCAAGGAGGCTTTGAGCAAAGGTTTCAAGGTGAAAAAAAAAGACAGAAAGAAAGAAAGCACATCGCGTCAGAAACAGGCTGCATGGGCATTTTTTTTCCCCAACACGAACGGACTAAGATATAAGTTTACCATTTCTGCGTGTTTCGGGTGGGTTTAAGTTGCAACATAAGCTCCTCTCCCCAGCATCACATCCAAAGTTAATGTGGTCTGTCCCCCACCCCGGTCTAATAAAGTGTTTATTGAACTAACCAGTTAATCTCATGACAGCTAATCCACCCAATCAACGCTGAACAGTGCCGGGATGCTGCCGGTCAGGCTATCATCACGCGGTTTAAGGGCCGGTGTTCGCAGCTTGACACCCATCCATTAATAATACAGTCTACAGTGTTTTGGATCGCTGGGGTCCCTCAGCCCTCAAGGCTGGACCCTCTCACGCCACCAGAAGGGGGCGGAGACTGCACACAACCAGAACTTTTTTTTTTTTTTTTTTTTTTTTTTTTTCAATTTAGCAATGGAAAAGCGTTTCCTCGCTTTCCTCGGTGAATACACGCCGGAGCGACGGTGCCACAGGACTCGGTCTCACGCAATATTGACGAGATGTTGCGCTCACATGAAAAAGGGAGGGAGAGAGCGCGGTGTCGTGCGTGAGACAAAACGTTGTGCGTAACGCGCGCACGGATGGAAAGTTGCCAAAATCCTTTGTGGTCCGGTGTGGTGACAGCTACCCCCCGTGAGGGAAAGTATCAGGCTGAAATTCTTACTGGTTTTAATGGCAACACTTATTAATCCGTGTTGCCTGGAGGCAGCGGGGGAACAAGTTAAAGGTTTGATAAGTGAAACAAAACCGACACAGTAACTCAGTTTTTGAAGTTTTGCCACGTAGCTGATGTGGCTGAATTTAGGTCGGCTTGTTTGACTCTGTGCACCTCTGGACAAATATTTGGCCATATAAGGCCTCGAACGCAACACACGCAAGGCCATATACTATCATACAGGCAGCATAAGGTCTTTTACTGTTCTTATAGAAGACATAATACCATTTGACTCCCATTGCCCAATAGTCTGAGTATAGGCGAGTCCAAGATAAGATACACAATGTGCCTTTTGCACATTCTGGCAGTGGCCAACAGAAATGTCAAAATGCATATTTTTTGCGCAACTCAGGATAAATAAAGCGCACGGGCAACATTTTTTTTTTGTCTGAGCTCTTGCACAATTTACTGTAACTAACAGCTTGCCTTTATTTCCTTACAGAGTGCCCACATACCGAAGGAAGCAGAAAGAGGTCCACATGACGGTAGGTGTCCCACAGGGCAGCGTGGGAATACAGTCTGCACTGGGCTCCTGGCTGGCACATAGCCAAACAGAGAAGGGCTGGTTTGAGGTTCACCTTGACATTAAAAGAGGGGAATTATCGCCTCCTGGTGGACAACTTTGTAATTTGACCCCGTCAGCTCTGCCCCCCTACACCCCTACCCCCCACCCCCTCCCTTTTTAACCTCTCACTTTTTGCTAAATGAGAGCAGTTTCACCCATGAACCTCAACACTTGGACGTGTTCGTCTTGTGCAGCATTCCTTCCTTCTTTTTTGAGGTTAAGCAGGGGAAATGTTACGATGACCAGACTCTGTTACAGAAGAGAATTTCACCCTCTTGACTCACAATTTAATTTTGCACAATCCCAACGTTGCTCAATCTAATTTGGACAATCAGAAGATGAACTTCATGATATCGTTCAGGCCCACTATGTTTGGTTTGGCTTCCCAGAGGGCTGTCAGGCCGGGATTGTGTTGGGTTCACTAATGTTCTGAGTGATACTTTGGAGGTGTTGTCTGTCTGTGTGCTAATATCTTTCTCAAGAGCAGAACTCCTGCAAAGACTGAGAGAGGGGGGAAGTAGACTGAAGGTGAAAGAGGGTGTTAGTGTACAGCTGTAGATGAATCACTGAGCTGAATCACAATAGGACAGAGGTAGAGCTATAAAAGTGGGGTAACATTTAAGTCCAGCAATGATTTAATGCAGCTAATTTGGTCAAAATAGATATTGAAACCTGCAGAGCGCTTGTTATATTCAAAAGAAAATTGCTTAAGAAGGTACGTCTCTATTTACTTGTATAAACCAAGGTTACCAAGTGCTTCTCAATGGAATAATAGAAATGAAACATGTGTCTGCATGTATGTGTGTTTCATCTCTTCCACTTTGACTCCTTTGAGAGCCTGCCAGAATTTTTAATTCTAGTCTCCTTGTAGTTGTCTGTTATTGTTACAGCTCAGTAGTACTCAGGAGTCAGTGGTTTAGTCTAGAGCTGCTCTGCCATTTTATAACCATGCTCACTGTGTCTCTGTCTCCCAGTGATCCCTTTAATGGAGGTGTACAACAAGAGCTTGTGCCAACCTCGGGAGCTGCTGGTGGAGATCCTGCAGGAGTACCCAGAGGAGGTGGAGCACATCTTCATCCCATCCTGCGTGGTGTTGACGCGCTGCGCTGGTTGCTGCAATGATGAGATGCTGCAGTGCATGCCAACTTCCAGCTATAACATTACAATGGAGGTCAGCAGTGTCATCTACAGCAGCAATACATTTGGTGTTTTGTGCAGAGGGGTTCACAGGGGTGCAGATGACACATGGATAGGTGCCCCTCTGTGATGTACATTTAAAAGCAACTTATTTTTAATGAACCAGGATGCCCCTGTGCCATTTTACTAACTTTGTCCAAATATCACATCAGAGGGGCATATCAGCTGCTTTAGTGTCATTTAGCTCAAATCACAAGCTAAATGTTACACTTGGGCTAAAATGAAGGTGGTGTCAAGAGTCTTTCAAAACCTCTACTTTAGTCTGTATGTTTAAAGGGGCCACTAAACCTTGCTCTGGATTTTAGTTAAAATTTTTTCGGATCCATTGTTCCTGGGAAATGTTTTTTTTAACATTACAATTTTAACATCTCGAGTCTCAAAGCCTCACTATTTTTTAAAATACCCTTCCCACTAATGATGAACTGTTTGCGGCTGATCAAGAGTTGGTACCTTCAGGCCCCCTGAACCAGCCAATCATTTGAGAGCCAAAGTTGGAAACCACAGAGCTTTTCCAAAACAACACAGTGACCTTACTGTTTGTCCTTTTGTTGAACCTTGAGTCTATTTGCATCTGCTTTTGCCCAATATTAAGGTTACTACTACTAAACACAAAAGACCTGTAAAATTTATAGAAACCACATGAACCACATAAATCTACATGCATTTTATTCAACTCTGTGACATTTTCTCTTCTTTTTTTACAGATTAAAAGAATAAAACCCCAAAGGCAACAAAATGATATTTTCATGAGTTTTACAGAACACAGCGCATGTGAGTGTAGGTAAGAAATGTTCACGCGCTCACACACAACCTCAAACACCACACTACAACTGAAATACGAATTCACAGAAGTATTGTGCGGCGGAGCAGAGGTCAACCAAGCACATCATTTAAAGTTATTGTTTTCACTTTTCCTCTGACAGATGCACATCAGGTAGACTGATATCTTATTTGTGCCTCTTTTACTTCTCTGATCTTAAAAGAGACCAATGACTCCCCCTCTTCCTTTATTTCATCAGTCCATCATATTGCTGAGGTAGTGAAAATAAATATGTGTAAGCGCAGTGATTTTCCTTCTGTCACATGTACCCTCCAGTCACTTCCCTTCTTAGACCTGATGTTCAGTGACCACACACTTATATATTTTATGACTCATGTTATTACTCTTTTACTCTTTTCTTTTAATCTAATCTTTTAATGTCTATCTTCAATTAAAGACAGATTTGGGCTGTGTGACGTAAATGAGTAAATAGTGACATAGCAGCACAGACAGGACAGATATCATCTCCCACATTTAAGGGAAATCTAATAAGCAAACAAACATTGCAGGGAGGACTACTGGCTGAGAATCAAACATCCCCGGTCATTTTATCTGTCCCTCCTGAGGTATGAAAACAAAAGTACAAAAGTACTAACTCAGGGAGACTGCTCCCGTCTATCTGTATAAGGCTATTAAGAAATGTCACTGAACTTTATGGTCTATTGCTCACTTTTTTATACAGTCTGTCATTATGAACTTTTAGGGCACTGTTATAAAAACAGAGGCTTGATCTATTTTATATTGTTTTGATTAACTTCACTTAACTTGTTTTTCCAAATCATCAGAAAAGCCAGTATATAACATGCCACATAGCCAACGGTGTGAAGTAACTAATTATCAATGATACATTTTCAGCACATACGTTTGCATTATTTCCATTTTACGCTACTACTACTATCAGTGGTAATACAGTCATGATACAGCTGTTGGAGAATAAACAGCGAGGATGATATCAATGAGATACAATTACAGACAATAACCCTGAATCCCATGGGCTTTGGAAAGCAATATAGAATCCAGCACGCGAATGGCAGACTCCACTGCTAACAATAAAAACTACAACACAGGGTTTGTTTGTCTTTTTGGGGGTTTTTTTGCATCAATTACAATAATCCAATTTAATGTTTCGTTACCATTTTTATTTATTCATTTTATCGTTGAACACATTTTGTTGATAGAACTTCACTACTGTTACATTAAGTATAATTAATTGCAGTAACTCTGCTTCTACCACAGTAGTTTAACATTTAGTTAATACTAATGTTTATCTCAAAACTAAACAGATTTCAGCACAGGCAATAGTTAATAGCCTGACAGTCATGTTTGGATAATTTCCATAGGCCTATACATGCAGTCATATACATCTGCCTTCATGCTGTAGTTATTGTACCAGTTTGCCCAATAGAAACTTGGCAAGGTGTCTGTGACCTTCTTGAATGAAACACTGTTTCCCAACACTTTTGGCAAACTGCTGCCACTGGAGTGTGCCAGCAGATTTGTTGCTCCACACTCTGTTATCAGAAAGAGTTGTCACATGGTCAAGTAATGAAACAAACCTGGCAAGCTGCTATTGTAGTTATATTTGTATGTGTGTGTCCAGCAGTGATAACACTCCTTTGTGTGCCTGTGTATGAGTGTGTATGCTGCATTATTTCCTAACAAATCTGGTTCATTTACCAAGCCCGGCATATGAAAGTGAAAGCCACTTTTATCAAAGTTTCTGGTAAAAGACATTGACGTAACACAATTTGAAAAGATTGATGTGAGCCCACCCATACTGATAATGAGCCTTCTGGTCTCTGATGATCTTAATCTGTATCTGTTTACCAGGAAACAATGGCAGGCTCTGATCTAATGTCATTTTGTTTTGTTCCTGCGTTTCAGGTTAAAGAAAGAAGTGAGAGAACAGAAAGAAAAGTGAGTACAGCGCTCTTTCTGCATGAAGATTTGGTTTTTCGGGGGAAACAATGGGGATTTGAGATTTGATCTTTTTTTCTGTTTCGCTCTGCAAACAAACTCTCAGCCGTCTACAACTCCCAGCCTCTCTGGCATTACCCGATATGCTCTCTCACACTTCATAGATCTGTTATGCTCAAACCCTTTTCCTCTGTCTCTCCATTTTCTTTCACACACTCAAACACACAGAAATACACTCCACAACAATGATATTTCATTAAAACACCCCAGCAGACAAGCTACAACGTGAGATCATGTCCTGCTGTCCTGCAGCTCTCAGGTGATAAACACAAGGGACATCAGCTACATCCACTCCAGTGAATGAGTGACACTTGATGGGGTTGATGGGGTCATTACCCTCTCTTGTCCCGTCCTTTACACCTTCCTCTCCTTTCTATCTCATCTTTACATTTCTCTCCTCTCATCTTTACTATTTACATCCCACTTAACTTCTGTTACTCCTGTTCCTGCTGAGGTGATATAGATAACAATGTTTTTGAGGACCTGTTAAACCTTTGTGTTTATGATCCATGTTTAAGTGATCTTCCATTCTCATGAACAGAAGTCAAGTTTGTTAAGAATCGTAAAACTCGTCAATCCTCTTTCTGAGACTAGTCGTTAATATCTTTCTATTGCAGGGTGGTCGTTGGTTGTATTTTGGGTTTATATCAGGTTGTCTGTCATATAGATAAGGGTTACTTTTGAGGCCTCCGCTTTAATCTTGTCTTTTTACGAGTCCAACATTGATAGCATGCTGCTACAAAGTGATGGTCTGAGGGTCGTTCAACTCCTGTTTCTGATGCTTTTTTTACTGTCATGTTAGTTTTAATGTTGGCCGTTGACCTCTTCTGTGGGGTCTGGGCTTTTCTTAGGGTGAGTCACCCCACTGATGTTGTGAAACCAGTCGTCAACTTCCACAGTGAAACTGATTTTTGAACAATCAAAAGAGGAAACGCATGCCAGCTTCATCCTCTTCCGTACTGATGTAACTAAGACCATGACTGGGCCTGATCTAGTCCCCACTCCTGAACCCATTTCATTGTCATGAAATTTCTTTGGGTTACGACCCAATATTTGCAAGTGTACATTGTGTTTAGTGCTTAGTAGCTAATGTTAGCATGCTAACCAAACTAAGATGGGTAACATGGTAAACCTTATACCTGCTAAACATCAATTCAGCTCAAAACACTGCTATGCATACATATAGCCTCAAAGAGTAACTAGAATCGCTTTTCATGTTTTTACCCATTATCCAGTTGTATTTGCCATGGACAAAACCAACATTTAAATCCAATATTTCCATGCAGAAACCTTATTGTACCTTTAAATGTAGTAATATTGGTTTTAAACATATTTTTTTAGGCAGAGAGCATGTATCCATGAGATAAGTAAAAGACATTTAAAGATGTAACCTGCTGCTGGATAACAGGTAAAAAGAAAACTAAAAGGCTGAGTGGCTAGCTAACAGAGTTACATATGGAGAGCTGAAGCAACCAATGGGACAAAAGTCTGAACCAATATCCACAACGCACATCTTATTATTTTTGAACCATCCATTACTGCACCTTTAGCTTGGACCAGAAACTGGCTAATCATTGTCTTTCTGCTTTTAAAAATCAACATAGATGTACTTCATATACCTTAGAAAAATACCACCAATACTGTTTTTGCAATTCTATTTCAGTATCATTTAACACATACAACAAAAACCAGCCTACACCTACGAAAATCCTGTTGTTTATTCACACAGTTTATTCTACTTGTGTTGTGATCAGAAACAAGTTGAATCAGCTATAAAGCGCTGACCTAGATTTAGTGAAAGATGCAGTATTGGTGATGATTATTGTCCTCAATCCAAGTGGGAAATATCAGCATAACTGCCCACGCCAAACCTCAGACTATGAATGTCTTTCACCGTCTGCTGAGTCATTGTACTGCATTACAAAAATGGAACATTTGATATTCATCACATTCAGAAACTACAGGATGGGAGGAAACTGTGTACAGTATGGTGCATTACAGTGGAAGTATCTTTACAAAGGAAACACAATGGTTGATTCAGCTTTTAAAAGCTTTGTTTTCAACACTTGTTTGCATTTATTTTTTTGTACTTTTGGTTTGTACTTTTTTTTTAATGATATACTCCCTTATTGAAATTATTGAGATACAAACACTCATTTTAACACTGCCGATGCCTTTCTCAAAATGTGACAAGTTATCATCCCAAACAAATCAATCAGTAATAATAAAAAAAATTAATCAATGACCTGTTTTCAGTGATATTTTTTGGCTCTTGCATTTGCAAAAATCAAAACACAAAAGCTAACACATCAGCCCATCTCTCACCTCAGTCTCCCAGGCATCAATCTGCATTGTTGTCCTCTTTCTTTTGCAGAAAATCCCGGAAGGGCAAGGGTAAAGGCCTAAAGAGAAAACGAAAGAAAAACCGTGACAAAACAATTCACGATGCGTATGTCAGCTCCGCCTTCTCCACCTACTTGCACTTGAGTGTTGCGCTTCTCATAATTAAGCTAATTTGGGAGGAGCTCCTTTGTCCCTTTTAATTTGCCCGTTAACCTTTTCATTTGCCCATTAGCCATTATCAATTAGCATGTTGCTTTCGCTCATTGTCCTAACTTTGTCTTATCAGTCGTGTTTTACAAAATCACAATAGCAATTTCGAAGCTTCCCTGTTTTCTAACACGTTTTGCTAACGTAGCTTTAGCAAAACTTTACATAACAGCGATACATCAAACTTGCTGGCCACATCCCATGAGAAATGAACCATAACCCATTTCCCCATCTAATCTCCTCCCAGCCTTCGGAGTACAAGGTTCAAAAGAGAGTCACTCATTATGAATGCGACTGGAACGATGGTTGGGATGAGATATGGCTGTGTATCATGAAAAACAGTAGAAACCTGAGGTACAAGTTGCTCCTAACATCTCGTCATGTAGCTAGTATCAAGATTGATAATGGACATGTTTAAAGAAGCTGCAATAAACAGATCTTGCGTTGGCTGTTAGCTGTAACTTGAACCTTTAACTGAAACAGATCATAGCTCCACCATCATGGCTTTGCAGGCCATGCTGTTCATACTGCTGTGGTATCTGTGCTGGGATCACCAGGATTGTAATCATGGTCCTATGTTCAGTGTTGAGTCTGTGCTGCTTTGCTGTGTCTCGTACCCGTCTCCTTTCTACTCTTCACTCTTTTCATCTTTACAAATAGGTTTTGCTGTCCCGGGCATAATGCTGGTACTTATTTATGTAATGTGAAGATAAGTGATGGCTATCTATTGCCCTCTTTCCTTTTTTTTTTTTTTTTTGTTAGGGGGGATTTGTAAACCAGCAAATTGTTAAGCTAGTACTGTTTTTGTGTCTTTCTTTGTCTGCTTTTGTCTCTGAACCCATACAAAAGCACCCATATTTTATTCAAAAATAATATGATTATATCTTGTTCCAACAATGCTCACACTGTGACAGAATACATGTATGTGTGTTCTTTTGTAATTTGTATATTGAGATGTTAATGGATTATTTGAGCCTTCACCTGTCCATCTTCAGCCTCTGTTCTGAATCTAATGTCTCTCTGTGGGAAACGCGATCTTCGGTTTTCACTCAATAAAATGAAATCTTTCTTAACAGAGAACCAAGCAGACCCTTGAGTCTTCTTTATTCAGAGTTGAACATTTGTAAGAGTGAGAGCAAGAAGTGTCTTGTCATTGACCTGCAGTTTGAAGCCAACATATGTCATTTTGTGTTGCATGAGCCGGTCCAGAGCTTTGCTCACTGCATGTCTAACACATACAAGGCATTTGTGAGCGTACCAATCAACGCAGGAGGGCTTGGGGGCGTGCAGGGAGGGAAATTTACTGCTTGAATATTTGCCTGCAATGCTACCCAACTGTCACATGCAGAACAACTTTTCAGGCATTGGTTTGGAAGAGCAAAGTGGAGCATAGCAAAGGGTTGGCCAAAGGGGTGACCTGTCTTATGGTTGGTTATAGTAGACTGTGATAACATGACTCTCCCCATCTCTGTCTGTCTGTCTTTCTGTGTCCAGTGTTTGTGAGCCATGTTGTGATCACTGCTCAGAGAGGAGAAAGCGTTTGTTCGTGCAGGATCCTGCAACCTGTCGGTGCACCTGCAAACACACAGACGAACACTGTAAAGAACGCCAACTAGAGCTCAACGAGAGGACCTGCAAGTAAGTGTCACTGGTTATAAACTTTAACTTAAAGTTAAATGGGAATTTCAAGCCCAGTGCACATGCACAATCTGGCCAATAGAGCCAGCCAAGGAAAGTAAATGGAAAATAGTTGACAATCTAAATTTCCCACTCTGTACCTGAGAACACCCTCTCTTCTTGTGGGCGTACTGCTAATGTTTGCTCCTTAGCATGGGAAAGATTCAACTTTGTTGCTACCAACAATAAACTCTAAATACAGTCGGAGCTCCAGCTTTGTAGTGACACGTCATGCTGGAAGTTTGTAAACTCTTGCGATGTTTGCTCTGTCCTCCATGACTCCCATGAGCAGTGTGCTGACGTTAGCACTGAGATCAGTGCAAATCACCCTCTCTTTGAAAGCCGTCACTCTTCAGAGTGTAATTTTCAGGTATTCTCAATCCACCATACACTACAACTAAGCAATTTAGCGCAACTGCAGAAAGATAAAGTTGTCAAATAGCTGGTAAACATAGTGAAGCATTTAGCAGTTAATGGGCCAGATGTTCTACTCATGAGCTGGAGGTGGATACCAAATAAATATTGGATTTACATCCATTAGATGTCCAGAAACACATCTCCCAATGTATGATTGTATGTTGCTCCAGAGCTGCTGGATGTTCTTGGATGGGCTTCTTGGCCCAGGGCCCCCCAGAGACTAGAATCACCACTGGGTGTAGTGGATGCGTGTGTATTTACTGTGTCTGAGCAAAGGACCGGACAGCTCAAATCTTTTTTTCATCTCTTGTTGTTTAGATGTGACAAGCCAAGAAGATGAGAGAGGTGGGAGCACCAGATGTACAAGATGAAGGAATATTCTAAAGATATTTCACAGCACAGCACTTTGACCTTTGAACCGTAAGCTCTTCTTTTCTGTGGAAAGCATTCCCCTTGGACTGGCTGAGAGAACAAATAGAAAGACTGAACTGAAGTTTCCTCCCACTGTATATCTGTGTGTACATAGACCATGATAAAAGAAAAAGAGTACAGAATTGTTATGCTGCTACAGAAACAAATAACTAAACCTATCATTTGACAAAAGGCAAATATCCTCCAAGTGGTTTTGCATTTCTAACAGGCTTGCAATGCAGGTGTAGTCTTGTTGTCAATTCATTGTATGCAATTACTTCACTGGATATGAGTCTACTGTGGTTGTGTGTCAATCAAAAGTTGCAAAACCTCTCAATCTAAGATATATTTAACTGCTAAAACAGCGGGTGAGGCTGAAGAAGATGTGGGCGCACCCACCTTTCAAAAGTGATGGATGGATTTTTGTCAGCCGATGTCTACTTTTGGACTAAAATGGGAGGACACTGGGACAGCTGATGGAAATCTTGAATCTGTCTTCATGATATTGCTTCCTTTCCTCTGAGGACATTGCAGGACTGACATGGACATGCGCAATGTTGTTACTATTGTGATCAGCTTGCAGGAGAACAGACTCTGGAGTGCCATATACTTTTAAAGGGATAATGGTCATCAATGATAGCATTTAATGTTGTCCTATGTCCTACATGAAAACCACTGAAAACATCCTATACTGTAGTTTGATTCCATTTGAAAAACTGTGCCTCACAAAATGTACTGAGAAATCTTTCGAGTGCTTTTTAAATTATTTTGTTTCCTTTTTCAGGAGAGGGGATTGTCAAAGTAGTTTTGCTAGTTGTTGAGCTCAATACAGAATCCATTGATTACATATCTTCTTCTCTGAACTTGTACATACTCAATATCCCTTTATGCCATAGTCCATTCTAGATAATTTATAATGTTATAGAGTATTTTTCAGTATTCCGTCTTCTACCCATATTTAATTTGGTCTATTTATATATGCAGTGTTATGTACCTGTGGCTCTCCTATCTCCCCCCATGTGTAAGGTCACTGATGGCTACTCGCAGCATAGAGACGCTCTGTGCTTTTCTATGAAACAAAAAAAAGAAAAAAATCAAAAATGATTTGTTAACATTCCCTAAATGGATCACTTGTATTGATGTGCTGATGACATCTCTGGATTTTCAGCCCCTCTTTATCTAAGGGTGTGGGTGCTGTGTAGAAATTTAAAGTACCTGTGTGTTTGTGTCCATGTGTGTGTATGAATGTGTGTCCACGTGCATTGACCCATGTGCACATCTGTGTGTAGGTGTTAGTAAGCTGTATTTAAGTATGTAGCAGACCTGTGTTTTGCCCGTCCTGCAAGATGCAAATACAAATAAACTACTGCTAGCAGCTCAGCATACACTACCATGACACCACAACCGTTTTAAATTGAACATCAACCTGCCATCAGTCTTAGAGCCCTCGTTATTAGTTGTCTTTGTCTCTTCTTCTCTATTAACATGTTTTCTGTGTCTATGTAAAACGGTAAAGCATATTTATTTTCAAATTATATTGTTTTATATAAAATAAGGAAAAGGTTGCTGTGTTGTGAATGCTGTGTGTTCAAGAGATTTAATTAGGCGACATGAGTTTTCCATGTTTTTGTGCGGCAATCTGATACTCACACATCTAATAAGAACCCCTGCAGAATGTAATCTGAACAACAATAGAACAGCAAAATAAGAAATTCCTGCACTCAGACAGACAGGTATTCATCCTTATGAATAAAATGGCACTTTGAAGCAGTGTGCAGTAATTTCATCTGTTAAATCAAAGTCTAGGCGGCCATTTAAGAGCAGCGGAGGACACATTTGCTGAGAACTTCCTGTCATCAGTAATCAAGAAGAGATCATTTTCAACGGCCAAAGGATTATGTTGTAGACAATAGTGAAAGAAGTTGTCGAGGTAAAAAGGTATCTAGCAAAAGTTACACAACTCATTTGGTTGACTTGATCTTTGTGGATTTTATTTTGGTAATGCTTAGCTAAGATAACCGAGATTTCATCATGTGATTTTCCTGCATGGTTATGGACAGAATCACCCAGACTGCCCTGTCCTGCCCCACCCATTGGGAGGCTGCAATTTAAAAAAAATGTTTTTATATATAAACCTTAAGATCAAACTGAATATAGTTATTTTACTGTTACTAGGACTTCAGTAATGACTCATTGTGGATAAAGTTAGGGTAGAATATGGGTATGACCATCGCTGCCCGTAATTGCAAAAGAGCATATAATTCTGTCCACATTGGATGCTCATTAACCTGGCCCTGATGCAATACAAAAAAATAAAAAATTGCTTAAATATGGCTCAAGTTTTGCTGTAATACGATGCCACATTATCTCAATAATCAAATAAATTAAAAAAACTAATTTCTAGTAGATCACTTTGTATCAGGAAGAGGCTCTAACTCTACCATTTTCTGTTGTAATTGCAAAGATGGAGGATGTACTGATAGTCACAATAATGACTGTTAAGATGCAGTGTAAAATCTTATTGAACTATGCAGTTGCAATTGAGAGGCCTTGAAATTTGTGAATCTTTTACTTAAAACAAAATTCATTAATTATATTGAATTGGGTACCTGAAACAACATAGCACCCAGAAATCTGCTCTCTGCATTTCTTTATTATAAAAAAACAAAAAAACAAAAACAAATCCTGAATGATAAAAAAACAAGAGGTCAATATCGCTAAAAGTCTTATATTGCTGAGACAACTTACAGGTGGTCCTTTGTGCATCCAGAAACAATGCAACTTGGCCCTAGACAAAATGAATGGCATGAAAATTGTGGTTTGACTGCAGTGTTAGGCTAACACCTCCACTTGTCCTTTTCCACCACGTTGACTTTTCCAGGAATCGAATAACCTGTGAATTTGGAAACATTACCTGGAACAAGAGTCCCTAGAACATGTTTCCAATTATGGTTTGTGGGTTGTTCTTCCTGTACCGCATCAACCCTGCACTCTTCTCTCTGTGAAGAAATCCTCATTTTTTGGCCATGTTGCATGTTGTTGGGATTTCTGACAGTTCGTGCTTGTATTTTACAGCGAAGATACCTTGTAGCCTCTGAATGAAATTCTTTTTTTTGTTCTCCACTTTACCAGATTACCATGTCACCTGTCCCCCTTATCCACCAGGGAGGACAAAGAGCAATGTTAGCAACTAGTAAGAATAGGATTAGTGACTTGTTCAGTGATACTTTAGCAGTAGTTGATCTCTAGGCCCCTGGACCAAATCTAACCCTTATGAATGTAGATTAAGTGGAGGTTTTTGGATCTTTGGCCATGTTTGTTTTGAAACTCGTTTTGTCTTAGCCCCATTGCTTGCTACTTCCCGCTGGATTAGCTCCTGCATGGCGCTAATGCTCTGCCCTGCTCCCCCTGACTCATGCTCTTTCTGCGCATACCTAAATATAAAGCACACCATATAATCCCAGAAAATTGTGGGGCCCCCTTCACTGGGTAAAACACCCCAAAGAATGTCATAAACCGTCTAATGTGATTTACCAGGAACCGAGAACCCAGTGATCTAGCTAGCTGCCTGTCTACCCCAACAGTTTGGATTGTTAAGGGGGTTTAAATCAGATGTTTAATGGGAGGTAATATAAATATAATATAATCAATTATTTATTACAAAAAAAAAAAACAACATCAAACCACTTTGTTCAAACTATAACCAAAATTAAGTCGCCCTTCACACTTGAAAGGGGCGAGTTGTGTCACCGGATTGTTATCTCTCTAATGTATAAACATCTAGTGTGATTTATCAAGTTCAAAGAAGGGTTGAGTGTTTTTATGAGAAACTAAATAGTGCCTTAATCCTTGTTTTATGTCACCTTTAAGACATATTCTGACCTTTTCAAGAGTAAAGAGAGAAAACCTTGCATCACACCATTTAAGAGATTGATCTACCTGAGGCAAGTGTATTTGTGCATCAACTGTGTTTGTGTGTCTGTGTGTGCGTGCGTGCGTGTGTGTGTGGTCCAGTTATTACTCATGTTGTAGGGGTCTATATCTGTTTACACATTATGGGGACTTACTTACTTACTTTCCTTTTGGAAAGTCCACATCATGTCAACATGAAGGATTTAAGTTAGGTTAGGCAAGTAGTAGGCTGTGTTCTGTGTAGGCTGCTTTCCAATTACTTTCTTTTAATATCAGTTTTAAAGAGTCTTATCACTTCGAGACTCAAATTTGGACATTGGACAGTTTCTTGTCACATATAGTGTGATAGCTTATATAGAGAATAGGGAGGAAAAAACGTGATTCAGGATTCACCTGGTTCTTATCTGGCAAAAGTTTAATAGAAAATAGTTGAATGTAATCTAAATCTAATCTCACGTGCCTTTTACTGATGATGCAACTCTTCCTGTCTTTAGATTTAGCAGGTCATTGTAAAATGAGTGACTAACACAACTTCAAAGAACAAGATAACAGAACTGTTGATCTTGTCCCACGTCACCACATCATGGCTTTCTCTGACATTCTCTTAATTTATATTTTATATTAGATCCGGATATGATACACTCATAGGTCAGGATACCATGCCCAACAACTGCCAATCAAGTGAATTGAGACACAACTGACAACAGCTATTACTGACACAGAGGAAATACAAACATAGCACCTGTTTTGGGGTTTTTTTTGTATTTAGACTATGACGATGAGGAATCAACTGTCACATAAGATCTGAACACAAAGGAATATAAGCAGGTTGTCAGGTCTGCCACCTGAAATACACAGTTGTGATGGTATGAGCTAGAGTAGCAAAAATTATAACAATACCCAAGTTGTGAAAAATATCTTTAAACCTGCATTAACTGATTTTGTGGCCACTTGGAGGCAACATAAATAAGTTGTAAACACGACATTCACCTATTTTCTCTTTTGTGAAGTCGAGATGGCAGCACAGTGGCTTTTTCATCAAAACTAGCTAACTATTCGACAGTGACGAGAGTGGACCAAAACACAAAAGTCATACAATGTAAAACCAATAATATACCCAAATCTTTAATGTAGAAACTAGAATTACCACTTCACAGTTTTATGCCTCTACCAATCAGTGGAGCTGGAGTTTGCTTCCGTGTCATGCTGTGTGTAGTGAAGACTGTGGCTCCATGATAGTAGGCCTCTAATATGGATGTCGCTGCAAAGAAGCTACAAATTCGAAATCATGGCTACTTCATCAACACAGCAGCACAAACAATCTCTACAATCACCACAGTTTCAATGTGGGAACCAACGATTAGTGTCAATTCAGTATCGGACCAAATGTGAAATGTATTCACTCACTCCCAATCTGCTCCTGAGTTATGAACATTACCATGGCACAGCGAAGTTGACCATTGACCTTTTGGATATAAAATGCTGTCACCCGATTATTTTATCAGATGTGTGAGAAATTTTGTCACAATTAGCATATGAATTATTGAATTATGGCCAAAGACGTGTATCATGAGGTCATAGCAACCTTTGACCACTACATTGTGAACAGTCATCCTTAAGTCCTTAAATCAAAGTGAACATTTGCACCAAATTTAAGGAGCTCTTGAGATATTACGATTAAAAGAAAGGGACTGGTGGACAGTTGGACAAGCCAAAACACGTTGGTTGTAAAGTAGCTTCTGCCGCTTTTAACAAAAGTTATTCAAGTCATAATCCACAAGTCAAGGCAGTTTTTTCTGATGTAATGAATCCAGACATACAAAGATTATACACAAATGCCACAGTGTAAAGATTTGTCGCCCAAACTGACAGCGGATGAGCAAAGAAAGGATGATGTGAAAATGTAGAACAATGAAAGTAGGTGTAATTAAAGCTCCTACCACAGCTTTAAGGCCTGAGGCAGGCGACGTGCTCACAGGCAGGTAAATCACCCAACGTTGCTGGTGTAAACCGAGAGAAATCACGACTCGGCAAAAACCCCTCCCTGAGGCGTGTCCGCATGATATGTGCACAGTCACACGTACTACGACTTTAAGGCTTCTGATCTATATTTACCCACGTTTCCGACTGATTGTGACACTGAAAAATATCCCCCATGAGTCATGAGGCAGGGAACCAGAGAGGTGAAGGAGGGAGGGGAATGGGAATAAGACTAAAATCAGTTTAAAGAGGGATCAGTGGAGCAGGGTGGAAAAGAGACTAATTGAGCTGAAGGGGGGGGGGAGAAAAGAGGATAAGCATGGGAGGAGAAGGAGGAAGAGAGAGGTGGAGAGCTGAGGGAGAACTGTACTGATGTTGTGTCTCGTCATTCTTGTGTTTGATTAAAAGGAGAAGAAAAGCAAACTGAAACAAGGATGTGTGAGGTTTTACCATTTCGCTTCCCGGCGAGGAAGACAGTAAAACCAGAAGGAAACAATTTAATGTCAGATTAAATAAAAGTAATTCATCCTCATAATGATTCAAACATTTCTGTCGCACGTAGACGGCTGGTCATTTCTGGTTTTGCCAGACTGGTTGCACCCACTCACCCCTCACATGGGTGTAGTCCAGCTTACACTCATTACCACAGCATTACCATTCACCAGACATATCTGGAAAGGTGTGTGTGTGTTTGTGCATTAATGTGCGTATTCACATGTACTTGCCAATGGCAGAGTTTAATGATTGGTTGAACACGAAAAAAAAAAATCCCCTTTTAGACCTTTTTTCTCTCTCATTACAAATCTGTTTTCATATTCACTAATTAACACATTAAATCTAGTTTGTTAAAAAAAAAAAAAAAAAAACAAGTGTTGAAACAACAGTTTGTTAGCTGTGCAGCGATTATGGAGGGAAACAGCAATATTGAAAGGACAGACACAAGAGTGATGTCAGTCTTGTCATCCAACTCCCTACATGTTTATTTCACAAAACATTTTCTAAAATATATTTTGGAGCACAGAACAGACTCAACCAGTTGTGATATTTTAGCAATCTTCTTAAGGAAAGGCTCTTTTCACGTTGCCCCTGCTCAGAGAGGATTGAGCTCAGGATCAGGGACAATAGTAAGGGATTCAGTGTTTTACTTAAAACTATTTCAGCTGGGCAGTGACCAAGTATGCGGAATCCAAACCATCTAATTGTAACAGCCTTGTAATGACACTTTTCAGTGGTTTTCTAAGTAATTTGAAGGCACTGTAGTTGAAAATACTTCTGTTGTATATCTGTGAGATCTGCAAGTGAGGAAGTGATGTGAGCTGGGGGAATTACAGCAGATCAGGCAGAAAGGAGCTGGATTTGTGTTCTTGTATTAGACAGGCTCGGCCTTGTTAGTGAATCCACAAGGGCTCAGTGTTAAAATTTGGCAGAACTTTCCAACTCCTGATCAGCTCCAAATCACTCAGAAACGGGTGAGGAAGTTGACTTTAAAAAGCATGAAATTTTAGGATTAAGATCAAGAACAATACTAATTTACTTTTTCATTCATGCAAAATGAAATCAGTGATTAAGGGGTCACGGATGCTGGCAAATGAGGACTTTTTGTTGACGGTGGTTAAATAAATGCTTTCATAGGGAAACTTGACTCTTATAATCCCAAAGTCCAAAAAGGAGCTCTGACTGCCTGCAGGTTATTGTTTGACTTCTTTTCTATCTTACTAAGTGTTCATTTGTTGTGTTGCAAAAAAGCCTCTAAAGAGTATTTATCATAATCCTATTATATGAAAACTGACACCTGTCTCCATTTTACATTTATGTTGCTTTGAACATTAAAACAAACAGCTTCTACATTCATCACCTGTGAATATGACTTTACTATGAATAACAGTTTGCTTGACTTTGCTTTAAATCTGAAAATGAACAAAATAGTCCTGTATAAATACACCCCCAGTTCTATACCACAGATTCCTCCTCAATGTAAACATTTTGCTCTTTCTCCCACATACACTGTAAATCTCACATCTCCACCCACCATAACATTTGACCTATATGTGGACTCCTTCACAAGATGCTTTATAGAAACATAGAAATGATAAATGATGCAACATGCGTCTCTTATGTTTCATTGAGAGTACCCTCTCCCTCAAAACTATGTCATTTATTTTAAAGGTAAGTCTTATAATAGGTTACATTTTCCAGATTTTCTTTTGTGTTTGATAGTGCCTTATTGTGATGCCAGAGGTATCTGGTATATTGATGCAAGTTCTACATACCCAGGATATATTTTGGTTATCTGGCTTAACTATCAGCCAATCCGGGATAAATTTAACACTTTTCCCAACTGTCTCACTTAATTCTGGGTTTACCTATCCACCTACAAGCATGTTGATGTGAAAGAGGCAGAGCTGGTAATTATAAATACTTATTATGATATGAGAAGAAACACTGATACCTGCAGGTAAATTTGGTTACAGCAACATCAAGTGGTATAATAAAGTGAAATCTAAACAATATGATCACAGGACTGGTATAAAACATAAAGGATTGCTGCTACTAAAGCAGAGAGAAGTGGAGGATACTAGTTGATCACTGGTTATTTGAATGAAATGTTCATTATAATCATGGTTAATATTTACATTTGTAGATCATTTTTGTAATAAAAGGCATCAGACGGTCTCTGCCTTATTCTGAGCTGCAGTGATAAAAGAAGAGAGCAAGAGCATCAACACTGTCAGGAATCCTGTCAGATTAAATCATCTTTGTTCAGTTCAAATGAAGCTACAACAGTTACTACGCATTTATTGAGTGTGATGTACTTCTTCCTCCATTTGTAAAAAGGTTTGTTTTAAAATCAGAGTAGACACATACATTTCTGAAAGAGCAAAATGATTCGACTGATTTATATAAATGTCTGTTTATTATTTATCACTGAATTGTTGTTTTTGGGCTGTCAGCAAGGTTTACCTTGATAAAAAGCAATCCCTGAAAACCAAGGGTTAAAACTGTAGTTACCTCAATAACATCAAATCCTGCTGCATAGTACAGGCCTCAGATTATGATACCACCATGCTGAGTTTTTGCTGTAGTCATTCTATCAAAGTTGAACTCTTCTCTTAGTCAACCTCGCCCTCTTTTCATACATTTTTTACTCTACATCTGGCTCCATCGCTCCCTATTCTATGACTCAGTTCTCTGATCTCACTCCCTCAGGGCTGACACTGAGTCATTTTTTTCTCCTCTGAATGACCACAACAAACTCTGACCAGAACAGTTCACTGGCATCAGCTGCCCAAGACAATAAACATGCTCTGCAGCGTCCCCTTGACTTTTCCCACAATGAACCCAACTCTTGTCCCTCTCACCTACTCATCTTACTAAACCTTTACCTAAAGTAGCCTAATGGTCTCGGCTAACAGGAAATTAGAAACAGTTGAAATAACTAAAGCTTATGATGAACAGATGTAATATTTAACTAAATGTATAAATATCACCAGTTTTTGTCACTGCAAGCCATAGTAAAAACCTACAGACCTAATCTAATCAATTATGTCATGTTATGTCATGTATAATATATATATTATATAAACTATGGCAATATCCAATTTTATGCAGGCAATGGGTTACACAATTAGAAAGTTATGAAACTTTTGGAAAAAAAATCTTCTTACACTGTCCTCTAAGTGATTCAGTGACAGATTATTATTTATTTTGATGAATCACATTACATGTAAGGGTACGTGAGAAAAATAACACAAGTGAAAAAAGGTCTGTGTGGGTATTTCCTACACACATCTATGCACACAAAGGCATCTGCAACGTGATATGACCAATAAAGTCAGGTTCAGACAAGCGAGCTGCTCGTACAGCTACACTACTTATCCATGATTAATGGCCGCTTTTAAAAATGTGAGACACCATAATGTGTATAACAGCTAGAAGTCATGTCACTGAGCTGGCCATGCCCCGTTGTTTTTAATGTACACCCTGACCAGCTGTGCTTCTAATTAGCCATGGCTAATTGTTGGTAACGTGTAGCACAAAGACATGGTGTCCAGGAGCAGTAGATATTTCTGAGAGATTAGCAGTTTGAGGGGCCAGTAAAAGGTGAGATTAAGACATTCCCTGCATGTTCTCTCTGAATTGGCCTATTTGTATCCACTTAAATCATTTACATGTGATTACTTTTGCTTCGCTGAGGCTTGCAAGTCTATAAAACTGCATATGAGTGGAAAATGAAATGGTGAGTGTAGGTTATGTGGTCAAGTGTCTGCCCTTGTTCACGTCCTGTTAGTTGCTTATTTCCCATGTTTCCACAAAATCCGCAACCAACACTTAATGCCTCACACCCTCACTAACACTTGTATTAACATGCAGTCGATGAAGTGCCATGTTCATGTGCACAATTTCATCTGGTCTTTTTTAATTTGACTCACATAATGTGACCTTGTCGCATTATGTCTCATGTTGTGGCCATGCAGTATATTGCCTATACATTAGGGTAATAATCTAAAACACCTAAGTGGATTAGGTGTAATCCTCTTACTGTGCCATATTCAAGGATTTTCACATACATGCATTGATAGCTACTGCCAAATCCATTCAGGAAATCCGTGCTAACTTGTAAAGCTCACAGCTGGATTCGAAGGCCTTCTACTGCATCACAGTATGAACTGCTACCTCAAAAAACACACCTATATCACAGGAACCAGCACTGAGAGGACCCAAAGAGGAAACCGATGTATCCCAAAGCACACCACTGCAGCAAAGCACAAACAGTTGTTTTACAAGTCTAAAGGCTGTGCTGTATCGCCGAGTGAACTTAGGTCACGACCTGAGCAGCTGTTACATCATGGAGGGAGCCAGCTGCATCACAGAAAAAACTGTTGCATCACTGACAAGAACTCACTTTGACTTCTGATAAATTCTGTGTCACTATTGAAAGTTAACAGGAAACACTGGATAATTTCAAAAGCATTGCCTCCTTCACTAGCTCAATATACCCTACTGATCAGCAGATCAGAGTCACACAACAGTAATTTCCTCATCCAGCATTACTGGATATAGTGGGTACATGGATACACTCAGAACCTTGTCCCCTAAAATCAAACGGAACAGTAAATATAGTGCACTATATAGTAAACAAGAAGAGATTTTAGACATGTCCCAGCAAGCAGCTTAAGTAAACTGAGGCTGTTTAATACCTGTCAGCCAATAACAAACAAGTACTGAGATCTCAATATATAAGAGCTCTAATTACAGTTATGCTCAGGAACACTATACTTACCTTTGAAAACAGCTATTTCAAGTCACCCTGAAGAGAATAAACTTCCTTTGTTATGAGATTCAGGTGAACCGACATTTCATCCAAATTTGTGCAAAAGTAATTTTTCATCTGTTCAGTGGTGGAGAAGCTTCAGAGGTCAATAAAAGTCAAATGATACACATGTCATAATTAATTCACAAAATCGCAAGAATTAAAGTTCTCCATTACTACAACAGACTCCTGTCAACTCGATCCCACAGATGCATGTCAGGGTAGATCGAAGGGAAAAGAAACAATGGGAGGTTGTTGTGGGACTTGGGAATCGCACACCAAAGAAAGGAATTAGCTAGCATGGACACATATCACTGAAGAAGGCTCAGTGTATCAGAGTTCAATAAAACTGTCAAAAAGAAGAGGCGGTGGGCTAAGCTCAGTGAATCGCAGGATAATAGTAAGTGCTTTAGTTTACGATATTATTATCATACCATGTAAATACCCCAACCTGGATGTTGTGCCAGTGCATTACACAAATAAGCAACTATTTCATAATTTCCGGATGTTCCCCAACAACATATTGTATATTTAAAAAAGCCCTACGAGGAATGGGTGTGTGGTGGTTTTCCATGTGCCCCTTTTTAATTTTGAGTACTTGGCCCGCTAAAGGTCTCCATATGGCCCTGGTTGGAAGGATCAACAAAACATTTGAGGCCACTGTTTCCTTTTTTCCTACTAACAGTGAGCTTAGTTTCTCGTAAGCATGACGAGCATCCTGTGGTCATTCCCTGACGTTAACCAAGTCATTTTTACTGTTACCTGTAACCTTACTAATTTTAACTCAAGCCACCATCCTTCCCCAAACCCCACCATGGAGTTTTAGTACTTAAATCTAACCCAAATTAAAACCACATGGCTTGTAAAAGTGGAAAAAGGTTTTATTTTTAAAGCAGGTTCATAAGGTGTGGACTAACAAAATCATTCTTCCAACAGTTACCTCAGTTCTGGGGTGGGGGGATAGTATTGCTTCATCAGTGCCATGATTGCCTGCCAGTGCTAGCACAAGCTCAGTTTGTCACCCTCTTACAGTCAGCAGTGATCCCTCACTGTGAAAGCCTGCTAGATTCAACTGCCAAGCACAGTGAAATATATCTGCTCAGCACTGTGATTTCACCAGAACACAGACAGGAAAAAAGAAAAGAAAAGCATGACTGATCCTACGCTCTCTATTTGCAAGCTAACCCAGGTTTGTCTGGCAGGCTCAAGCTCAAGGACAGACAGATAAGAGGACACACACACACTCATTGGGAATACATTCACACACACTCACACAAGTTTCCAAGACTAAATCAAATATTTATCAAATTCAGGTAAAAGTTAGAAAGGAATGAAACAAACTCAAATATAGACCCTGTGGGTAATCCATGCAGAATTTATTGAGGGACTATATATGTATGTATGTATGTACTGTACATGTTGTCCTTGTAAAGTAAACTGTACCTGTGAACTCCACAAGGCATATTCAGCAATAATAAAATAACAAGCTCCTATTAAGGATGCATGTCAGGTACTGTGAATGTAACCTCTCAACAATCAGGCCATCTTTAATGGGATTTCACTTCCTCCAGTGTACACAGACTGCATAAACAATGTTAAATGAAATGGAGATGAAAGCCAGAAGCCTTATCTTAACCCCATCTATACCCAGAAGATAACAGAGGACAGCAAATGTGTGGTGTATTTATAAAAGCGGGATCCCTCCTAACCTCACTCCTGGTTGAATTGAGGAGGGATAAACATGAACTCATTGACACGTGATCACTGCAGCCCTACATCACACGTCTCTCTGTCTCCTGTGCCCACAATCTCTCCTTTTTCCCTCTGCCTCTCATGCCTCCCATTCCTCCCACACGCCCCCCTCTCTGCCACTTGCCTGCCCCTAAGTGTATCTCATTTTAGCATCAACAATCTGTAAGCCAAGAGCTGCTGTCACCAGATCCCCCCAGTTCTGCAGGGTTCTTAGGAATGGCATGTGTTCCCATTTGGCAGCTTAGCAGACACCGACCACACAACTACAAACCGGGGGCTTTCTGGAGGCCAAGGTGGGCTGGCTATAGGTTGAGGGTTGCAGCTTATCAGTCCCACCATGCAGAAAACTTGCCCAGGATGCACACAGAGGCAGTTGCTTAAGGTTTCTGGCAAACCTAATTTGTTGATCTAGGAGATCTAACCCTAACCCTACTTTATCAGACAGGTGCACACAGGTTCAGCTACAGCTCCGACAGACAGGTGTTACTGATTTTTCAGAAGCACCCTATTACTCCTTTCTAGCACTTCTGAACACAGATAATGTCAATGTTGCATCTCAGGTTTCAGAAGAAAGCTGCACAGGGTGAGCCAGAGGTTTCTTGGAAATGACGATAGCCTCAACTCTCCCAACTACACCATATGGCCTTGTTGACTGTGCATATGTGGGCGGGATTGTGTACATCTATAATATATGTTTAAGTGCATTACAAGCTTGTATACCCACTGCACGTTCATGTGTGACTAATTGAAGCATGTCTGTCATGCAAAACACACTCTTATGCATGTGCACGCATTATTATTTACATTTTTACATAGAGCAGGATTTAAAAAAAGAAAAAAATAGTTTATGGCTTTGGCCCCATGTGTGTGTGTGCCACAGAATGTCACTGGGAGTGGCAACATTAAGACTGAATATACAGTAAAAGGTCAAGGTGAACATGGAGACAAGAGCAGCAATATGAAATTGAATGGTTACTGGTAAACTGCTCCTGTTTTTCCCATTTTTATTCCTTTTGCCTCCTTGATCATAAATATGAATTAGACATTTTAGCTGAGTCACCCCAGATTTTTATTTCCATCGACTTGCTTCCTTCTTGCACTCTCTCTCATTTCAGTTCTCCCTTGTCATTGTGTTTTCTTGTTTTTCTGCTGTCCATCTTGATTCATGAATCACATTATCTCTAGCTTATGTAAACCCGTTGAGCAATAATTTCATTTCCCCATGCCTCTTTTGCCCTCAGCGCTCATTCTCTTTCTTGCTCTCTCTACCACTGATTTCAACACATTTTTGATGATGATGGTGATGATGATAAATCTGACCTGAAAAGTACTGGATGGGTTGCCATGAAATTTAGTACAGACCTTCATGTTCCCCCAGGATCAATTGTATTAACATTGACGATCCCTTAACCTTTCATCTGGCACCATCATCAGGTCAGAAATGTAATTTGTCCAATACATTTGTTTGTGACAAACTTGCAAAACTAATGAAATTCCCACCAGCTCTGCCTGTACTTTGTGATTAGTGCTAATTAGCAAACATTAGCACGCTAACACGCTTAACCAACCCAATGAGCATGGTAAGCATGATACCGCTTAACACCAACATGTTAGTATTGCCTTTGTGAGAATGTTAGTTTGCTGATGTTAGCATTTAGCTCAAATCACCACTGTGCTTTAAGTGCAGCCTCACAGTGCTGTAGACATTTTGTCTTGTTTCTCTCAGTCCCTTGGCAAGGCAGAAGGAAAACGCCTTATGAAGCAACGCAGTGCAGAGTAACACGGGCCAAATATAAGTCTGAGTTGTGGGAGGGAAAACGGAGTGAGGGCAAGAGCAGTGTATCTTAGAAAGAGGGCGACAGGACACATTTAAACGTTCCTCCTCTTTCTTGGGTCATTTCCTCACCTTGTGTTGTTTTTTCAGTGAGAATAAGTCTCTATCTAATTTTATCTATATGCAGTAGCATACAGATTGGTTTTTTTGGTACATTTTGGTTAAATTATATTTCATAGCATGAGCAGAACCATGCAGTTGAGGGATTCCACTAACCCTCACCCACATCCTCAAAACCTCTTTCTCTTGCAGACAGTGGCACAACCAGGCAGAAGTATAGATATGGACACTCACACATATACACTGACACATATACATACACGGAGGTAACCCAGTAATTAGGGGTACTGTAATTGTGACTTAGCATTGTAAACTGGCGCGGCAGTGTTGCCAGGGAAGGTTTGTTGACTGTAAGATTATGAGAGGGAACTTAAATGGTATGTGTTTATCTACATTCTGCAGTGGTGAGAGCTGCCGTCTAAAATATCTACCAGTTCTTAGTAATGGAGTTGGCACGGGCTTTAAAGTTTGAACAGTCATCATCATCATCATCATCATCATCATCACTGTAGCGTGTTTGGTTTATTACTGGCTCGGTACCAAGAGGTTGGACCTAAATATTAAATTGTGACATGAGTTACTTTTGATTGTATAATGTTTGTTTGTGTTAAGAATTCTTATACTATTAATAAAACTTGGAGAATGACTAAGTTCTCTAATTGAGACCTTTGTTTAGGGTGGACTTGGACTATGGTTATGGTTAAATGAAAGGTAATTACTGAGCAAAGTTAATGCCAGCACTGGAGCTATGAAGATCAACTTATTAGATAGAGACAATAAACTACATGTTCAAGTAAACATGGAAAAAAAAACATGGAAAATGTTTAGTTATTTTAAAAAGATGTTGGCTAGTACTTTGTCACAATACAATAGCCAGTGAGCTACAGTCTGACTAAAGTCTGAGATAGGTCAGATTAATTTACCTTGTTTCACAACTTTTGTCTGTCATTATATGATTTGATTTCTTTTGTGGGTGTCTGCTGGGTTTTTACAATCTGCTTCCTGAAAAGATTGTTTTGATTTCCCAAAGCACTCATGTTTTTGTCCTTATTTCTGAATCTATCGTGACGTCTGGCATTGAATAGCTGTATCCATTATAATAAAGATCAATGGACAATGTAAATTCAAGCCTCAAATGGAAACTGAGCCCAGGACTTTATGGTTTTATCCCTGACAAAGTTACATATGTTAACAATATCATCAATAAACTAAAACCACACAATCAAAGTCTCCTGGGAATTAATGTAATACAATGTCCTTGTGTGTGTGTGTGTGTGTGTGTGTGTGTGTGTGTGAGTGTGTGAGTGTGTGTGTCTGTGAGAGGGACTATGAGAGACAGGTGGTTGTAATGACAAAGTCAAATATTTAACAGTGGCTAATTACAATGGTAGTCTTGTGACTACGGTGGTCATATTTTCCAAAGGTGTTGAAAGCTTTTGGTCTATCCAACGACATGTTGTTAAACTGTACACATGACTCTATACATATACTGTACAGGCATGTGCATGTATGTGCGTGTGTGTGTGTGGCACGGCTTTAGTTTCAGTCGGCTCATTCATCATCTTATTCATTCATTCCAGTTGTTGGTTCTTATATCTTCAAATTCTGCTATTATTTCAGGTACTTCTCCTCCCACCTCCTTCACGTTCCCTCATTATCTCCCCTGTGTATTGGTCCATTTCCACATTTCCAGTTACTCTCTGTATGCTTTCCAGTGTTCTCTTCTTTGCCTGTTGGTTTTGATCCTAGTATTGTTTTTTTGGATTTTGCTTCAGCCTAACATTTTGCACTTTGTTTGTTTTGTATTCTTGTTTTTTTTAAATACTCTACTTTTACATCTGCACCTGAGTCATGATCTTTGGTTTCTTGTGAACCACAACAATGTGTGCGTGTGCGTGCGTGTGCATGCATACACAACAACCAGACCATAACAGTGGGAAACCCAGCATCAGATAAAAACTTAACCCATCATACTTTTCCTTTCTTTCTTAGCCCCCCACCCCCACATTTTTTTTTATTCCCACACACAACCACAATAAATCCTCCCACAACAATATTTCCATTCATGCCACTGCAAATCACATTCATCAAAGTCACACATTTCCAGGCTATTATTCCTTTTTATGGCATTCTCAAACTCAAATTCCCATGTCCTGAATTTCCATATCATTCACATGAGTGGCAGATCAGCAGATTTTTTTTTTCACCCTGCTCTGAAATAAACAATAGCTGCTTTTCAGGACATCAAAGTGCTGGAGGGTGTGAGAATGGGCTGCTTGGTGGCATGAAATATCAAGGTGAGAGATTAGGGCTTATCAGAGATTTCCTTTGAGAGGAAAAATATGTTTCCTGCGACTACTGCTTGACTGAACAGCAACCAGTGGAAGTGAAAGAGATGTCCAGGTGTTGCAACAGGGTCAGAGAACTGCAGGTGATTTATAGACTCTAAGAATGAGGACTATGATCTGTACAAGTTATCTAGTTCACTAGATCTCTACCTTTCATTTCTGTCCTCTGTCGCTCTTTTCCCAGTGTGTGTTTGTGTGATTGACTGAATGTAACCTCTGACCAGAAAAGCCAAATTACAGGAGAGCATTGACTCTCCAGAAAACAAACATTTCACACACAACCATACACTTTTGATCGCCACAGCTTTTGCAACAGTATGGCAAAGGGAAAAAGTGATACCACAACAGATCTCTGCTGTTGTATTGTCTCATGGAAAGGATTCAATTTCCAGTGTGATTCATAAGTGCAGGACACTGGAGACAAGGTCGACTAAAATTGATGTGACTCCAAATACCAGCCATTCATGATGGTTCGGGTCATTCAGGCAGTTAGACGTGCAGCTCAGTGAGTTCTGGGGGGAATATTCTTTGGGATCAGATCCTCCATCATGGCAATACCCTACCGCCCCCTAGTGGTCAAATGCAAATGACCTTGGATGTTGGGTCACATTAATGCATTTGCCCAGTTGAATGGGCATTTAAAAGTAGGCCAAAAATACATTATATACAGAATGGATTATAATAGTAAATCCGTCCTTTTACAGATGGATAAATAAAGTGGATAAAACATACTTAATGTAGATGCTTCTACATAGATGCACCACATGGTAAAAAACAAACAAACAAAAAAACAGCTAGCATCCCTTCATGCTCTGTGGCTGGTATACAGATGCTGATCAGGTGGGAAGTGAAAAAGCTTAAAGTGACTTTGAGAAGGGCTTCATGGTTGGGTCACTGGATCACCAGATCTCAACCCAATTGACACCTATTCTGCCATGTTAGACATATGAGGGAATATCTTTTGGAAGAATGGTCTTCTTCCCTAGAGCTCAGAGACTCTAGTTAGTGAAAAACGTGACGATCTTGCAAGATATTCATCAGTGTGCTTTCACTTCTACAGGAAAGCAGCAGCCAATGAACAAGAATGACAGACAGTGAGATAAAGTAAATCTGATTGTGCACCTTTTTGACACTGTCATTTACAGTGCTGTACGTGACAACATTCACGCATAATATGATTTGCCCTAAAATCTCCCCTGACACTGTGACACAGAGGGACTTTTACGTCACAGTTTTGACAAGTAGCTCTTTTCTTCACTACACACAAAGCCTTGACTGTGCTCATAATGGACTGAGAGAACTGCTGCTCACATGTCAGCTCCAAGACTGTGAACCACACTGACTGGTGAAAAAAAGTCCCGTGCTGCAGGTGCCGTGGCATCGAGGCCTCAGTGTGGATGTGGGCTCCACAGCACAGGTGGGCTCCTGGGTGCATGTGCATACCGGCCCCAGCAGTGCCAGGAGGACTCTGGTCAGGTTGTGCCAGTACAGCAGCTGCTGTCTGCACCCTGAACTCTGTTTCTCACCAACACAGCAAGTAAGAGAGTCATTTATGTGAGTAATTATGGATTTCAAGCAGCAGCATCTTGTTCTTTCTACATCTGTCTCAGCCATTTAAGATGTGAATTAATAACACGTGGGCAACAAGTCACTTTCCAACTGTTTGACTGCAAAACTAAAGAAATCTCTCTTTTTGGATCTCTTGATATAAACTTATGTAACAGAAACATTCACTTAAGTACACACTCCACACACACATACTCAGATCAGTTCCATTAGACTAAACTGTGCCCAGTCCACTGAGTTAATGTTTAGACGCACTATGCTACTGAGATATACGCAGCAAGTGGTGGGGGCGCAGTGCTGAAGGTCAGCCACACATGTGCTGTTTGATCTTTTCCAGCCTACGCCAACCCAAATGACATGGATTTAAGGACCCGGGGGGAGGGGTTGGCGAGGCAGCAGAGTCTTCACAAGCTGTGACTGACCTACCTGACACAGGGTTTTTACATAAAGGAGACACAATCACCTCGGGAGAAGTAGGTCGATGAGAGAGAGGAAGGTAGGAAGGGAGAGAGAGCGAAGGAGGTTGATAGGGAGCATGCAAAAGAACTTGCATGTGTGTGTGTGTGTGTGTGTGTGTGTGTGTGTGTGTGTGTTTAAGAGCTGTTGCAAGCAGAATAATAAAAATTCACCATTATTATATAAAGACAAGGTATCAGTTGGACCACTTCATTGTTTCCTATCCAGTTCATATTAACATTGGTTTACACCTTTATGGTTATTTTATCATCTGAACTAAAAAGATACATAAAAAAAAATTCAAATTTAATGGATTTGGCAAAATATCATTAAACACTTGACTTGACTGTGGAACATTGTGTATTTTAGGCCATTATACCAAAGACAGCACCATAAAATGCAAATCATCTAGTAAATGGAAACTAAAAGACTTGTTCTGTATTGAAATGCTACAGGAAGTGCTCTGCCCTGTATTTTTGAGACTCAAATCAGTGAAAATCTGTGTAAGAAAAACATTTCAGGTTAAACTTTTAAAAAAGGGAGAATGTGTAAAACCCATCCGTTCACAGATGTTGTTAAGTTGCCACACAGATAAAGACATCAATGTTGAAATGCTACGCATGTAAGCTTGGATAGATTTATTTTACAGTAACCATAAGTGCAAACGTACTGTATAATAATTCAGATTTATCAGCATCATAAGCTAGCAAGACGGCTAAACAGTAATGATTCCCTACCTTTGAAGGGTGAAGTGGTTTCTGTCTATTCTTCCATTATTTATAAATTATTATTATTATTATTATTATTATTAAAATTTAAAAAAACTTTTAAAAAGTTATTTTTATAAAAGTGATCCAACTTGTAAGTACTTTCATGTGAAGTCCGTCCATACAGTCCATAGCAGACATTCTGTCTTCTTCTTCTTCTTCTTTTTCTTCATTTCATTTCTTTTAGGTGAAATGTCCTTGTGAAATGGAGTGTGGATCAAAATCATTCCAATAAATTATATCTCTAAGTCTAGGCTTTCCCTAGAAAAGAAAATGTAAACATATCCTTACATCCCACATGTCCTGAGTTCAGGTCCATTAATTATTTTAGTCCAGTCTCTATTAGGACAATAAATAATTGCATGTTCTACTACTTACTGTCCATCACAATAATCCCACATACAAGGCAACTTCCTTCCTGAAAAATTCAAACTGTGATGCTTTGGGTATGCTTGTTTTTATTAGTATTCTGCCCACAAATTGGAAGTGTCCCCAAAATGTTCTATTGAGTTTTGTTCCCAGGAGGATCGAGTGAAGACAGCAAGCACACCTCTTCAAAAAGCCATTGAAGATTTCCCTCTTGCTTTGGCCTAGGTCTTCACCATAACATGCTAATGTTTAGCAAGTATCTTAGTTTGGAATGCTAACTAATTCTAACATTGCTAATTAGCCTTAAACACAACTGAGGCTGATAGGTATAATTAGTTTTTAATATTAGCATGTTTAATTTTAGCAGACTAGCATGGCTAATATGTAGTAATCCTTAATCTTCTGAATGGAGCTGAAATCAAATCATAGTCATTTCATTGGTCTTGATTAATTCATCACTGACAAGGTATGACCTCCTATTTAGGACACCTTTACTAAGATGACCGAGGTTAATCACAGTGCTACCGTACAAACAAGTGACAGATTGACATTGAGACAGGTGAAAGTGGTAGTGTTGACAGACAACCTCACAAGCCGAGAGGGATGAGATGACAATTATGAAGGCCAGCAAGCACAAGAATCCAGGCATATAAAAAAGAAAAAAGACGAAATGTTAATAGACACAAACAAAAATAGCACAGAAAACCATGCACATGGATATTCCCAGACCAGCGTGAAGGTTATGAGAAGCATTGTTGAGCGATCATGTCTCTGTTTTTATTGGCCGCCCCCACACATGACTCCTTTTTGCAGACTAATCTTGTCAGTCAAACTTTCTACAGCATCATGTTGTATTTCATTACGGGCCTTAAACCAAAAATAGATGCATTATCAGCAGTGGCTCACATGGCATCATGTTACCTAACAAATTGTTGCTGTGTGAATGCATATCAAAAATCTGGCTCTAATGGTGTGACCCTCACCACATGCATACACTCACATGCATACCCACAAACACACTTGCCAAAGAACTCCACCTGCTCTCTCCAGTCTTTTCCAACCATTCTCCTTGAAGCCAATTCAGACTAAATCCTGCTCCTGTTGGCTGTGCTCTGCTGCAGACACTGAAAAGGAAGATGGGGCTTTTGTTCTGCTGCCCAGAAAGGCTTCAGGATCTGATGCAGAAACCTCAGACGAGGGAATAGGGTGGAACAGAGGAATACAGTCAGAAAATAGGGTGACCACACACACACTCACAGATGTACAGTATGTCTGCAGGAAGGTAAATGTGGTCACAGTTCCCAGTTGGATCCAGGATATAGAGGATTTGGCTGTACGGGGGAGGAGAGGGTAAAATGCAAAGAAAAGAGAGAAAATGAGAGGTTCAGTGTTTGTGAATAAGAATGAGATCATGACAAAGTCTATGTGTGTGTGGTCAAAGTGTCTGTGTGCCTGTCTGAGTGTGTATGAGAGAGAGGGAGAAAGAGAGAGAGCAGTATTGGCTGCAGTCTGACTTTGACCCACGCAGGTTGCCAGTAAGCAGGCAGCTGACAGCCTGGCCAGTTGCCATGCGAACTCAACGCCTCGGCAACGTGCAGCCTGCCTCGTACACAGCAGCGTCGTGGAAACAGTTACCAGGCACTTCTTTTACTGAGTCAACAGCAGCCACTGGTGGACAAATCCAGACATTCATTCATAAAAATCACAACCACAAAAGTATTTCTCATGAAGTGGTTACACACGTCAAAACCCATAGGTACAAACCATGAAAATATTTTGGACGGATGCCATGTGAGGTTTAACTGTTAATGAGACATAGATGAATCAGTAACTGTACACTTTCCAGACGCAAGACATTTTTGCCATCATGCACACTTATTTCCACAATTCCCTGGTTAACACAAAAGCAGATATATCCACTCGTGCTCACGCCAGCTGAAATAACAGCATCTCCATACAGACAGCAGGACATCCTCTGCTCTAATAGCCTACAGGGCAGAAAAGGACAGAACAACCTCTACCAGGCGTCCAGAGTCAAAACCCAAATCAATTTAATGCCCGAGTACATTTGAAGGAGAGAGTAGATCAGACAATGAATCTGCAGCAAGCACAATGTCCTTTGCTTCAAGGGTCATGGAGTGCAACAAAAGAAATGTAAGCTTATTGTGGTCAGAGGTGGAGGTGTCCGATCTTTGCCTAATGAATGAACTAGTAAAAGTAGGAGGGAACAGACGTCAGACATCAAAGTTTTACTAAGAGAGGCTGAAGCAGGTCTTTCAGTGTTTGCGCACAGTAAAACCAGAATGTCCAATCGGGACCACTGTCTCTCAACTAGATAAAACTAGTCCTGCTGCAGGTGACTAGCCTGCCTTCTCCATCTCTGCAACCTTTGACTCTCATATGGCATCTCTCTTTAGATTTATTAGATAGTACAATATCTAAACTTGTTTTTAGATTTTATGTTAACTCTGTGGCAATGGTTAATAATAAGCCTAAAAACAAAAGCACAGAATTACCATATTACATCACATTGTATCTGTTATATAACAGGTGAAAGACCTTCAGACTTCAAATCATATAGTTATATATATTATAGTTAATTGCTCCATTGTTAAATGTTTCCTTTACATATCTGGTAATAAAGGGGCATGGGTGTGAGCAAGTTTTATTGTATTTAATTTAAGGTTTGAACAGTCAGAGGGGTCAAACTGAGTGTAGACAAGATAGTGACAACAGACAGATGAGATAGCTGTGTTTAAAATCACTGCATTGGATCAGACATTGGGGTGGTGATGTCATGAGTCAGCAGCTAGCTACGCACACAGAAGGGAGTGATGATTACATCAGGGTGCGTTACAGAGCATAGTGCCAATGTTTGTGTGTGTGTGTGTCTGTGCATTAAAGAAATAGTGCTCACAGAATTTGTCTAAAACTGTAGTTCTTTAGGCACAGCACAATTCTATGTCTTTTTCTGCAGCAGCACCTTAGAGGTTTTTTGGCCTCCTTTGAGACGATGCACATAGTCTGACCTATATGCAATGCCTTATGTGCATCCTGTACAGCCCAGTGCAGCTGTGACTGTGCGATCCCCCCTTCATCTGGGTCAGATTTTAGAGGCGCAAGGCAGACAGTGTGACTACCAGCGTGACAACAACGTGTGTGTTGGTTGAAGGAGGGGGATTAAGAGAACTGAATCAGCAGTGTCAGTTTTGGGGAGGGCACAAAGACAAGAGTGGCAACTGCGCCTCTCTGCAGCTGTGGGCCTACGTGAGCATCGGCAGGAACACTCTCACTCCCAGTCTCACCCCCTCCCTTTCTGGTTCCCTCACTCGCTCTCATCTCTCCCATTCTCCCTCCTCTGCTCATTTGCACCTTCTAATAGACTTGACAGCAGCCCTTCCTCCTTTGCTGAAATCCTTCCTGCACTGCTCTCCCTTGTTCTCTATCATAACTCCCTCACTTCTCTCCCACATCATGTTCCCAAATGGCGAGGGACCTTGACAGTGAAGGATGTATCGTGTTCAGAGTGCCAACGGATATCTGAGACGACTGAAAGGGAAAGAAGGGAAGGCAAAGATCCCTTTTCCCACACATACACACACACACACAGTTGATCTGGCCTGAAATGACCTAGAAGGGATTTGTGTGTGTGTGTGTGTGTGTATGTGTGTGTGTGTGTGTGTGTGTGTGTGTGTGTGTGTGTGTGTGTGTGTGTGTGTGTGTGTGTGTGTGTCTCACTCAAAGCAAATTCACCATGTCATATGTACGCACATTGGCATGCAATGCACACTCATGTGACTTCTCCAGTATCTAGAGAGTGTGTGCACACACAAGGCTTTGAGGCCAAGGTCAGAGGTGATAATATGCACAATATTTAGCAGAATCAGACCATGGAGGAGGAGGAAGAATGGCGGGAGGAATGAAGATGAGGAGGCAGAATGAATACAATGGAGAATTAATAGATT
Source organism: Rachycentron canadum (assembly GCA_038496675.1). Classification (NCBI taxonomy): domain Eukaryota; kingdom Metazoa; phylum Chordata; class Actinopteri; order Carangiformes; family Rachycentridae; genus Rachycentron; species Rachycentron canadum. Next base: position 9,412,301 of record CM076665.1, read on the forward strand.
ATGGATAAAGGAGCAGGGAGGAGTGAAGAACAAATTACTGTATCAAACAGTTTCTACATAATTGTACATGTGTAAAAATACAAAAAATAGGAGAAGGTGATGTCAAAGGAGACTGAACCACAACAGAGAGATAAAAGGCTGAGCCAAATGGGCTGACTATCATTGTGTTGTTCAGCAGGTGCATTTTTTGGCAGCAGATAGGTCTGGAAGGCCTGTGTTGCCACGTCTATACAAAATATAGACAAGTGCTGACCTCTACTGGCTCAATAAGCCTGTGTTTATGTTGGCTAAAAAAAAATGTTTCCCTCTGAGTTAGGTTCACAGACCACTGTATGAATAAATCAAAGATGTTTTCATTTTTATTTCTATTGATCAACAATAAAGTTATAAATGAAAAATTATTTCAGACAATAAAGATAAATTTAATACATAAACTAAAAAAAAAGCAGTATTTGGAAAAAGATTATAGGATTGAATTCACTCACAAAACAGAGCTCCCAACTTTAAACCACCATGAACTGAGAAGTGAAAGATCACATGCTAATAAAGTGACAGCACCCCACTGCTGAAAGAGCAGCATGTTCACATGTTTATGGAAACTGCATAAACTAGACTCAACAGGTTCCTTCAGTGTTACTGGAGCTTTTCGGGTTAAGGACACTCCAATAAAACATAATATAATTGTCCCTGCAAGAGCAGCACAGTGTTGCTCTATGTAGCTGTACAATTTTTTAAAAATGCCTGTAGAACAAAAGTCTGACGAGGTAATGCCAGATCAAACGACCCTTATAACTAATGAGAGCTGCACCTAAATTCTTCAAAACATATTAAAACAAACAGATGAAAAAGTTTTTTTATTTAAAAGTGAAACCCATTTATTTCACTTAATACATTCACTGAATTTCTTATGAAAAAAAAAAAAAAAAAATTTTTTATTTAACACACAGTGATCACAATTTTCCTGAGCAGTGCAACATCTGGATCTTGGCAGAACAAAATAATTATCCTTGAAATAAAGCAGATTGTAAATGTAGACATTGTTCTGAAACACTTGCAAGGCAGTGGCCTTTGTAATCTTTCCTTTTAATTGGAACAGCTTGAGACACAGTCTTGCTCTTGTGCCCTGTGAGCATAAGTACGCAAACACTTTACATGTGCCCTATATCACCATATTGGTGGCTATGTTTTAAAAATTTTACTTGATCAACGTTGATACTCCAAGTGCAAAATTTGGATTGCAGAGAATTTCAGTTTAATGATGTTTCTGGATACTAACTGATTTCATTACTTGAAATAGATTACTTATTTTAGTCATTGGTACTTAATGGGCAATCGTATGTCCTTTGAGAACCAGATGAGGTACTTGTAAGGTCTGAGGCCAAAACTTCGATCTGATTATTTGATGATGAATTTCAGACCGTGGGTGGTCAGAGGAAAAGATAAGGAATGACATTTTCATAATTATCATCATGGGCAGATCCCCGGAGTTTGCCACCTCTGTAGAACTGGCGGAGGTTGAATTTAGCAGGTGCGGTGACATACCACATGACCACACCTGTGGGGTTCACTGACACCACAAAGTCAGTGGAGTCTTTAAGCATCATGGTCTTGTCAGTGAAGACATCAAATATCTGTGGAAGAGTAGAAAGATAAAAAAGGTTAAAATAAGTGATTCTCCTGCTATATTCATGTATTGATTAAAACTCCAAAATACAGACAGGTATTATTCATCATGTGTGCTGCAATGCTGTATAGCAACAAATTAATTAATTTAAAGTATTTTTATTTAATTATTACATTACATTCTATAATATTAGATTACATTTTCATATATTTTGTGGAAGGCCACACAATTGCAAACTAGTTAATTCAACAATGACAGTATTCATAAAAACATAACATATAAAATGCTTTGAGATCTGCAATTCATTTTTATTTAAAAAGTGCACCCAAAAGCTGTTCTGCCAGAGCATAGACAGGCTCTATACACATCAGTCTAGTTTCTTTAATCTGAATCTCGAATGATAGTCTGCCGTCAGGCCAAATCCCTAAGTATCTGTATGACGCAGGAACAGTAATATGTGTATCATTTAATAGTAGTTTAAGTTTTTTTTTAATGGCAGTATAGTCAGTGACACTGGTGGAAATAGCGCCATGCACTTGGTCTTATCTGCATTTAACACAAGTCTATGATTAAAGAAATGATAACTGGGAAGACTAAAGGTAAATTGTAGCCAAAGTGAAGAAAACTATATCATCTGCATAAAAAAAATGTATCTTGAATTTGCGATTTGGAAGAATACCATTATTAATGTGTAATGTAAATTGTAATGGATCAAGAATAGACTCCTGTGGTATCCCAATACTTGGCAAAAGGGCCTGACCCAACACAATCAGCACAATCAGTCTCTGTAAAGTCGAACCACAACATCATCTCATTGTCTATAAGGCTTTTACAGACACACCTTGTAGCTGCCAGTGGTGTAGTTGAGTTTGTTGAGTGAAGTCTGGTAGAGGTAGGGCATGTCATTACGACGACTAAAGAAGACCAAGGCACTGGCATTGCTTGATAGTGGGCGCCAGAACACCTCAATGTTACTTTTCTCCTGGCAGAAAGAAATCGATGAAAAGATGTGAATAAATACCTAAAAGAGTAAACAGCTGAGGACAGAAAGGAGTCAAAACTCCTAAATTTTGTCACCTTTACAATTCGTCTTCCCTGAATGCCCATGGGATCCTGGTTAATGTTGATGGCCATTTTGTTCTGCAAGATGTTGCGGGCCCCACTGCTGATGGTGCGCAGGTCATTGGACATGAAAAGGGGAGCAGCCATAATTGCCCACAAAGCCATCTGAGCACGAGACTGATCCATGCTGAGACCAAAGTCGCCAATAATCAGCTGTGGAGATCAAAAACAGACAACTGAGGAAGATGACGAGAAATGGTAGAATTTCATACATTTAACATTTGGCCTTTTCATTAACTTGTACGATTTGTGCTTTCAAACTTTAGCAACAGGCCATATAGTGAAGATTAAATAATGTGGTTAGTTAATACCATATCAGGGTCGTTCCATTTTCCAGGTCCAGCTGCAGGTACCAGAACATCCTGATTTTCAAAGAACCAGTCAATAATGTTCAGGACGCTGTCCCAAGAGTCCTGGATATCTCCGTAGTTACGCCACAGGTTGCAAATCTCACCCAATTGAGTGTAGTTTACCTGAAAAAAATCAATAATTTTCACATGTGAAAAAATTAAGCACCAAAACATGATCATCAAAACAGAGTCTACTTCCACTGGAGAAAAATATTTTCAATGACATGAAATATGTTTAACTTTTAGACCTAAAGCTTCAAGGTTGAAAATAGAAATTGAAAACATCCTGATGAGACCTTTGGTGGAAGGCCACCTTCGTAAGCAGGCCAACTGCAGGAGTAGCCAATGGGACGGCCTGTAGCATTTAAAGCCTTTGACATTAGAGGGTAGCCTGTCCAAGAGAGGAACACAGATCAGATAAGATCAAATAAGAAACATCTTAATAATTGCCATGTCTTACCCTGCTCCTGCTCACTGGCATTCGAATAACAGCCGTCATATTTTAACATATCCACCTCCCAGTCAGCAAAGGTCTGAGCATCTATCTTGATCTTGTCCAGTGGGGTGCCAGGGTAGCCCCCGCAGGTGTGTGTGCCCATGTCCCCGTAGATCCCCAGCTTAAGACCCCTGTCATGCATGTATCGTGCCAACTTGTGGATGCCTCCTGGGAATCTGAGTTAAGTGTGACAAAGGAAAGCGTCATGTTTATGATCACTGATCAAAAATCACTGATTAAAGGTGAAATAATTGTCACTCAATACAAAAGTTTTCCACTAAAACTGTTAATCACCACTTTTATTTTGTGGAAGTCACAGACACACAGTATACAACAGAGAAACCACCCTAAACAGGTCCACTATCATTAAAAATGTCTCTTTTATGAAGTTGAATGTAAGGCTGAAAATACATCCATTTAATTCAGTCACAGCACAGTCTCAGTCACCTCTTTCTTGTTACATTAAATTAGCTACTACAACCTATAAATCTTGTCTTTCACACCTCGACTCTCAAATAGTGCAGTTCTAAATGATAAAAGCCTACAGTTGTTTTTCTATGATAATGACCACAGCTTGATTTTTTTTTATTTGTTCATCATTTCCACTTCCACTTTTCAGGGAGGTTGAAGGCGATTGTTTTTGTAATTCTTGTTCTGCTGATGCATGTAGTATAATACGTGTTCATACAGTAACACTGTATACTGTTGAAGTTACTGACTAATGTTTGACTAATGATTGCATGACTGTCACATCGTCACCACTGCTTCACCGGTTTTATTGACTTTATACATGACAGATTATTGTTTGCAATGTGGAACAAGGGCTCCTGTGTGTGTGTGTGTGTGTGTGTGTGTGTGTGTGTGTGTGTGTGTGTGTGTGTGTGTTTAGATGTGTGCATCTGTCACTATGAGCATATAGTATGTATTTCCCATACCTCTTTGGGTCAGGCTGCAGCCGACCCTGCTTATCTCTTTCCATGGAGGACCAACAATCATCTATGTTCACATAGACATAGCCAAGTTCCCTCCAGCCATCCTCTGAGAGTCTGTCCGCCATGTCGATGAACAGATTCTCACTGGAAGAAAGACAGATATCTCATTAGTCTCATTAGAAGAAATGTCACAACCTTTTGTTTAATATGGGTCATTGGCTTGAAATTGCAGATTCATATCATGGTAAAAAGAAATGGCAAAAAAAGTTGAAAGGGTGCAGGGTGATTAAATTAAGGAGATGTAAAAATGTAAAAGGGACTTTGATATAATTCCTAATTATAATTCCTACAATAATTCCTATTGTTTTGGTTCACAGAAAACTGGTTTTGCTTCAAGAGCTCCACACCCACCAACTGATGTTTCTAAAGAATTGTTCGTTGAATGAAAGAGTTTATTTACATATCTAAAGACATGATCCAGATGCTTAACTGGAAAGGTTAGACATGAACTATATTTACTTTTTCACATAATATAAACTGCAATATATATATATATTACTTATGTTGTACTTTTAAAAGCAGAGGTTACAAAGTGCTTTCGACAATCAAATCAAAAGCAATGAGATGGACAATCCAGCTATATAAAAGCACACACACACACACACACACACACACACAATAAAAAGAATCAAAGAACAATAAAGAGATGATTAGCGTTATAATATACTGCTTTGCCTGATACAATTCTTGGGGTCATGTTCACAGTCGATATCACAACGGAATCGCTCCCATGCCAACCAGCCCATGGGAGGGGTCCTCATTACGCCATTGTCAAGGGCTAAGGTGGTGACAGTGAGCACCGAGGCCAACACGAGCACAGCCAAACGCATCCCTGCAGAGGAAAGGAATGGCATCCAGTTTAAACAGAAGGCAACAGCATTACAGTGTCTGTATTGTGTCCTGCAGCCAGATCACCTGACCATCTCTTTAGAAATTTTGCAGCATGTTGTGAATCATCTCTCACACAGATACACCTTCTGAGTCTCACCTGACTGGGTGTGACTGGAGCTGAGAACAGCAACAACCAGCCACGTGACTTCCCTCATTGTACAAACTGACAAAATGTCAGCATACTTAATCAAAACACATTACTATAAAACACATGAAGTTCATATGGCATGGAAGATAAAATACATACAAGTAAACATAGATCACCCAAAAAACGCAACTTGTCTATGTTTAGTGCAAGATTAATGCATGATAAAACCTCAACAGCTGTTTATCTTTACTAACAGTATCCAGTAATCTCCTAAATAAATTGCATTTAATCTAATATATATATATAAACAAGCTTTTAAAATGTACTTAAGGAAAGGTTTACTTCAGTGACTGTCCTGACAATCTGAATTAGTCGGAGTTCGAGTAAGAGGAAGGAGGGTGCGTTCAAGTCCCTTCGACTCCGGTTCTCTTCTGGTCTCTTCTGGTCTCTTCCCTTAAATAATAAACGGCACTGCACTAAAATGCACGCGCCGATTGTAAAAGAATAAACCTAAAAGAAAGGGATAAACAGCTCATGGGAAGAAGGAAGTGAAAGTCATGTGACAAGTCTGTCAGGTGATCGTACAACAGGATGTTGTATGTGGTCCGTTCCCTCTGGTTTTTCACTCTCCTCACTTCCTTTAGGTAGGTCCTTTAGGTTTTTCTCTACTTGTGTCCTTGCAATTATTTTCTGTGAGGGACCGAGTCAACTAACATTTGCATTTTGTCGTCGTCCCTTAAAAAAAGAAACTTTAGCAGCACTTTCTGATAATATACGTTTATACAGCCTTAATAAAGAGGATGGCTTTGTTAGATTATTCACCAACGCTTTTTTGGCTCAGTTGGAAGCCATTGGTAACAACACCTTGGGTTGCCAGGTGGTGGAAAAAACCTCCAAAAGGATTCTGCTTGAACTCTTGGTCTTTTTTTATTAGACGCCGAAAATCATAAAATATGCATTTCCAAATCTGAGTCAGTGATAAAGAGCCACAGGTTCATCAGCAAAAGTTCGTCACTTATAATGGTGATTAATGACAAGTCATTACTAAAGGTGTCTCCAATAATCCATCAAGATGGCACTGATTTTAAGTGGATTTTAGTTCTGTCTTGCAGCCCCTCCCTAGAAGATAAATTGCCAATCAATTGGATACCTACCTAAAAGAAAAGGTGTCATGTGGGAATCGTTTCCAAAACCTGGCAACCCACAAGTGTGGCTTTCAATCACATTACTGAATTTTAAACCTTGCAAAAAGCTGTAGCATCTTATGAACTCCTTGTAAAAAGTGTTGTAGCCTAAAGCATTACCATAACGTTTTACTTTTATCTGTATTGAGCTACACACACACAAAAAAAAAAGGAAGCGGAAACTCCATCTTAGAGTTTGATATACCAAAGACTAGTAGCAGTACTACACCACTCAAAGCCGTCATTAAAGGTATCTTTGATGATAATCTGTTACTTCCAGTGCACTACTTGCAAAACTAAAGTAAAAGCTATTACCATTTGAAGTAAACAATCTGGAGTGTTATTGGATGAAGTCAAACAATGTTTCAAACAAGTTGCAATTTTTTTATTATATATATAAAAGTTGTGACTGAAGGGTGAAAAATATATATATTTATTCAAATTACAGAACCACTTCTTTAAAAAAAAAAAAAAAAAAAAAAAAAGAGGACACATCCTGAAACAGTAGCATGGCAGTAGTCATCATCCTTCCTTGGGATTATGGGATCATGGGATTACCAAAACCAACTTCCTCAAAACAAAAGCATGTTTTAACAAGAAGAGGATGCCAGGAATAGCTGTTTCATCATACCCAGATCCCTTGTTTGCTGCCTTTATAGAACTGGAAGAGATTCATTTTGGCAGGAGCAGAGACATGCCACATAACCTAACCCTTGGGGTTCACCACAAAGTCAGTGGAGTCTTACAGCATTGTGGTCTTGTTAGTGAAGACATCAGAAATCTGAGGAAGAGGAGACAGAAAACAAGGTTGAGAGAAATCTGAGGAAGAATAGACAGAAAACGGGTTGAATGAGTCAGCACACTGATAACATACCATGTAGGTGCCAGTGGCGTAGTTCAGTTTTCTAAGGAAAGTCTGGTAGTGGAAAGACCTGCCATTATGATGACTAAAGGCACTGGCATTGCTTGACAGGGGCCGCCAGAACACCTCAATGCCACTCTCCTGATGTAAAATGTAAATTATAATACAAGTTAACAGGACCCTCCAAAAATCAAAATCCCTGTTCTTTACACATCGCCTTCGAGAGTCATGCAAACTTGTCTCACCTTTATAATTCGCCTTCCCTGAACACCCATGGGGTCCTGGTTGATGCTGATGGCCAATCTGTTTTGCAGGATGCTGCGGGCCTCACTGCTGATGGTGCGGAGGTCATTGGACATGAAAAGGGGAGCAGCCATAATCGCCCACACAGTCATCTGAACACGAGACTGATCCATGTTGAGACCAAAGTTGCCAATAATCAGCTGTGGAGATCAAAATCTGTATTAAGATTCTGTGTCAAATCAAATATGTGGTTATAGTGTACATTTTATATTAACTGGAAATTATACAGAACAATTGATGTTGGATGTCAAACTGCAAACATGAATGTCAACCTTCAGATATTGAATTTCCTCTTTTACAATTTTTTTTTTTTTTTTTTTTGAACAACCTTCACACACCACAGTTTTAGTGTTTCAAATATGAGCAGCTCCTCCCTTTCCTTTCAGGGGAAAATGATGCATATCACAAAAGTCAACACTGTTTATTGTTCGTTGTTCAAGTCGTTCAGTTTTGGTTATACATACTGGATAAACCAAAATTGTGACCTGATGCCATTTAAAGAGTCAAGGAGCATTACAGTTCATCCTGTAATGAATCAAACCATTGGGCATGCATCCATCCAATAATATTTCAGTCTGGTCCAAAGTGGGTGATCAACATTGCCAGCCCTAGATCCAAGTATCGCAATTGGATTTTATACAATATAAAATTTTATCCTGCCATTTAATATCCTATCAGTATGGTTCCTTGGACAGATGTTGAAAGCCACGTGTCCTGTATGAGACAGAATATGAAAAATGCTTTTTCATTAACTTGGACCATCAATGTTTCCTAACCTAATTGACAGCATATATTGTAGTTGAGAGCAAACATGTGACTGAAGTAGACAAGTCATCAACAGACCATATCAGGGTCATTCCACTTTCCAGGTCCAGCAGCATGTATCAGGACATCTTGGTTGTCAGAGAACCAGTCAATAATTTTCAGGACACTATCCCAAGAGTCCTCAATGTCATAGTAGTTACGCCACAGATTACAAATCTCACCCATCTGAGTGTAGTTCACCTGCAGTGATCAGTTTCATATGGTGAAGGTTTGGCATTTAGTGCGAGTAACAAAAACTGAAGACATTTAAGTTTCAGCTGCCTAAGGTTGTTCAATGGATGATCCTTTCCATGACCATCTAGGTTTTTAAGGAAACAATGGAAGTAACTTGTCGTTCACATCTTTTCATCTGGACAGTATTAGTAAAAAAAAAAAAAAAAAAACAACAACAAAACGTATTTCTACGGTAAACTTGTAAAGGTTAATATCTGAAAAGAACACTCATTATTTAGTTTTGCGTTATTAGTTTTACATGTTTTCTACTATTTAAGAGACCAACAGCAACAAAATAAAAGCATCCAGTAGGTGGTGCACTAGGACTAGAAAAAGTCCATGTCAACTGGAGCAAAGGGTTTCATCCTGTTCACATTATGACACGAATTCATTTATTGCAATCTCATGAATAGAAAAATCCAGATCAGATGTATTGATTATGTTGTGGTTGTGAATATGTAATTTGTGAGTTGCAGTGTCTACAAAATCAGACATGATAACTGCCTGATATTGTTCTGTCCCCTCACTCTCAGCTGTGTATGAACAAATAAATCTCTATCACACTATGCTGTGAGTTTTTGTCATATACGTATAACCTGACATAGTAGGCCAGTCTCACTCTGTCAGACCAGTACGTCCAAATGTTTCACCGGCTGGTTCTGCCCACTGTGGATTAAACATGACAAACAGGAAAAGGTGGAGCTTACGAGCTTGATGCCACTAGGAGCAATAACAGAAACAAGCCTGGGTAAGATCACACAACATAGTCGAAATAGTACATTCATAGTAGAAATGCTAAAGTTTAGATTTTTAACACACATGGCTGATTTAAATACAGCTGTTTCCACTTTGACCAGGATCTGAAAGCTGTAGCCATGTCACAGAGCGGCTGTGGTGATATTTAAAAAAGAATCAAATTAGAGACGGAACATAAACAAGCAGTTTTGCAAAGAATCAGCACTGACAGAGGTGCATAAATTAATCTGTGATCTGGTCTCTTGAAATGTTTGTCGGTCCGTGTGTAGTTCAGACACACTTCCTGGTTTTAAATTTCTATTAAAATGGTTTCACATTCCTCTTAAAGTGACAGCAGCTGTCAAAACCACGTGCAGAGCAGTAAATGACATCTTTCAAACTTAATACTACTGTATGCAGTGCAGGCTTTTTTTTTTTTTTTTTTGGATTAGGCATTGGAAATCTCCAGGGTGATGACAGTTTGACAACTCTTGGGATTTGAGGTGACAAGCATGAGCAGCTATATCCCTGACACAGCCACTCCAGTCTCAAATAACTAATAAAGGCAAAAGTTTGACAAAGATACTGGAAAATTGTAGTTGTAGTAGTAGCTTTGTCCAGAGACAGTATATATAAGTATATATATGGAGTATATATTAGGAGTAAACTGAACTGCATTTGAATGATTGGTGAATGTACTTAGTTACTTTGAACCAGTGGTGAATGGTAGAAAATGCTCAACTTACATCCTTATGTCCTTACCCTTCCTAGGTGTTTTTAGCATGGCGTCAACACTCGTAAAATGTGTGGCAGCAGGTTTTGCCTTTGGGGAAGCTGCATTATTTGCAGTTGAGCCCACGTTGACTAAAGATGGTGCCCTGATGAACGCTGCAAGGCTGGCTGCTGGTCGAACCAGCCCCACAGGTGTCGGGGTAGTAGTGGCATGCCTCGTGTTCACCTCAGTGCTCATTTCTCTGGGAAGTGGTTTCCTCCTCGCTGCCATGGTGTTGAAGCTGTCGACCAAAGTTGGAGCGAGGTCACTGTGGATAGCGGGGGTCTCGACAGGGGCTTCTGTCGTGGTGGGTGCCATGACGACTGGAGTGTTAGTGGGCATCCTTCCTCTGTGGATATACATGACAGTCCAAGTCATTCTTCTGCTCACAGTTTACTCATACTCTAATATTAATGACATGACCACAGCTTTGATAATCATCTTCACCACTTTCTACACCAGTGTTATATATGGAAAGATGGGTGTCATAATTGGACTCTTCATCACAGGACTGACCATCAGTATCCTTTGTGCCCTAAGTAAGGCCTTGACAGAGATGGTGACGCGAACAACTAACACCGGGTGCAAACTGTTAGAGAGGATATTCTTCTACACTGTTTTTGTGGGGATACTTGGATTTATAATAGGTTTAGTGGCAGGTGAGACAAGAGTAGAACTGGAGGCAGAGGTGGTTTTGATGCTGCAGTCTGTCCTCTGGGTGGCATTTCTGTTTGCAGGGCTGCTGGGAGCTGGCCTGGGAACAGTGGCCATGGTTGGGCTAGGGCCAGAGATGGCTGGAAAGGTCGCTGTGGGAGCTGCTATAATATCATCGGTGTCCTTGAGAGCTATTCTGCAATCAAGCTCTTCCCTAGGGCCCCGCAGCATCTTGGGGGGAACGCTGGGAGCCGCCACAGCAGCAGGGGTGTCACTTGGAGCTGCGAGTGTTGCCGCAAAACAAGCATTCAGTTCTCAAAATTCAACTTTGACAGTTTTAGGCTCAGTTGTTGTAGGTGCAATTCTGGCCATTCGAGGTGTAGCACTGACTACAACTCTACCGACAACATCAGAACTGATAACCATCACTCTTGTTGCAGTAGGGGCATTTGTTCTGGGTGCACCAAAGAGCCCGTTCCACACTCAGGTGAATTTACAAAGGGGACCTCTCACAGGGCCAGAGCTAATTAAAGGAATTGGCATGGAGACGGTCACCGCAGCAGCCGCGCCTATTGGAGCTGGGGCTCTTGGGGCTGCAACATTAGCCACCGCAGCTCTTGGAAGACTGGGGACTGTGGGAGTTGTGGTGGCTATATTGTTGGCTTTGGGAAGTACTCTGAGTGGCATGATAGGAAAATCACCACCAACAACAAGTTCACACAGAGACTGACTGGCACTGAGTTCACACCTCTGTGTCCTGCACCAAGTACAAAAATACACGTACACATTAAAACATACAAATAAATGAGAAATAATCTCTATGCTCTAGAACTCTTGATGCCATTCTTGTCTCAAAGGTACATGTTACTTTTAAAGAGGCTTCAATATTGTTGCCTTTTGTTAGCATATCTCTGACACTTTCATGTCTCAGGAATGTAATAGTGTTGTCCCTCACTTGTGAGTCACTTTGAATCAAAGCGTGTCAAATGAGCAAATGCAAATGTACATGTAATAAAAGGTTTACAGTTTTCTCAAAGACATTTTGTCATTTTCATGTGGAAGTTATTTTCTCTTTGAATACTTGTTGTCATTTTCTTAATTAATTCTTTAATACTTTAATACTCTATTATTTTCTTCCAATAGAGAGCAATAAGCCATTTGGTGTGCAAGAGGCACGTCTATAAGGGTATGTTCTTTCTACCTCAGTCCTAAGTTTGAAGTCTGCAAGATGCAAGAACAAGAACAAATCCTGCCTTTAATTTAAGACCAAGCACTTTGAGCTAAAGAAATCAATTTGTGTGCATATGCATGTACATGTATGAGTGTATAGTTCTGTAGTGTTTGCATCCATTACTGCTTGGCATCACTGACACGAGAGCAATGTTGGAATTTGAATTAGTTTAAATTGAATCTATTATGCGATGCACCTTTTCAGATTTACTTATTTCTTTTATTTAAAAATCAAATCTGACAGTTTTTTAAACTGGTATTACTGTGACAACCAGAGTGACATTAAGCAGATGAGAAGTGTTAACATGTTGTATTTTAGAAGAAAATCATTTCTTAATTAGTTGACCTTTTGCAGAGAAGCTTTAATGATGCGTTTACCTGACTTGCCACATTTCCCAAGACATGATTACAGGCTGGCAGTTACTTTGGTTTCATCTTAGCAACAGTAACAGAGGACTTGATGTTTAGAAAAGGGAGGGGAAAGAAGCAAAGACTGATGTCAGAGGATAGTTAGAGGATAAGTTGTGGGGAGCTCAGCAGCATTTACAGAAATATGGATTTGTGGTGTCAGTCTGCCTGTGTACAGTCACGTAACCTTCTCTGAAGAGATGATATTTTGCATGCAAATGGATAGCCACCTGAGGTTCAGGGTTTCACTGGTCTGCCATGGCAGCAAACAGGACTCCAGCTGCAAGAAGAGGCTGCAAGAAGTTTTCTCTCCTGAAACAGCCTGGGGACAAGAAGCTCTACTAAGCTTGTGAATTATAAGGAATGAAATATAACTGTCGGAGTAAGAAACTGTTCGTGTTGGATATATGGTAGAATTAATAGTTGGGACTGTATTCTTCATCCCGGAGAGGAATAATTTACTGCACTGAAATGTTTTTGACTCATAAGGGCGAATCTTTGCATTGTTAAAAACTTGAGAATGTAATTACCACACAAAGATGGGACACATGACAGGTTGTCCATGTACTTTGGCATTTTGGGCACGTCGGGAATATTAACACAGTATTACATGAATCACGAGGATTACCTTCATTAAACCGACATGTCCCTGAACCGGATCCATACAACGGAGACGGAGCAGTCCGCGGAGTACTCAGTGGAGTACTCGGCTCCCAGTGACCCGGGCCGGACGCGTGAGGTGACCGCGCTCCGCTCCAGCTGCTGCCGCTGCCTGCCGCGCGCCGTGCGCCTCACCTTCACGCCCGAGTCGCTGGAGAGGCTTTACCAGAGCTACTTCCGCCGCCAGAGGCAAGAGAACATGCCGGTGTTGGCGATGTTTGCCGTGCTTTTCAACAGCTTCATCATCATCATGTGCGCGGTGGTGTACACCGACGACAAGCTGGCGATGGTGGTGGTCGCGGCCGTGGGCCTGGCCGCGGACACCGTCCTCTACCTGCTGTGCTGGTTCCAGAAGCTCCCTGCGGCTCCGGTGTCACGAGGAGCGGTGCCCTACATACTGTGGCTGATGATCACCGTCCACGTTTTATGTTACATGGGGCTCAACAACGAGCGTTTCCCACATGCCAGTGACTCGGTGGGCTGGCAGGCCTTCTTCAGTTTCTCATGCTTCCTGACGCTGCCACTGAACCTGGTGCCACTCCTGCTCCTCACCGCCCTCTCCTCTGCCACACACACCCTGGTCTTGGGGGTCATTGTTGCTCAAAGGTTTGATGCCAACCTGCAGGGGCCCATGCTGGTGAGACAGGTAAATATGGCATCTCACTAAAGTAACAAAGCACAATGTTATATGTTAATAAAGTTAGATAGTTAAAGTTTGGGAACCAGTGTTTAAAGGAATAATACCACTAACCAGGTGGAGCTGTGAGGGATTTGTTGACTAAATCCCCCCGTGGTAATTGCCCTCAATGGATTTTTGACACAATTATTCTTTTAACCAATAGTGTAATGATTCATTTCAAATTTCCTGCTAAACTTTGGTGGCACTGAATGCACTTTATAGCTACTGATTCACCAAGGCACAAAAAAAGAAAAACTGAAAATTTGATAAAAATGTTTTCACTATCAATGTAGTTTGAAGCAAAGATCATAAGTGCTAATGCGTTGCAGATGAATCCAATCTTGATATTTTAATACCTTTTAAGTTGAAAGGTCAATCCAATCAATGTCTGTCTGTCAAAAAGTAGTAACTTGGTTGGAAACAAAGTCAAGTTCACCTGAACACTTAAATAAATCTGTTCAGGCAGGAAATGTACAAACAGTTTCTTCATTAAGCTACGAACGCTTATGAATCTGTTTCCACGCTGCATCACAGACAAAGTTTCAAAGTGACAGTAAGCCTCAAATGGCCCCATACACACACAAACACACCTCTCTTCCTCCTCAGCTTTTAGCCAACATCATGCTGTACCTGTGTGCGGCCACAGTGGGTGTGATGTCTTACTACATGGCAGACAGGAAATACAGAACAGCTTTTCTGGAAGCTCGCCAGTCACTAGAGGTCAAACTCACCCTGGAGGAGCAGAGCACCCAGCAGGTAAATGGGGCTTACATACCCACACACACACACAATCACTCATTAATCCTTTGCTTAATGAGATAAAACATTTTCTTAATTCGAGCAGATACACACACAGTGCACACAAACACACAAATACACTTGCAGGTAGGAACACCCTGTGCTGCCTAATTATGATGTGTTTTGCTCAGTGTGGGACTAATAGGTTGATTAGAGAGACGGTTGTTTTCACCAGCAGAGACACCGTCAGGGACCTGACACCATGCGGTCACATCACAAGTTCTGTGACAACCAATACATCCTTCATCAAAACTGTGGGAAGATGAAATCGGATATTTCTAAAGCATTTAAAAAGAGAAAGTTTTCACTTTTTGTTTGATATTTAGTCCTCCTTTTACTGTTTTTGATTCCTTTTTGTGTTAGCTTATTCTACTCACCATTTTAATTTATTTGTGTATTTCTTTTCTAGTTTTGCTTTTGCAGTCGATCCTTTCGCAGCTGCTCTTTTTCTATCGTGGTTTATAGTTCAACTACTTATAAGCTAATATCTTAATTAACTGAGCAATATCATTTGTGTCTGTCAAATATGGAGTTGAAAGAACGAAGATACAGTTTAAGCTTTATTAATGCATAAATGGTCATTTTAATTTTAATAACGTTAATACAGGAAAACTGTATTATTGATTGTGAATAAACAGGCAATAATACAGTTTTCCTTTCACAGCCAGTTAATGATACTTTTATGCCACAGAAGTCCCTGTATTATAGTTTATTTACTAGTTTATTTACATTGAAGTCATAGATAATGTGTCATTTATTTGTTTAATTTGTCCGCTCTCACTTCATGATCCTAGCAGTGACAATTAAAAGGAAGCAGACCTGTGAGACTAATGTAGGAGTGGGTGGAAAAGATGGTGAAGTGGTGATATGTAGATGGAGAGACAGAAAGAGACAGAGGGAGAAACTAGAGGTAGAATTCCCAAACTGCCTTTTTATTGGAGGTTTGTGACAGATAGAACCGGCCAACCAGAACACATCTGACCAGTTGACAGGGTCTCTTGAGGATCCCTTTACTGCTTCAGTGATACTGTGTACACACATGGGACAATTTATTATTACTGTCACCACAAGACATGGCAAAACTCACGCTGCTGCTTTTCCACGTAGGAGGAATTATTACTGTCTATCCTGCCCAAACACATCGCTGATGAGATGCTGCAGGGCATGAAGAACCAGGCCAATCAGAAAGAAGTCCAGCAGCAGCAGTTCAACACAATGTACATGTACCGCCATGAACATGTCAGGTCAGCTTCACAAAATCACACTTTTTGTAAATCAGGATCAAAGTTTTTGTTACTTGTTGAGTTTTAAATTACAACATGCACACTTTCACTGCAGTATCCTGTTCGCTGACATTGTGGGCTTCACTCAGCTGTCCTCAGCCTGTAGCGCCCAGGAGCTTGTGAAGCTGCTCAATGAACTGTTTGCACGTTTCGATAAACTGGCAGCAGTGAGTATCTGTTTGCAAATTTGAATACAAATTTGATCCTATCCTTCCTATCTTTAGTATGAAGATAGGATATCCCAGTTTGGTATTATAGAAGCCTAACAAACACTAGGGATCCTATCTTATCTGACTTCATCATATCTTATCTCAGGTTAGGAAATCCTCTATGTTCAATCCAACATCAATCATCAACATTTATTTCTGTTACCTAGCAACTGACCCTACTTTTCTCATCTCATCTCGCTCAGATTTCTCATTGAAACATACAAAACAATGATGGAGACAAACCTAAAGACAGAAACACAATTAGAAATGTAACATAAACAACAACAAAGCTATCACAAGAGAAAAAAGGGGAGGGTTAAGACGGCTTGTATCTACTAAAACGCATTTTGTTTTCAAACCACAACGCATCATTAAGGTCTATCATAAGCCTCTCAATGACCTAATTCTGCCTTATGACATTTCGGTGGTTGTGTTAATGGAGGTATATGGATTAAAAAAATTAGCTAAGTGGTGGAAAGGTTCAAGTAAAGTTAGCACATTGTTATACACAGAGGTCATTCAATGTGCTTAACAGAAATAGAAGAAGCATAAAAAACTGAAGTAAAAGCAAAAAAAGAAAACAGTAAAGCAACCATATAAAAACACAGATTAGAAATGATGATTTGAAGGCAGTGGAGAATAAAGCAGTGTATAACTTCAGTTTTATTATGGTTTGGGCAGATAGTGGGAGCTGGTTCCAGCAGGCCTATATTTTCCTTATGTTATGTGATCGGGTCAGATCTTAACCTGAGTTACCATGGTTACCAAACATTAAAGATAGGATACGAAAGTTAGTTAGACTGTATCGGTGGTAGGAGCATAGATACTGTAATTGATCTGTTGTATCGTTGTAATGGGTTCTGCCAAAATAACTTGAAGTACTGGTCATGTGTAATTTAAATCTGCATATCTGGACTTATTCTACAGCAACATCACCAGTTGAGGATTAAGATTCTTGGCGACTGTTACTATTGCATCTGTGGTCTTCCTGACTTCAGAGAGGACCACGCAGCCTGCTCCATAATGATGGGCCTTGCCATGGTAGAAGCCATCTCGTACGTCGTGACTTTACTTTCATAGTTAGGAAAAAATGAACAGGAAGTAACAATTACTGTAGAGTAAGGTGTACACAAGAAAAGTATGGAGAAATAAATGACAGGATAAGAATAGGGATGGTAATGGTAATGATCAGATCTTCTGCTTTCCCTCCTCTTCCAGCTATGTGCGAGACAAAACAAAAACTGACGTGGACATGCGCGTGGGCGTCCACACAGGCACGGTACTGGGAGGAGTGCTCGGTCAGAAGAGGTGGCAGTTTGATGTTTGGTCCACAGACGTCACTGTAGCCAATAAGATGGAGTCTGGAGGGATTCCTGGGTAAGAGAGCAATACACTCACGCTGAGCAGTCACATTCTTGTCTGTGTTTCATTTTAAATGGTGTGTGTGCTATACAGGAGAGTGCATATTTCCCAGACTACCAAAGACAGTCTGCATGGAGAATTTGAACTGGAGCCGGGGAATGGAGGAGAGAGGTGCGAGTACCTGCTGGAGAAAGGCATCGACACTTACTTGGTTCTGGTGCCTGAACAGGTGGCGAACAGGCTCAGTGGAAATGTGAGTGCTGTTCAGTGGTATCCTCAAATGTTTCCTTGTTTTTTTTTATGCCATGAGATTAGAGGCCTACAAACTGAAGGTTTGCTAAATCACAAACAAAGAAAATCCATGATGATGTTTTTTTTTTTTATGTCATTAACAGCTGTTTTTCCTCTCTCTCCTGTTTTAGAAACCCAGTACATTGTACAACAGAAATTCAAACCACTTAATCAACACTACAGCAACCAATGGAAATGTGGTTCCGCCTCAGTCTTCACCCAATGAGTCCAAACAGGAGGTGAATTTCTATTGTCATTTTGAAAGTAAATTTCCGCTTCACAGACACAGAGGTTCAGATTAGTACTCATGGATATAGAAATGTACAAACTATTTCAAATCAAACAATAACAATCTCATACAGCAGGTTCACATGAAAACCGTACCCTGTCTGATCTCTTTTTTTCTTATTCTCAGAGGAATAAGATGGTTGAGGAGCAAGTGATCAACAGACGACTGCAGCAGGAGCTGCTGGAGAGAGAAACTCAGCAAATGTAAGAAGATAGATTAGAAGAAGAGAGCATTAGAAGTTAGCAACGATGGCAAAACTGGACACACATTTACTCAGCTGTACATCCTGCATTTCTCACAGAATGAAGGATCATCAGATCAACCCTGTATTGATGCATTTTGTGGATGCAAAGTTAGAGGAGCATTACTCGTCAGAGAAGGAGAAGAGAAGTGGAGCGGCCTTCTGCTGCTCCATGATAGTGCTCTTCTTCATCACAGCCATGGAGGTGTTCGTCGACCCACTGTGAGTTCATATGTATGACTTTTAATCAATGAAATGAAATAAAAACTAACATCAATGAACACATGTTTTGTTGCATGTTTCACTGGGGATAGTTTATTTGTCAGTAGTTGACTGAAAATGTGTGCTCTTGTTCTAGGTTGGTTGTGAACTATGTGACTCTCGCAATAGGAGAGGTTTTGTTGCTAATCCTCACAGTGTGCTCCCTGGCTGCCATCTTCCCCAGGGTGAGAAAAGTTGTCCATGGTTGTGATGATAATAAGCAGAAGTGATTGTAAAATGTCTCAGATTTGCTAATTGGACAAATCCTTTCAATGCAGGTGCATATACACCACAAAAGGGAACTGTTGATAACACTGGTTTTTGTTTGCCACAGATGTTCATCAAGAGGTTGGTGTCTTTCTCAATGTGGATAGATCGCACTCGCTGGGCAAGAAACACGTGGGCCATGGCAGCAATATTTGTGCTTACCATGGCTGTGATCGCTGACATGGTACGATTTCAAGACATCACACCATTCTGACACACTGTGTGTGTGCATGTGTGCATGTGAAAGTGTAAGGAATGAACAATTCATAACAAAGTTACCTCAAGGCACTTTTCACATAGAGCAGGTCTAGATCAAACTCTTTATAAAGTTCTTATGGTGTATATAATTTTATAACCTATAAGAAAAAATATATTGTGAAAAGTCAAAGTATGTTGATGCAAAAATGTCTTAAATCAAATGTAGCCATGTTTGTATACTGTATGTTGTCACATCACCCAACCCTAGTGTGTGTGTGTGCATCTTGCCATTTGTGTGTTTCCACTTTGTCCTCATCAAACTGCCATTGGCTTTTATGTGTCTGACTGTATGTTCCCAGTGGGGTCCATTAGTTGTCTGTTTCACCGCCTGCTGGCTCATTTGTCACAGCCCCACAGGAGTAGCCTGTTACACACACTGCTGCCTTCAAGGTCTGACAGGAAGATAGGACGCCAAAGTGAACATTCATTTTTTTAATTTGTCTCAGCTGCCATGTTGTGTCACATTTTGAAAAAAAAAGTGCCTGAAAAAAAAAAAAGAATTGACGCTGGCTTACTATTCTTATTATTGCCATCGTAGCAGTTTTCTCAACATATAGTTAATATATATTTTAAGTAATTAAATATCGATTGCACAGCTTCATACATTAAATCTACAGATTATATCGTAAAAGGTTCACGATTACACACACTGAAATTAAGAAATGAAATTCAGTGAATTCATGAAAAAAACTGCAAACATTAAATGCAAAGGATGTATCTATATTTTTCAGCCAATAAATCCTATCTCACCCACCTGGTACAAATGTCAGGAATTGTGACAAACATAACACATGTTCAATGAAAACTACTGACGCTTTTAATTTTCAATGTTGCAGCTCAGTTGTGCACCACCATCCCTCCGGCTCTTCAATAGCAGCTCTGGCCCGGTCTTGGAGTCACTTGGTGATCAAGGCTGTGCAGAAAACCCAAAGCACTACAGTTTCATGGCTGTGATGTCACTAATTGCAACTACCATGTTGGTACAGGTCAGCCATCTGATTAAACTGGGCCTCATGGTGCTGGTTGTGACAGCAACTGGAGCTGTTAATATCTACAGCTGGCAGGACATTTATGACCTGTATGACTATATACAGTTTGCCACCTACAGGTGAGAAATGGTTAAAACAGTGAATCTAATCAGTGAATAGCCTTTTTTTTAAAAAAAAAACTTTATTAAAAATACATGAAGAAATTGTGATAAGCCAGGAGATAATGATTCAGCCAGGTTTCGCTGTTTTGGTGTTTATAAAAATATTGTCTTTGTATTTCCAGAACATCTACAGTACCATCCAAGTACCTCATGACTATCATGATTATCATCATGATGATTGGCTTCTACTTCTTTGCCCGCCATGTGAGTCACCTTCTCTAACACAGTGTCACATTTAGCTGAGCCACAGCCTGTCTGCAACAGCCTTGAAGTCAGTGTCAGCATTTACAGGAGGAAAGATTCCTCCAACAGGGCAAATCAATTCTCAAAATTTGCAATTGCACATATTTCTCTTGAAATGTCTCTAACTTACTCAAATCTTTTTCTATGGTGTATGTGTACAGCTGGAGCATCAGTCTAGGAAGCTGTTCCTTTGGAAGATTGGCGTCCATGACCAGAAGGAGAGAGTGTTTGAGATGCGACGCTGGAACGAAGCACTGGTCACAAACATGCTGCCCGAACATGTGGCCAAACACTTCCTGGGCTCTAAGAAGAGAGATGAGGTACACATGAGGTTTACACCTTCATCAGGGGTACCATAAATAACTCATCAGAAGCAACTTAAGCAACAACATGAATTTTACTTTATGTCACCACTTAAATAATGATTCATTCATTACATATCAGTGCCATCTTGTGGTTTATGACATTATTACATATTAGTGTTTTCTGGTGTATTCTAATGATCAGTGATAATGAGCTTCATCAAAGAAAAAATATCAGATAAGATCAGAGCAAACCAACATCTTTGTTCATTATTATTAATAGGAGCTTTACAGCCAGTCCTATGGTGAAATAGGCGTGATGTTTGCTTCCATTCCCAACTTTTCTGACTTCTACACTGAGGAGAGCATCAACAATGGAGGCCTCGAGTGTCTCAGGATTCTCAATGAGATAATCTCCGACTTTGACAGTGTAAGTTCTAACACCAATTTTACAGCCGGTGGCATATATTGATAAATTAACAATAGTACTCTCACGAGCTGCAGAGGTTGATGTCTAGTAATGCCAATTTCTCCACCAGTTACTCGACAGGGATGAGTTCCGCTGCATCACTAAGATAAAGACAATAGGA
The DNA here is from genome assembly GCA_038496675.1 of Rachycentron canadum. NCBI lineage: Eukaryota > Metazoa > Chordata > Actinopteri > Carangiformes > Rachycentridae > Rachycentron > Rachycentron canadum. Next base: position 9,433,933 of record CM076665.1, read on the forward strand.
AGCACCTACATGGCTGCATCAGGACTCACCCCAGAGAGCAACACCAATGGATACAGCAACCGCAAGGTACAACACTTCCATAGCTTCTATCTTACAAATAAACCTTGTTTCAAATATAACTGCACAGTTCCATCTCCACAAGTGCTGTTAGTGGTGATGCTGGTCATCATGAGAGATAAATACTGTTGTTCCACAGCCAGAGGAACAGTCATTGATTGAGCGCTGGCAGCACCTCTCTGACCTGGCAGACTTTGCCTTGGCAATGAAAGTCACCCTCAACAACCTCAACAAACAGTCCTTCAACAACTTCATGCTCCGAATTGGTCAGTGTGTGTCTGCTTGTGTTTCTATATGTGTGTGTGTCACAACATGTAGGTTAATCTTTCCATGCTGATGCCCTTCAGGTCTTAACAAGGGAGGAGTTCTGGCTGGAGTGATTGGAGCTCGTAAACCTCACTATGACATCTGGGGCAACACAGTCAATGTTGCCAGCAGAATGGAGTCCACTGGAGTGATGGGAAACATCCAGGTAGCACACATGAACACACACACACACACACACACACAAAAGCAGACATACAAATCACTGGAACATTTCCTATTATTGCTCAGTGTTTTTTTACTTTATGCTTGTTTTTAAACTTTCTTTTTCTGGTCTCAGGTGGTGGAGGACTGCTATGACATCCTAAAGCAGTATGGCTTCCGCTTTATCCGAAGAGGGCCTATATTTGTCAAAGGGAAAGGGGAGCTGCTGACCTTCTTCATGAAAGGCAAAGACAAACTCAATACCAACGGTGGTCCAATGACCACCACCCTTCCACACCAAGTTGGGGACCTTTCTTGACTATTTTCTCCAGAGGAAACATCATTAACACAAGAATAACCCTTGGCATAAATTTTCCTGAATTTCTCTCATATGCAGTTTATTTACCTAGATATTTTTCATACACACTGTAGCAACATAAAGCCTAGACAAACAGAAAAAGTTATAATATTATGAGCATTACAATTATAAAATACCATTTCACCCACAAAGAAATATAAGAACAGAATACTGTATAGTTGTACAAAAGTCAGGAATACTGCTGAATATCTCACAGAGTTCCTGCATTAAAGAATGTTCACTTTGCACTTGATTGTTGAGTGCTATGAGAATTACAAACTGAGACCAGACATATATGGTACTTTCTTTTGTTGTTTTACCTCAAGCTCAGGTTTTGTAAAAATAATGTAGGTTGATCACACTATTTAATAAAAAAATGTTTACACTAAGTATTTGATTTTTTGTAATGCCTTGTCATGGTGGTGGATCTGCTGGTGTAAGGACAAGGTTTGAATTTGAGTTTGAATTGAGCATGCCATTGCAGGCCCTGCAAATCCACGCAGGTGTTATAAATTACTCAGACTCATAAGAAAAGTCTCTCACACAAGAGAAAATTCCATTTTAAGTGATGAAACCTGCCTCACATGTAAGATTCCAAAGAATTTTAATTGCATTTTGTTGTATTGGAAAAATTGAAATTAATTTCATAGGGAAAACAATATTGGATGCATTCATTACTTATTCATTCATTCTGCATGATTGGTAATTAGAACTGATTAGTGTGATGTCTGGTTTAATTATAAATTCAATGGGAGTTTATCTGGCTATTTGGTGCTTGTTTATTCATTCATGAATTAATTTACACATAGCCCCGCTTCCAAAACTCAAAACCATAAAAACCAGACTCTTACTATGCAGGCTGGCTCACTGGGACACTTTATATAACCAAATAAAAATATAAAATCTATCAATTTAAAAAAAAATGTATGATAATAATACTGATTATGATGTTTGGTTTATCAAAGTGACTTAATGTCTGGATTAAGGAGGTAGGTAGATCTGGTAGGGAGGGGGTCCACTGAAGCTGACTACCCGTCTTCTCAATGATTACTTAATATTTAAATATAAGATAACTGTTGCTTTCACCTACCAACTATTTTAACATCCTATTCTACATCTATATAATTTATTGAGATGGGAATAGTTTAGTCTAAAAGTGTAAAAGCTGGACGCCAGTGGAAAGGCAATATGACACTCACTCATTACGCTAATGTAAAATTACCGGCATATTAAAGTCACGTCTGTGGAGACATTCAAATGAATTTTAATGAGATGTGTTATTGTTGTCAGATAATTATTATGCTAACTAAATTCTTATGCGCCACCCATGGATTATAATTCTACCCGGAAGCCTGGTAGTGTAGGAATTTCCGGTTACGTCAGGGCGTTAGGACTCCATTAGAGCTGCAGCTGTTTTGAGAGAAACAACAACAAAAACGGGCTAACTGTCAGGGCTGCTGTGGTGACAGTCCGCTCTCAGCCCGACAACGAGGCCTCAAATCTGGAAGCTTAACCTTTATTTCCCACCCGGAGCTCCGCCGGCTTCTAACCACGGCCGCTCTCGGTGAGGAAACTCTGGCCTCCGCTTCCTCCTCCTCCGACTCGGACACCGGCGGAGCGTCGCCGCCCCCGCGGAAGAAGCACCGAGCCTCGGCGGCGGAGGGAGCAGGAGAGCCCGGGGCTTCAGCAGTTGTAACAGGCCTCTCTGGAGTTGTCCTAGGACTTGCTACGCACTCTCCACACTCTCAAGCCACCTCTGCCATCCACTTTAACCGAAGTGTTGTCAACAACCTCAGCAGCAGCATGCAGGCAAACGGGGCAGGACAGGGACAAGAATCCTCAGAGCTTTCCTGCCTAAACAGCGCACAAAACGGGGAGTCATCCTCGGCCGGCGGAACCCATTCCAATGGGCTTCTCTCCAGCACAGACAACGGGAATACTGTCGGTACCAGCAACGGGTCCTCAGCTGGGCCCGGTTCGGGGACTTCGGCTGCCTCTACGACTTCGGGCTCGGAGGTCGGTGCGTTGAAAAAGAAGAAACGACTATCGCAAGCGGAGGAAGATGTCATACGATTAATAGGGCAACATCTCCACGGGCTGGGGCTAAAGTAAGTTTATTCAGTGTGTCAGTAGAGACAAAAACTACAAAGGCATGTAACGTTAGCGTTGAAAACATGATGTCCAGTCTTTATTACTGGTGTTTGATGCGAACCTGCGAAATTGCAGCTGGTAAAAGCGCTATTAATGTGCTTGACAGACACAAACATGGGGGGATGGGGTAGCTAGCCTGTGAGCTCGGCAGTTGGTAGAAAGAAGGGGTCCATCTTGCACAATAACAGTTAGCTAGCTAGCTAATAGCACTAGCCTGCGCTGAGGTGTTGTGCCCTGGCTTTAAACCCTCACACAAACATAAAACACAGTCCAACATTTGGCTTCTTGAGAAGTGCATCGTTTGCTGAAATGTGCGTTAAATGCCAGTGGCATCGCGATGCGTTAATCAACGTTACAGATTTCGCATTGAATTAAAGGCATTACATCATCTAATGTTAGCAACGTTTATTAAGAAAAACAAGCATCGCCAACTGTTACCGTTGGAAAAGCTCAGAATCAATGTCATTAAAGAGAAACGCGATTTATCTTCTCAATTAAGTTCACAGGCAGGATGATCGAGTTTTCAGTGTTTATTTTTGCGTTTCAAGGGCTATTGCGCAAAAAAAAAAAAAAAATGCGGAGTGTTAATTTGCGGTTCGTCAACGTCGGTTTTCGTCCTGATGGTTGGTGGTTTTCTTCGTTTTCCATCTTGGCTGCCTCCAGAACATAACAGGGTTTTGACAAGACTCTATGGGAGTAACATTAATGGCTCGGCCACACTGTAATAACGAGCGTGGTTATGAAAACTGTCCTGGTTATTTTAGTATTCACAGTGCACCCTCTGCGCGTCTGGAGCTGTCATTCCCAGCAACTCTCTTATTGATCAGATTAATCACCACTTTGTACAGCTCTGTCATGAACAAGACAACTTTATTCCTCGATCAATGTCTTCATTTTTCTGTCACTGTGTCAGAGCAATGTGTTAAGTCAGTCACAAACAGTGACGTGCATGTATTTATTTAAAGACAGCAGTCAATACCGTGGGCGACAGTTGGTTCTGAATTGAACAGAATCCGTTGGTTTCATGGTGGTTGGAGGTATGCGCTCTCTACCAGCTGTTTTAGATGGAAACGCAGTGTTTGAATCTAATTATAGCACAGTGGGATTTCAACAAATGTGTGTCTAGCCCTCTTCTTCAAAGTGGCTGTGATAGCCCCTGTTGGATAGCCAGACATCCGTTGGTCTCTGCTATCCAACTGAGAAAGTGTACCTTCCAAAATTAGGCATTATAACGGACAACCTAACACCGCTATGTTTACAAAGAGGGTGGGTTGGGGGGGGGGGGGGGATACATGACATTGCCTTGTATGAAACAGAGCCCCCACATTTCAACTGGGGAAATGCAAGTGAAATCAGTGTAGCAGCCAGCTAGATGAGAGGCTCAACACAAAGCTGCTGCGCCATTCCATTGATACCTGAGAATGATGTCATCATGCTGAAGGTGTCAGCCACCCCCCATTTCCAACCCACTTGCATTATCTCACTCTCTTATACACACAGAGCTCTGAGCAGATGTGTTTGTGGTGGTGGTGGAGTGTATTTAGCAGAGAGGTGGTGTTTGGACAGATGGTTATGGTTCATGGTTGACAGGCTGAGGGGGTGATGTCAACTGCAATGAAAGCTGGGTTCATGATAATGGACCTCGTGCAGTCCACAAATAATGCTCTGGTGACACAATAGCTTTGGACTGGCTTTCTCTTGATATTGTTGGCTATGAAATTGCCTTCATCCCATTGGTGGAATGAATAATATTGTTGCAGAGCTCCCACTAACCTATTTGCCTTTCCTAGAAAACATGACATTATTTTACATGGTGGAGTGTCATAAATCATTAGATATTCTCTAAAAGTTGAATACTCTGCCTGTAAATTCCATTTCATATAATAACATGCTGATCAATATCGTGCTGGTTGAAGTAACATTTCTGAGTAGCGACTGACCTTTTAATAGCTGAAATATCATGCTTGGACTTGATGCTTAAGTTTTATATATTATTTCTAAAGTAAACCTCTTCTTTCTCATCCCATCTGTCTTGCATCTGTATGTCTGCCTAACTTTGTCTGCCCGTCTTCCTCTCTCTGTGTCTCTGCAGTCAGACAGTGGACCTGCTGATGCAGGAGTCAGGCTGCAGACTGGAACATCCCTCAGCTACCAAGTTCCGCAACCATGTCATGGAGGGAGAATGGGACAAGGTTGGTCTTGAGTTTCCATGGTTACATAACAGCAAGCGCTTTGATAGACTGGAAAATAGTGACCTTCCATTGTCCATATTTTACTGTAACAAGGAGTGCTTGTTTGGTCGAGAAACCAGCGCACTTGTATCTTTTGCAGATCGAACTTATCTAGTGAAATGTCAGCAACAGAAGTCTGCATTTGGACTATTTTTACACAAGCTCAGTCTTTCATTGTTTATTAGAATAATACACACCCTGTCAAGTGGCATTAGGCCACTGTATTTGACACAAAACAATTTTCTGACCAAGATATTTTATTGTTGAAATGTTTTTTGACTTTAGAGCTGGCAACTTTAGCCCACATAGCTTTGTGGAAACTCTATAACAGTCTGGCACAGGATTAATGGGTTTCCTTTCTAATTTGTGTTTTTCAGAATATAATTTTACCTGTTCAGAACAGTTAATACCAAGAGCTCAGGTTAAAAAAAGGAAACTGACCTCAGGTGGTTGAGAAGAATATTTGTTTCATCATCCAGTTATGAATATTTAAGCTAGGGTTAAAAAAGGAATTATATATGATTATTAAATAGTTATTATGCATTTTGAATAACAAAATAGCAAGACATGTGCCTTATTTTGTGCCTGTTATTATAATAAAACATAAGAACACTCAAAGCATAGCATTTCAGGAAGTTGTTCGGGCTCTGCTAGGTCTAATAATTTGGAATTTGAAAACAAGTTTTTATGTACTTGCCTTTTTAAATCATCAGTATTCATTGTATTACCTTGTTCTTGCCAAAGTGTAGCTCATTTCAACATTTTACAGCTGCACAGTGAATCTTATGCAATAATGAAGAGTGGCAACTGGAAATTAAATGCCAGCCTTGAGCCAAATGTTTGTTAACTTTTTGGATGTGGCAGGCAGATTTTTACACTCAAACAACAAATTTACAGGTAAAACGTTCAAATTGGCCAGTGCTTTTTGGAAGACATAAAAGGCTATTTTTTTTTTATTTTTTTTTTTATTATTTTATTATTATAATCACAGCTCATCGGCATAAGCCCAAGCCTCAGTTTAATTATCTTCAATATGAATTACACTGTATCACTGTGCATGTGATTATTTTTCATGTATAGAAACAGCTGAACTAACCATTTCTCTCCCTGTCTCTCCCCTCTACCAAACTCTCTTTGTTTTGGTCCAGGCTGAGAATGATCTCAATGAGCTGAGAGCACTGATGCATTCTCCTAATGCTATTGTGGTAAGCTCCCTTTTCCTAAACCTGAACTGGTCTGAATGACAGTCAGTCAGTTCACAGGCACAGCTGGTGGTTCTAGAACAGTGCTGTTATAATGCAGGACTGAACAGTGAAGGGTAAAATGTTCTGGATGACACCTGGGGAAAGTGGAGTGACAGAAATGGATGTCACGTTATTTAATGTTAGATTCAGCGCATGAGTCGGTTTCACATGGAGCTGAAATGATTGGTTGATTGATTCATTCATCAAGAGAAAGTTATTTTTGCTTAATTGTTTCAGTTGTTTCTCAAGCTAAAATTCCAAATGTTTTTTATTGTTCTGGCTTTCTTTTTTGATATTACATGATGTGGAGGATTAATCAAATAATTGGGCTAATATTGGCAGATCAATCATGTAGAGCAGTTTGCAGGGATTTGTTTTCACTTCAACATTAAAGGGTCATTTTCTCTTGATGAATGTCAGAAAAGCCACATTAAATCTACTTCAATTTAATATTGTAAGACTTTCAGGGAACTACATATCTTTTTGTAGGAATTGTTGTTTAAGAAATTTTAGAGGATGTGTTTAAAAGAAGATGCTTTGCCTGTATTTGAAATAATGTTAACTCAGATGTTTCTGCAAGGGTTGAACCATATATGTGTCTTCATACCATAACATGTAGAAATTCTAAGCAGTTTGAACTGCGTCTTTTAAAAAAAGGAATATGAGATGTCTCCAGGAACATCTAAGACAATTGGAACAAACACTATTAGTGTGCTTGACCTATTGAGGTTCATCATTTATAATAAGAAAGTATATAAATTTATTGTGTTCCAACTGCCCTGAGAGTATACTTTGAAGATCAGTATGACACTACATGCTGTATTAGTTTGGGAATGGAATGCAGGTTAGGGTTAACCTTAGCTAGCATGCTAATTAGCTCTCAATATGAGCTACAAAAATGTTCCCCTATGCTTTAAGTCTGAGTTGCTGTCATCGGTGGTTTGGTTATTAAGATAATTAGTGTCGCTGTTGACTTTATGCTGCATCTGTAATGTGGGCTGCCATTTTACATCTTCACTTGTGGCAGGTTAGTGTTATCATTGTCAACATGACTGTCGTTGGCAGTTTGCTTATATCACAGGCCTAGATTGACAGTTAAGAAATGTCTGTGTGTGTTTTTTGTGCTCCTCGTTTGTAGACATTTGTAGGTGGGTTTCTTCTTGAATTTATGTGTACTCGGTGTAACTGCTTGCACCAGCTTTCAGGGCTGTGGCTCCCACTGCATACCTGAGATAAGACAGAGACTCTTAATGCCACAAACATCAATATTAACGAGCAGCAACTTACAAACCTTATATAAACCTGCCAGCGGTCTTCAGTATGAAGGGAGTAGCTTGTTGATGTTGACATTGACCTTATGTTTCGGGCATATCTATAAATATGTGATGATTGTGAGATCATGCAGCCCTGCAATATGCTAACGCCATTTTGAGTTTTGATGACAAATGATGGTATAATTTCACATGGGGATAATTCTTTATGTGGTGATTTTTGTTACAGTGCACAACTGTACCCTGAGAAATGTAAAAATGTTTTGTCCTTCTATGGTCATGCAGAAAATCTCATGTTTATTCAGTGGTTTAAGTAGTAGTTTAAGATTATCTGTCATTCAGGTCTGACTTCTGTTTATTCTCTTAATGTCTTCAATAAAATATTTTCTCTGTATTCTTATCTATCTCCCTCTGGTCAGCGTATGAAGTTCCTGCTGCTGCAGCAGAAATACCTGGAGTATCTGGAGGATGGCAAAGTCCTGGAGGCTCTGCAGGTGCTCCGGGGAGAGCTGACGCCTCTCAAGTACAACACAGATCGCATCCACGTACTCAGCGGGTACTGTTACAAGTTTAATATTGCATCTGTCTCATAGCAGCCCTCAGACATCTCACCCATGCTACACAGATGCACACCTACAAACAGCTAATTTTATCTATACCTATGTAACTCGTAGCTCTGTAATCAATGAGAATACAGCTTTCACCTTGGTGGTGAGCCAACTAAAGTTGTTGCTGTTTCACTGAAATTAGGTCCTACAACCTGTGCTGAACCCTTATATTATTTAAGTTGTTTAATTTGCCTTCTTAGAAATAGAGAGAGCTGCCAAATAAATTGCACAGATAAATTAAGGGAGAGGTGACTATTAATAGTCATGGGCCTTTAAAAAGTAGTTACAGTCTTTACCCTTGACTTTTGTTTGTAGTCCAAACCTGCACTAATGTAGATTGCTTTAACATCATTTTAGAAATTAATGGTTTAAATCAATATTATTTCAAGCTTGTTTTGAACTTTGTTCTCCAACATACATATACCATTAATTTGTACTTTCAACAAACAGTATAACTGATACAAGCAATGTGATCCTCTAATCTATAGTCTGGTAGCTGACAGTGCCCATGCTGTCAGCAAAGAAAATCTTTTCATACGTTATCTAATCAATTATTAGGAATTAAGTCCTCTGCACCAGCTATAAACCTGTTTTTCACTCAGATTAGAAAATAATGTATTGATCTGTCACCGGTAACAGGTCAGTCAATTGTGTCTTTAGCGCTGTCAATATATTTCTGTCAACCTCTTACTCAATCAGGCATTTAAAGCGCTTGTGTTCTACACCATATTGTATTTCAGGCAACTAGGTAAGCATTTGTTTGCTTGAAATGTGTTATTTTATCTTTGTGCAGATACCTGATGTGTAGCCATGCTGAGGATCTGAGGGCCAAAGCAGAGTGGGAGGGCAAGGGCACCACTTCACGCTGCAGACTGCTGGACAAATTACAGAGTAAGGAGACATGTCCTTACACTGATCCTATAGAGCTATATACATAAACCATATGTGTGGTCAATGTCTTTTCTCTGTCCTTATAGCGTACCTGCCCCCTTCTGTGATGCTGCCCCCACGGCGTTTGCAGACCCTGCTGCGGCAAGCAGTGGAGCTGCAGAGGGATCGCTGCCTCTATCATAACACCAAGCTGGACAGTAACCTGGACTCAGTCTCTCTTCTCCTTGATCATGTCTGCAGCAGGTTGGTACTGCAGAGCGAGCATGATGCTCTGGCCTCTCAACACCCTGCTTGTTGTCAGACTGCAGTATTTGATCCATTAATATCAGTTGACCGTGTGATGTTAAAAAACTAAAATGTTGCAACACATGTACTAAATGTTGTCTTCTTCACCTGAAGCATTTCACTCCTACTGTACAGCTGCACTGCTCATTTATTGTAGTTGCATTATTTTGAGATATAAACAATATAAGCTGGCATGGCTTTCTTATGACATGTCTTATGATTGTCAAAGACTTCTAACTTTTGGTCTTTTTATTTCCCTGTCACAGGAAGCAGTTCCCCTGTTACACCCAGCAGATTCTCACAGAGCACTGTAATGAGGTGTGGTTCTGCAAATTCTCAAACGATGGCACCAAACTAGCCACTGGCTCCAAAGACACTACTGTCATAATTTGGCAAGTGGACCCGGTGAGTGTGAAAAATGTCTAAGTAAATACATGCAACCTCTGATTTAGTCAACAGCTAAAATTACTGCACTCATGGCTAGGTTACGTGTACATTTTGCTGGAAGATTTGTTGTTTTATATGAATCTGACAGTAAAATATTATCTTTGCATTTAATAATAATAATTCTTATGGTAATTCTTATAATATAAAGACATGTAGCTGTGTATTGGTGTCATGTAAATTACCTGTAAATGTCTGTAAAAATTGAATTTGTGTATCAAAGCACTAAAAAAGGTTTCATTTCAGATGGATTTCTAAAAATTGTATGTGCCCTTCTGTTAGGGGGAACCAACGCTGGTATCTGTTTTTTGAGGCCTATTTTCAGGTTTTTTTTTCATCAGTTTACACTTTTGACTAAAGTTTGAATACTTGTAATCCTAGTAACACTGCAAACAAGACCGTTACCCCTACCATGTCTGACTTAATTTCACTTTAATCATCTTAATCCTGTCTTTATGTAGGAGAGCCACCAGTTGAAGCTGCTGCGAACCCTGGACGGTCATGCATATGGAGTCTCCTACTTAGCCTGGAGTCCCGATGACACCTACCTGATCGCTTGTGGACCTGACGACTGCTCTGAGCTCTGGCTTTGGAACGTTCAGGTAACATCCCTCTGTTTTTTTTATCTTCATATAATCATCATCATGTAGTCCCTTTTATCTGTGTGCTTGATTGTGAAAATAGAAGGTAAAGCATATATCAGTAACATCAAAGACTTAAAAGCCATCTAATTGAAACTCTTAAATAAGTGAAAGAGCAAAACATTCATTGAACATTGCATAGATTTTCTATGTACTCAATGACCTGTGTTCCCTTCCCACCCCCTTCCTCCCCTTTCTTTTCCTTTTATTTACCCCTCCCCCACTCTTATTTAATGTTTCTTCTTGCTGTCTCCCTTCCCCCCCATTTTCGTCTCCTCTGATTTTCTACTGTCAATCTCCTTGTTGACCAGACGGGGGAGCTGAGGACCAAAATGTCCCAGTCCCATGAAGACAGTCTGACCAGTGTGGCCTGGAACCCCGATGGCAAACGCTTCGTCACTGGGGGACAGAGGGGGCAGTTTTATCAGTGTGTAAGCGGATTAATAAATTCCCACTTTATTTTTAGTGGATAGTATTGTTTTAGATATGTGTTTATCAGTAAGTGCCAGTTTCCACTCAATAAAGATGTAGCACTTTTGCATTCAATCAGCCCTGAATGCCTTGTGTATTTTGAACACCAGGCAGCAGGTTAAAAAAGAGACACTGTATGTGAATTATGGTGTATTTATAGCAGCTGCTCAAGTTTTGCGCTGACTTTAAACAGGCTAGTATATTGATTTTCCAGCGGTGAGCCCCATGAACCCATAAGCATGTCTTTTTTTGACATTTTGTCAAAGATATAAAACGTGTCATTGGTGTTGTTATAATGAAATGTATATTATTATAAAAACATAAGCCTACATTTGTCAACAAGACACAATCAAATCTCATGGTCTACATATTTTTGTTCATTGTGTCCGAGTCTGCACCAGCGTCCAAGCAGAGAGAAAGAGCATCTAGCACATTGTTAAATAAAGCTTGTCATTCTATACTTTGCCCATGTTTTCATTCCCCTGTCGATACTGAGAGATGAGAGGTGTGCTCTCTGTGTTGTCAGGACCTGGATGGTAACTTGTTGGACTCCTGGGAGGGCGTTAGGGTGCAGTGCTTGTGGTGCCTGAGTGATGGCAGGACAGTGCTGGCTTCGGACACCCACCAACGTATTCGGGGGTACAACTTCGAGGACCTTACCGACAGAAACATGTGCGTGTCAGCCTTCCTGTCACCTGTAATGTTGTATATGGAGATAAATGTTAAAATGCTGTTAAGATGTGAGTTTTAATGCTCGAAAATTGCATAATTTACTGTGTTCCTAAATGACACCTGCATGGGACAAATGAAATTGATGCTTCGTTAAGTGAGTTATAGGATTCAGAAAGCATAATCTATGGTCCAAATAAGCATAGTTTTTAGAATCCAGGTTAATGTTTAATGTTTCCTGGGCTGAAAATATATAGAAATATATACTGTATTTGTTCTTCCTTTTATTTGACAAGAGAAACTTCAGGAACAGGTTCCAACAAAAGCTAGAATTTAATTTTAAGAACATTTTGTATCTCAACAAATTGTGCAATAAGTAAGAGAAATTTGTCCAAACATTAGTATACTATATTATAGTACTCTGTCTTAAAGATGCAAAGATTTCCACTCCCACTGCATTATATCAGATGTTGCTGACTGTGTGTTGTTTGTTACAGAGTTCAGGAGGACCACCCTATCATGTCTTTTACTGTTTCAAAGAACGGAAGATTAGCTTTGTTAAATGTAGCAACTCAGGTAAGCTTTTGGACAAACCTGACAGCTAATTTTGGTTTATCTACTTCTAAATCACACTGCCATTTTAACATTTCTATAGTTATAGTCTATTCTTTTCCGACCTTTTGTAGGGAGTACACCTCTGGGACCTTCAGGATCGGGTGCTGGTGAGGAAGTACCAAGGTGTGACCCAAGGCTTCTACACCATCCACTCCTGCTTTGGAGGACACAACGAAGACTTCATTGCAAGTGGCAGCGAAGGCACGATCACAATATTACAAGTTATAATGCCACAATTGAGGCTGTTGTTTGTAATACTCAGTAGTAAAATGTTTTTTTGATTCAAGGCTATTTCCTGGACTTTCTAGTTGTTCATTTACCTTGTTGATTAATCTGTTGCATTTATTTACTCCCATTCATTTACATCATCCCCTCTCCACAGACCACAAAGTGTACATCTGGCATCGGCGTGGTGAGCTTCCCATTGCTGAGCTAACAGGCCACACACGCACCGTTAACTGTGTGAGCTGGAACCCAGCCATCCCAGGACTCATGGCTTCTGCCTCAGATGATGGCACAGTGCGCGTCTGGGGTCCTGCACCCTTCCTCGACACACAAGAGACAGATGGACTCAACGGTAACTGCATTGTCTTTACTACATTGCAAGTGAATGTTGTTAGCTCAAAATTTGTTGTGGATAATATCTACTTGTGGTAACTGATAGACTGGTTCAGTTTCACCAGATAAAGCCATATAAATCTGTGTGAATGTTTTGTAGCATGCTAATATTTACCACATTTGCAGTTTCAGAGATGTAAAAATGTTGTTGTTGGTTACTTATTAGTTTTTAACCATTGAAGTTATTGTAGCAGCTAAATTTACCTGGTGCCCTTTTTCCACAGAGAACTGCAGTAAGATGGACAGTTGATGGTCACTAATGGAGCAAATGACATCTCTCTTTGACAACAATCCAAGAATCCCACAATAAAAGAAAATCTAAACGGGCAAATAAAATCTTAACAACTTAAAGAAAGTCAAGAATAACAAAAAAAAAAAGCCACCAAGAGAAAAGAGAAAACAAAAAGTGAGAAAAACTTGTCTCCTGACTGGCCTAAGAAAAAAATGGTGGAGGTGATGATGGACACGCTGAAAATTCAAGTCCTCATCCAAAACCTAATCCTGATCCAGAGGCCTGGAAAACCAGTCAACGCCCAGTGGGATATGGCCGCCATCCACTGGTGAGCTGTAACAGGCTGTTCTCCTCCTCCAACTGATCCTCGTCCTCTCATCTTGCTGCATGGTCACCAGCCATGCAGGGTCCTAACAGAGTTTCCCAGGAAACCCACCTCCACCTTGAGCTTGGAGCACATCAAGTCCCCGTGATGCCTCCAGACAGACACGGCAGACTAGCCGTCTGATCATTGGACTACATCTGTCTGCCTGTTTTGTCTTTCACGTTACCTGTATAATGTCTCCATGGACATGGGTGGGGTGTTGTTGGGGGAGGATTGTGCGTAGGGGGATATAGCAAATCTTCTGTATGTATGTTTTCCTCTTCCCCTTTCTTGGTATATTCTTTGCATTCGATAAGTTGGACAAAAGCTGAAAATTCACCATAAAAACACTGACTGACCAGCTGACAAAGAACACAAAAACAAGGCTATGCTAAATGTTGGAATTTTTTTATGATAGTCATAGCGTTTATTCTCATTTAAGAGGCGAATCTTAGCTCAAGTAGTGCCCGTGGAAAGCTTTAGCGTGGAGATTCCACTTTCTGTTTCTCGACATTAGGAAAACAAACTTTTTATTCCTTAATTTAACTTCTAACAAGGACAGTCGCTGTAATGTTTCCAACTGACAGCCCCCCTCCACCCTTAAAATCCCCTCTGTTGAGCTAGCTACCGCACAACATTACATCTGCCTAAGAGGAGAAGGACAGAGGGATTCACAGGTCACATATCAGTGGCGAGGGGGGTCAGAAGTTATCGGTGAGGTGGGGTTTCCACTGTCAGGACATGTACTACGACCCTTCTCAAAAGACATGCTTTCAGATGTGAAAGGGTTCAAGTGCGATTTAGATTGCACGCCGGTGACTGCTGTCCCTCCTCTGTGTTTGTGTGTGCGTGCGTGCGTGTGTGTGTGAGAGAGAGAGTGAGTGAAAGCAATTATGCATACACACATTTATGTGAGAGTTGGCATTTGTGGGTGCAGGTTTAATTGGCGCGTGTTTTTGTATGTGTGTTCAATTCACACCAGCAGAAGATTCTCGCCCCTCCCCTCTCTCCCTACGCTCCTAATCCCATAGTAAAATTGTAAAGAGGATTTTAAACCAATTCTAAGTTATCCAAAGCCCCAAAGGGACCTCAATCTGTGGAACAAATAATACTTGAGAGCCATTTTGTAAAAGAAGAACTTTTTTTTAATCTGGGGCTTTGATTTTTACATTTGACCTTTTTTTTTTTTTTTTTTTTTTTTTTTTCTCTCCCCCCTTTGAACTTACTAAGTGGCATTCAAACAGCACTGAGTTATTAGCATTGAATCATCTTTATGGAGGGGTAAAGAAAAGGGTAAAGGGCGATTTGATTGAGGCATGTTTCAAAAAGCTGTAAAGTGTTGTGTTATTGGCAAAGGGTCATTTCATTTGAGAAGTTAATGATTGTAATTACTGGACGGCCCTAGAGAGAGAGGCACCAATAACCAGAACCACTCTCTGAGCCCACAGTGTTGGGGAGTATTGTTTAAACCCTAAAACACACACACAAACTGCCTTCCTGTTCATACAGTTGCACACAAACCTCCAGTATGTATGACACCCCCCAGCCCCACTGCACTTTGAGTGGTCTTTTTGCTCTCTTGCACCTACTGCAATGGCACAAACAAAGGTTCTTATAGCCTTATCATTGCCACACATGCCGTTCTTTGGGCTTAAAAGGTTGCATTGGCAAAGACTTAAAACCTAACACAAGATTTCTAAAGTAATCGAGCCCTCTCTACGCCTCTATGCACCCAAGAGCAGTGACTGATTATCTTGTAGACATTAATGAAACTCAACCTCTCGCATTTACGGCATAGCAGCCTCATCTTGAGGGTACCACTCTTGGAGCTTAGAGAGAATTCAGCGTCAACTCCCCCTTTGCTCTCCAGCCAAGTTATCCAGTGCTCAGTGCACCATTCAAAGCTTTCTTCCTCCCTTTTTCAGGGTATGTAATGACTATTTGCTACAGACTGATATACAGTAAAAATGTTTAAAAACAGTGCTTTTCTGTCTGTTTTTATTGAACTTTTTTGTTACTTAAATTTTTTGTTCACATTATATCATTTTTGGTTGACCTCTATCCCTGTATGATCATATTAAAATATAACCAGACATTTGGAGTCCTCACTTTTTTTGTAATCTTTATAATCCCTCTTAACTTTCTTTTATACTTTTTTTTTTGTTTTGTTTCTTTGTATTCAGTTGCATTTTTATCTACCACTACTATTACAAATGAATATGCACAGTAACACCCATGCCAATAGGAGTGGGAAGAGTCTTTAGGAAGTGTGTTACCTACAATCAAATCAGGTTTGAACTATCCACCCCTCGCCTTTAAAGAGTTTCCTTCGTGTGAAAATCTCCTTTATCGCATGTCTGTGTAATTGACCGAAATTGCTCTCTTGGTGTGCCATTGTTGATTGACAGTTGCCACTTCTAACCTGTATCAAAGCCAAATCACTTGAGGCACACAGTGGTGTTTTCTGTAGGTTATATGTGTCATGGTCTGATATTCGCACTCTAGAAACCTCTCTCAAATCCTGGACTGCAGAATGGACTCCTCTTCCACACCTGACATTATTTCAGAAGACTTGAGGCAAATCATATCCTCAAGAACCCAAACAAGAGTTTCAGTAACATCCATCATTCACCTGCTGGTGGCAAATGCTATGTCTGTATGCAACCTGGTGTCTGCTCTGTTCTTTTGTCTGAGTTTACCAAGGGAGTTGTTTCTGATTTAACTGTCTTATTTCTCTCTGAGGTGAAGGTGGTGGTTGTGGGCAGGGGTTGGGTGGGGAATACTAAGGGCTTACTGTAGCATCTCTAAGTTCCTTGGGCAAGGGCGGGAAGGGGTGATGTGTGGGTTTGCGTTCAGTGTGTTATTTACAAAAGTGATTGTAATGTTTTGTATTGTTGTGTAGGAAAAGTGTTATGTATGCATATTTTCAATAAAGCATTCAGGGTTTTGAAAATAAATGGCCTATTGAAGTTTGATGGGGCAGGAGATTGTGATGGCTACCCATGAGATGCCACCCCCCCACCGATAGTTGTGCAGATCCAGTTACCTAAATCATTGTACTTGGCAAAGCATGTGTCACGTGGTCACTGGTGGAAAACATTAAGTTGAATTTCTGTCAAAATTCCATTTTGTATTAAGTCATGATTTCTAAATGTCTTGAAAGCAATGTCTGGGGCCAGACCATCTGGTAAGAGGCAATCTTCAATGCCAAAATTAGGAATAATGAGAACAATTGCCAATAAAGCGACAATATTTTGAGTAAGCCTTGTTGTCGGCCGTACATTTCTATAGATAACTTGTCATTTACTTGAAAAAGTGGGTAAACAAGGCATGGGTGCAGGTAAAATGTGAGAACATTTGCTTTGGAGACCCAAAATGTCCAACAATAAAAGTATAAATAACACATTTCAAACCTAATCAACTGCATATCTGGCTGTTTGCAGATCTCAGGAGTGTTTTGAAATGAAAACTTTTAAAAAACCTGCAATGAATGATATTATAATAAAAAGAAGCAGGATGAAATACAATTTAACGGTATGACAGGTTCAAAAAACTATTGTATTATTTCTGCATTTTTTATTGGTATATATTATGTCTAATATATACCCATTGAACTCTATGGGTCTCCACAAATCTGCAACATGAGACTGACTGCGCCACCTTGTGGTATATTTCAAAGTCCAGTCATCTTCTAACATCATGATACACTTTAGCCATCATTTTGCCATCTATCAGAATAACTAACACCTTAGCGCTTTTTATTCACCCATTTATTTAGAAATAGAAAGACCTGGGATGCAAATAGAAAAACTTGTCATTGACAGCAGTTTACTCTCACTACCTTATATAGGGCAATAAAAACAAACAGGACATCTGGTAATAAAAGATAAAATTATCATGTTGAAAATATTTTTCAAAGTAAATCTAGGAATTAATAACATTTGTACACAGCCTATAGTCCCATACTTCAGTCCACTCAGATCAAACCTTTATTCCAATTGAGTACAGCCTTTTTTTTTGTTTTGTTTGTTTGTTTTTTACCAGGCTTTAGATTTTTTTGAATTCAGGAACCTCCAGAATGAGGCACAGAATGGAAAAATGAATTTTCCTTTACAGAAGAAGAGATGCTTTTTTCACGACAAATGAAAAACAAATATTAATAGATAGTAATGTGATCGTTAGAGCTGCAGGTTCTTGACTGACAGTGGTTGGGATGACTTAAATAACATCCTAACGACATATATTTGTATTATTGTTGTTGTCATTATTATTATTGTTATTGTTATTGTTATAGATCTATCTATCTATCTATCTATCTATCTATCTATCTATCTATACAACACAAGTGTCATCCTTCATAGAAACACATGAGCTTTGGGTTTGTTTTGTTGGTATAGAAAGGGGAGGGGCTTGTACCGAACGTCACTCTGCCCCGCCCACTGCCCATCTCTCTCTCTTTCTGCCTCACCGACTGGTCCAGTGTGTCGAAGCCGAGGACAGAGCTCCACCGAGGGGTCTAACAGGCTGTCAACCGAGCTCCCACGGCAGTCATGGCGGCGCCGTTAGCCCACTTCGACGAGGACTGGCAGGACTTTAACGAATTTAAGCCGTCCTCGGAGTCGGCCGACCAGTTGGACCAGCTGAACTCAAATGTGGGTGATTCGTCGTCGGGCCTAGACGATTTCTCAGACCTGGACAACAGTTTCTCTGGGGAGATCTGCAGCTTCAAATCGATGGAGGACCTCGTCCACGACTTCGACGAGAAGCTGACAGTGTGTTTCCGAAACTACAACACCACGACAGAAAACATAGCTCCGATTAAACCTATCTCAGAGGATAATTACTTGAAAGACGACGAGTGAGTGTGAATTTTATGCGGGCTTTATTTACGCTTAACTTTTAATCTCTTAGCTAGCTAGCCGCTTTAGCCTCACCGGGCTAACCTAACGTTTATTTTACCCCGGGAGAGTGAGGGGGGGTCTTAGCTTAGCTTTAATCGGTGTCGAGCAAAGTTTACTCAGCTGGTACATGTTTGGGGAAGGAAGAATACACTTTCTTCCGTATTATAACTGTGTTTCACTGGTGTCGTTATTTGGTTCACTGTGACTCCTAAATCTAGGTTAACATTCAGAAATTGGAAGTAACGTGCAAATCACAAATACAACGTGTTAACATATTTAGACTGTCTGGTCCATTCATGTATTAATCTTAAATTTACATTTACACGTCTGCGTTTGTGTTAGTGAGGTGTGAGGTGGCTCTGGTAGTAGAGTTTTTTTTTTGGGGTCATGCCACGTTACCAGTACTTTCGTATTTCGTGCTAGATCGGTGGGTGTGAGCTATTAAACCACTGATCCATTGGTGTATATTGAGAGTAACTGACTCGTTATGTTGGATGTGTCATGTCATGGTTACATGCACTCACTGTAGTCTTTAAGATTATACTACTGGCATCTTGCACCATCTTAACATCCCTTGTTATCTAAGTCGTATGTGCTCAGCAGCTTCTATGTCATAGACGCACAAATGTCACAACTAGATTCACAGCCACCAGTCCCATCAATCCCACGCTGAGCGTAGACATCATCATAACTGCAGAGCTGCATGAATCACCCTCCTCTTGTCTTATGCATCCAACATCACACCACTGTGAAACTGTTCAATCTGCTCATGTATGCAAGCTTCCCCTGCTCTATCACACTTCTACACATAAGTGTTTCCATAGTTGAATAATAGACTTGATTAAACTTGAATGTTGAACGTGGAATTTTATCTAATCTAATGACCTGAGACATAGAATATGCACAGTGGGTCTTAAAGTCTGAGACCACTGAATGATAAGTGGTCGCAGACATCTGGACCCCATGTTAAATTGTGCTGCTCTGAAATGTACATAATTTACATACATTCACATGCCAAGAATATTGATTGACAAGACAAACAGACATGTCAGTCCATTTTTACTTTGAAATACAGTGGTTTAGGGCTACAACCAATGGTCATTTAAACCATTAGCTTTCAAGCAACTATAGTCTATCAGCAGAATATGAAATAACAGCTATTGTGATAATTGATCAGTTGTTATCTAGTGAAACCAGTTTCTGATTTCAGCTTCTTAAATGTAAGAATTTGCTGCTTGCTGTGTTTATCTGTTTTTCTTTTTTACATCATTGTAAAGTGATTAAACCATTAGCTTTCAAGCAACTGTTGGTAAGAAAAACAAGCATTTTTGCAGATATCGTCTTGGATGCTGGTAATGTCCATTTTTCATGATTCACAGACCAAAGGACTGACAAAGAAGGAAATATCATCATTTCAGCTCCATTTGAATAACCTTCTTGTTATTTTCTCAGTTCAATAAATTGAATTTTAGTGTCTCTAAAATGCCCCAAATCTGTTAAAAATGCCCTTCACATTTTTCTAAAGTTTGAGGTAATGTCTTCAGTTTCCTTATTTTGCTCCACAAATAGACTAAAATCAGGACATGTTGAGTTTACTACTGCATTTGATGATGAAGAAAGCAGCAAATTATCAGACTTGGCAAACAATTGCATGCTCAGTATTTTTGCTTGCAATATGATTATAATAACTGATAATTTGTTATCAAAATTGTTGCAGATTACTTTACTGCCGGATGAACAACTTCAGCTCTACAAGGGTCTGAGCTAGCTGGTGTGTTAATATAATGCTAGCTAATTAACATTGAAACTAATATTAGGTAAATTTAGTAGTTATCTCAGCTGGTAAATTGGACTGAGGACTGACTGGCCTGGAAGAAATCCTCAGTAGCATTGATGTCACATTTTTACTTAGATATTGTGTTATTTAACCATAGCCTTGTCTCAAACATATGAACATTCATGTATCATGGAGGGTTTGTAGTAACAGTTAATGAGGCTCTAAATGTCTAAAGGAATTTAGGAGGGCTTGTCAGACAAGAGGGAAACTTCTATGGTTGTTATAGGTGAAGAAACAGGGGAAGGGGGAAATGTAATAATTGGACAGCAGCCTGGTGAAGCCCAAAGAGCAGTGCCAGGCTCAGTGAGAGTCTTTTCTGGATGACTGAGCTTTTGCTTGACGTGCCTGGGTGCTTAACAAGTTCTCCAGTAAAACCACGTCTGAGACGAACAACAGGGATGACAAGGAGGACGTGTGTTTCACTTAGTATGTACAGAGAGAGCAAAATGTGTTTCTGTTAAAGCCAAGTCGTGCATGCAAATGATATATTTGCCCATTTGTGCAAGATAAAACATCTGCATAAAAGTGTTTGAGCAAGTAATTCAGAAAAATTGGCACAGAGTTGAAGTAGAAACAAATAAATTGGTTCTTGGAAATCTGGACTAGGCTTGTTTTTTGAAATGCAAATGCTCTCAGTGAAACTGAAGCGAATGGTGCCTTTTGGCATACACTCACGTGCCCGAGACAGTGACATTGCTTGCGGCACAAAAGATATTTCCTGCCAGCCTTTGCCCTATTTAGAACAATCCAACAGCCCCCTACTCTCCAAGCAGAGCATGAGCACTTCAGGGAGAAACATGCAAGTTACATAAACACTGTGTGTTTGTGCGTGTGCGTGAGAGAGAGAGAGGCTATGACGATGCAGAGCCACTCTGACACATGGGTTCACAGCATCCATCCTCCCTCTGCTCGCAGCAGTCAGGGCCAGGAATAAAAACACAGTGACTTGCAAGTGCACGTGAATTTATATCCTGCACCGACTCAATGTTCTGTCAGAGTGTTTGAAAAACATGCACAATGCCTGCAGTTGTTTGTGTTTTTCTGCCACATGAAGGGACAGATTCATATAGGTTTTATAAAACTGTACATAACCTTTGATGACTTCTCCAACTCTGCTCATCCTGAATAAAATGAAATTAATGAGGCTTTGATAAATTAGCTGGTTACTGCCCACTTGAGTTACTAACACAAGCTGAGTGTTGAATGACAGACTAGATGTACATAATTGTACACATTTAACAAGGTGCTTAAATATGTTTTGGCAGAGATGATGGTGGCTGAGTATTTAACAGTTGAACAATAAACTTGTTATGTTTATCAGGCTCTACTGCACCATCTGCCCAGCTGTGATATCTTCTCTGCCAGGTTTCATTCTGCACACTATAGTAAACAATCAACAGCCTGTTGGTATAATGTAATGCAATTTTGTAATTAACTGTATTACCAGCAAATTTAAACAAGTCTCTAATGAACTAGAGTTTTGCAGACAATCAAAGCAGAACTTTTAAGGTCGAACTACCATACATGTGTCTGTGTCATTAATTCATTAGTGAGTTGTTGCATTCGTCAGTGAATTCAGGTGTCTGCTGTGAGATGCAGCAGGAGAATAGTGAAGTAGTGAGGGTGGTGGCTGGAGATGAGGTTGTAACACTGCCAAGTAATGCTGTGTCACAGTTAAAAGGGAAGGAAACAGGGTTTTTTCTTATAGTCTGAGCTGAAAGAGCTTCACCAGTCTCCTGCTCTTTGCTCCAAACTTTATTGTGTCCATAATAAAAGCATGTTATTCTCCAAAACTAATGGAATCATGTATCTTTCTTATAGAGTATGGAACGCTCTGACAGATAACTATGGCAATGTGATGCCTGTGGACTGGAAGACATCGCACACTCGCTCCCTACACCTGCCCACCCTCAACCTCACGGAGCATGAGGTACCACAGACACACAACACCAAGGCTACATTTCCATAAATCTGCACATTTTTAGTGTTACCCTCCTGAAGAAAAGTCGAGACACAGCGTGTAAGCAGTTTGCTCTTCAATCTGCTTAACCACCTGTTTGTCGCCTCATCCAAGTTCTTTCTCCTTCTGTCCTTTAAATCTCTGCCTCCCCTACTTCCCCCGACACAGAAGTTGGATAACCAGTCTCTGGATCTGTCGGATGACGAGGAGCTGAGGGAACAGATGGATATGCACTCAATCATCGTCTCCTGCATCACCGATGAGCCGCTCTTCACAGCTGAACAGGTGATATATTCACACACATACGTTTGCACAAATGCAGTAGTGTTTTGTATATTTTATATCCACATAGCTGTTATGTTATATACAATAAATAAATACACTTAATACTCCACCTTTTAGACTGTGTGACTGACAGATTTTGGGGTCAAAAAATCACAAGTCTTGTGTAATGTTACATTTCAAAATAAGGTACTAATTCTTCTTCTACTCCTGTTTTATTTATCTGAGCTACTTTGTTTTTGTGCTGAAGGACTTGAATGTCTGCACCAAACACTGCTAGAATATGCTCAATTACTGGCTCTCGCTACAAAGAAGTCAAGCTGTGACAAAGAGGCTGACAAATCAACACTGTAGGATCATGATTTAAAATTGTATTTGGATAGACTTTATGTAAGAAGCCTAAGTAATTACTCTAAAATCTGTCCTGTTTGTGCACTAACATTGTGAGTATTTATCTATATCCATAAAGTTGTGCATTTCAGCTCAGTTTTTCATCCTCCTTCACAAACACAAAACAACACAACAAACACAAATGAAGCCAATCTCACATTCTGGCTGGCAGCTTCTCTTTCTGGAAAGCTTTAAAACTGTTTTCTTGATCACACGATGAGCTAATATTCTTCTGATAGGCAAACTACAAACGGTCTGAGCTGAGTAGAACCAAAATAGCAATGCAGTAGAATAAATGTTTAGCTACCTGAAGCTGTTGTGTCATCTGATATCTCTAACAAACTCCTGTCCTGAATTAGTGCACATACATTTGGTTTGACTGGACCCCTCCCTGATGTTCTCCATGTGTCTGATGCAAACATCAGCTCAGGGGGAGACCTGCTGGTCACCATCCCTAATCTTGTGTCTGTCAGAGTGAGTGTCACAGCAGCTGAGTTCTCCCCTCTTTGTTGTAATGAAACAAGAGTGACTGAGATAACACAAAACCCTGCCAAGGGAACCAGTACCTGAACATGTATTTTGTGCGTGTCTATGTTTTTGTGGTGTTGTCTAGGTGATAGAGGAGATAGAAGAGATGATGCAAGAGTCTCCTGATCCAGAGGATGATGAGAGTCCCTCCCAGTCCGACCTGTCCATGCTCTCCCAGGACCTCCACGCTCTGAAACGCTCCGGCTCCAACACCAGCTACGAGGACCGTGAGTGCCACTATGGTTATGCACATTTACAGTGGAGAGAATGAAAAATGGTGCTCACAACCCTTTGAATGCCATTGGGTTGTGAATTTATTCACTCTCCGCTGCCACTCGACAGCTCTCTAAATCATTTAATGAAGTGTAATAGGTCAGACAGTGCAGTACATGAAGAAACAGCTACACACATGTAATACCATTCTTATATAATGTTAAACAAATACAATGAGACAGCAGTTGTGTTATCATCCTAATGTGTTATATAATCAACAGGATATATTTGGCTTGAACCCTATTTCTAATGCTGGAGATGTGTCGACTGAGTGGCTGCATCCAGTTTTACCTTCAGGCTGTAGATTTTGTCTCAGATATCTATATTTATTAACTGCAGCGTGTGGTGTTTTTTTTACATATTAAACAGCTCCTAATGAGTGTCACAATATTTATACTAAGCCACTTACTCTCAGTTGGAGAAATAAGAAAATATCAAGATACACCCGATATTGCCAAGACCTAATTCCACATCACTTTACTGGTGTAATATTATGTACTTTGCATTTTAAATGTATTTAAATGATTTACAAGTTGCGTAGTTTGTAGCACAAGATTATGCCTGAACTGAACAAGAACATTTAGTCTTGAATGGATAATAGACAGTTTTCATCTTTCAACTTCAAATGCCTGTATCTTAGTTACATTAGCTAAAGGTTCTATTGGAAGCTGTTATATGAATATAATCTTTAACATCATAATTATAGTAGTATAACTTGAATAAACTATCAAGGTACTATTCATTATCAACGCTTACATGCTTCCAAACAAACCCATACACAAAAACAAATGCATAAATGAGCAACACATCACCGGTAATGTCTCTATACACCACCCTCAGGGCTGCGCCAGCTGTCTGTGCCTGAACTGACCGAGACTCTGGAGGAAGTTGAAACTGCCATTCGCCGCTACAGTGAAGAGCTGATCCAGGCTCTGGCCCTGCGAGATGAACTGGACTACGAGAAGGAGGTACTTTGATTTTTTTTAATTATTTTTTTTATCTTTAAAATGTGTTTTATTTTTGAAAAGCTGAGCACCAAGTCAGAACTGACCAGATTATTGACAACATTCAGGTATAGTAAGTCAGACTGTTATTAAGGTTATGCTTCACTATAAAAAAGCTTCCAAATAATTGAAATTGGGCCAAATGAGCATCTGGGCTCACGGAATCACAGATTCATTTTTACAATGTAATTTGTGACTGTCATGGCTCTGTTTATAGTGGATTTGAGAGACTCTGCTATCAATTATCTACTTCACAGTAGATAAAAATAGATTTAGCTGGACATGTATAAATAAAGTAATGGAAAAAGTGAGTTGTCCTAAATAAAATAAATGAAATGAGTTCTGTCTAACAAAAAAACAAAAAATAGGTGAAGAACAGCTTCATCTCACTGCTGATCGACGTACAGAACAGACAGAAGGAGCACCGCGAACTGCTGCGCAAGAAGAAGAAAATCAGAAGTACGACAACAACCGGGCCCAACGGCCAGAGGACAGCCAGCACACACATACCAGGCACAGTGAGTCATGAACAAAGACAAACATTTCTGTCCTGTATGCATGATGAGAATGATGACTCGTGAAGCAGACACATGTATACACAGCCACACACTTGTGTGTATTATAAGTGGAAAAGCACAATGCAAAATGTGACAGTTTGCATGGGGAAGCTGCTTTTATTCTAGCATTAGGGGTTTGTGCCAAACCTTTTCCATCTGCTCCCTTATATACTCTGTAGAAACCTCCTCAGCTCTCTTTACTCTTTTTCCTCCTTGCTCTCACTCCTTGTAGCTCCTCACTTTGGAGGGACTCTCCAATGTCATTCAAAATGGTCTCCGTCAAACTTTTGGCAACACAGGAGGGGACAAACAGGTGCCCCCACTCTTTCTTTCCACTGCAGATATTTCTGTGCTGTTTTATTTTTACCACTCTTTTTTCCTCTGTGGCATGTTTTTGTCCACCGCTGGCGTTTGGTGTCATTTTTTACTGCCATTTCTTTTGCCTGTCTCTTCTTTGTGGTTGATTTTTGTTCTCTCTCTTTTTCTCCGCTTACATCATTTTTCTGTTTTTTAATAGCTTGATTTCAACAAAGAATTACTCAATCATCCATCATTTTAATTTGCAGCTTTTACTGTGGTGTAATCTCACTGTTCCTTTGTTTTAAGCCAAGAAGACACTGTTGCATAATCACTGCTTTTTTTGTAACACATCAGTAAACATTTGCTCTGAAAGGTTAAAACCTTACCTGCAGTTACACATGAATGGCCTCACTCGCCATATGTTCACATGGTGTTCATGACAAACAACATATTTTGATTTGAAGATTAATAAAGTAATGAAAGTATTAAGTAACTGTACACACACACACACACAGTTGTGAAAGTGTATCTTACATGATCGTTTCCTCTCAGTACCTGACCACAGTAATCCCTTATGAGAAGAAATCCGGCTCCCCATCAGTAGAGGACCTCCAGATCCTCACAAAGAGTAAGTGTACCGGCACAAAAACACACACACACACACATAATGGCAAAATGAGATGCGGCTTTCTCCTTGGTTTGTTTGTTCTGAAGCCATGAGCATTATTTTCTCTTTTTTGCCCCAGTGTGTGTTTTTGTTTTCAAAATGTAATACTCTCTCTCTCTCTCTCTCTCTCTCTCTCTCTCTCTCTCTCTCTCTCTCTCTCTCTCTCTCTCTCTCTCTCTCTCTCTCTCTCTCTCTCTCTCTCTCTCTCTCTCTCTCTCTCTCTCTCTCTGCTAGTCCTCCATGCCATGAGGGATGACAGTGAGAAGGTACCTGCCCTGCTAACAGACTACATCCTCAAAGGTAAACGCACTTTCTATACTTCAGCGTCAAGGAGAAAATAGCAACTGCAGTCATGTCGAGGAAGTTTGTTGCACCAACAACCAACAGGAGTGCAACTAATTTGTTTCAAATAATGTGCCAAAGGGGACTTTTATATAGAGTTGTGTGTCACAGCCAGGGGACTTTTGATTTCGCTCATTCCCCATGACATTTGCACACCCTGTCCCCCTTTGCTCACCCTTAGGCTGAAAGTACAAAATTCATTTGTCTGTTTTCAGGGTAGCTGATAATAGAGAAACAGTCTGACAAAGAAAAGAAAACACTGTTAATTTCATGGGAGGGAGAAATGCTTTTCTTGCCACCCTTCACTGTTGACCGTGTACCTTCCTTGTCTCTCATCTGTGCTGCATTGTCCTTTGGGTAGCTCTGGTATGAGAGCAGTGGAAACTGAGGTTTGTGAGGCACTGACACAATAACACAGGTTCTTCACCTTCAGCCTTTTCAAACACCCCCTTTTCTCTTTCTCTCACTCTGTGTAGTAGCACTTTCTCCCCTCAAAGCAGCAGCCTTCCCTCACTCACTCTTCGCTGTAGCGCCTGTTGTGCTGTGCAGTTCTTACCGCTGCACTACACCCGCCTTCAAACACCCAAAGCACACGTTTACCCTTTACTGCAAGCTTGTAGTTGCAGCTGTTCACATGATTGCTTCTCATCTGTAGCTACTGTTTCCTCTTTTCTCAACCCACATTTCTCCCTCTGGTAGTTGCTCTTCCATTCTTTGTAGCTCTAACAGATCTGCCAGAACAGCATTGATGATTAACTTATCTCTTTTTGTCTCCACAGTTCTTTGTCCCACGTAAAGCCAAAGGCGAAGCCTTGTGTTTCCAGGACCTTCCACTGGACCACCAGATGAGGGTTCTGGTAATCTGGATGATACCAGATAATGGATTAAAATCCAAACCTTCCTCCCCATTTTTCTCAACATAGACTTTCTTTCCTTGTGGCATTTTTTACTCTGCCATTGTTATTCCTAAGATTTTAATTCTAGATATAACTCCTTGGTCTGTATAGTTAATCTTTAACGTTTTATTGCCTGAGTTCTACAGCCCTGTATATCCTGAATGCATGATGAACAGTGTTAGTCTGAACACCTCACTTCCTGATTTGCCAGTGGCTCTTGAATGGTAAAGGGTCAGGGAAATAACAAGGTGTTTCTTTATTCTGTGGGCTTCATCAGCAGGCCTCCGTGAGGGAAATGCAGTCCAATCTGTTTTGTAAACTGAATGCATTTGCATCTGAGTAGTTCAAGCCTGACAGGAAAACAAATCCTGGCTGAACGAGCCGTGGTATCGAGTATAAATCCTGTAGATCCTGTTTGGAAACCTTTGCTGAGGTTGAAAACCCTGCTTGCAAAAGGTTTAAATGATCAAACCCTTTATTTTAAATATACAAATTTGTAGGCTCACCTGTCTTTGCATGTTTTGAGTTTACGCTCAATATTAGCTGTTAATATAAATGTTAAAATGAAATATTTTGTATACGATTAAGTGAAATTGCACAGTTTTGGGAACTTTTCACTTTTTGAAAAAGGGAAAAAAGGTGAAATGACTTAGGAAAGTAATAGCTGAATGAACAAACATGTAAAGCATATTTTTGAATAAGGAGTTGTTTTTAGTAAGACGAGGGACTTGCCGGTAGCCACTTTTGTGACCACGTTTCAAAATCATTTTGTAAATGCTGTCCATCGACCTCTGAGCCCTCAAGTTGTGACCCCATCCCCAACAACTTTATCACTTTCCCAGGATTCTGCTGATACTTCATGCATTAAATTTTTCCATCAGTAGAAAAGGACCTATCTGGCCATGCTGTAGTAGATCATGTAGTTAAGATTATGTCGGATCTGACAATTGTGTAGTTATGTTTCTAGTATAAGCTGTGGGTTTTCTTTACCTGTTGACCCTTTAACTGTCGTGTAAATTTTAGGGACTTTGTGGTAGCACTTTAGTCTGTCAGTGATCTGTTGTGGTGGAATATGTCATGGATGTACTTAAGAGTATGTCTCACGTGATTAGTGTTAGATGAAGCTTAGAAACTAGCGGATATCTGTAATGAAAACGTGTCCCGTGACATTTGTCATGATGTATCCTCTTCCATCTACTCACCTCATCAGTTAGCATGAGTATGAGATTTTTAACAGCCTTAAAGGGGCACTCCACTGATTTTACATATTGCAGTCAGTTTGTGTGTCACCAGGAGCGCTATACAGCTTTATCAACATGTGGGGAAAAAAGCCGATAAGACGAATAAGATGATGATGTCGTAGTGATGTCATCAGGGTTATTTTGAGACTGCAAATTTATAACGGAAAGTTTGTTGAAAACTCATGGCACCGAGTTTGAAAGGTGTTGATGCAAGCAGAGAGGGTCTAACAAAAGATGAGAACTGAAGAATTAATACCAGGGACTAAAAGTCATGATATCTCAGTGTGGGCCTCATTGTTTTTGGCCATGCTGTTTTTGTTTTTTTTTTTTCTGTGTATGGCAAGTCTCCCAGCTTTATAGCAGTGCAGTATTAAATCACTGGAGCACCCCTTTTTAAAACCACGCAACACCAATCTAACACCACACTTCATGGTACACTAACCTTCAGATCACCAGCTACTACAGGTGCACCACACACTGTCAGATCAGGTGTAGTCTAGCTCTCAGGTACGATCATCAGTGTTAGGTTTAAAAATCTCCTTCTGAAAAGTACCGACATTCCTGAATCTGTGTATGTTTCCGACAGCGTTTTAACAGCTAGACTTGCTGCTCTTTTATCTTTCCAGACTATAAATCTCACTTTAAATATCTGGACGAGCAGGTAAAGGAAATCATGGTAGCCTCTTGACTAAATCAGGGTAGCATTACAGATATTGATTATGTCTCTTTTTTTTTTTAATGCAATTTTAAAAGTCCTAGACTCTGCCTAGTAGTAACAGTAGTAGGTGTAGCTAGCAACTCAATAGCACATAGGAAGGCCTCTCAGTAGCATCTGCTTGCTAGCAGTGTGTTGAAGATAATGTCGATGCATTTGTAACATCTAGAATCACATTTAAGCTTATTAGAAAATCAGTGGTCGATGAAGAGAAGGTGAAACTCTTGAAAAAGGAATTTACCTTTACAGGTTAAAATGTGAAGCATGACTTTCATGCTTGCAGCCAGAAGAACAGGGTGTAAGAGGAAGAAAAGGGGGTGCAATAAAGGTTGTGTGATGTTGGAGAAGGTTGCACAAAGGTTTGCTTAAATATGAGGGGTCCATTTATTATTTTGTAAAGGATGTTAAAAACTCATAGTGCTATATTTAGCCATTTATATGTACTGTTGCCAGGGTTGAAAACATTCACAACCCAGCATGTGCTGCATGCACTTTTAATGCTGAAAAACGTTTCTAATTATGACTCATTTATTTGTTTACAAGACATCGTAATATCACACTAAAGGGACAAGTGCATGTTGCAGTGAAATTCAGAAAACCTTCAAACAAATTAACAAAATAAAAAACAAAAAAACAAAACTCCGGAGGAAAAACTCCACAGGGCTCGTGGCAGTGACGCACAAGCGATTTTAAGAAAACATCCCTCAGCTGATCATAATCTGGTAAATCAAATGGTTACAACAACAACTGTAAATTAATCTTTTGTTGTATAATGAAATGGTTTTGGTTTCACTGAAGGATCTCGTCTCAGGCCAGAGCCCCTCATCTGGTCTCTTTTTAGCAGACATATCAGTGTAACTACAATTTAGAGATTTATATTTATATATGTAGAACAAAACAAGAAACAAAAAAGAGGCTGCCTTTGTAAATGCCTGAAAAGTTTTTGTACATTAAACCAATTTCTTTTTGTTTTTAAATGCAATATAATTCCCCAGTTTGGGGTTTTATGTTTACTCTCTCATGTGGTACTGCAGTATATTAATTTATTATGTAAATGTTCATTTTGTAACCATATTATTGACTGTAATGGTACAAGTGTTTGTGCCCACATTGCATTGCAACTCATTTCAAAATAAATTAATATGTGAAGACTTGAATGTGGTTT
Source organism: Rachycentron canadum (assembly GCA_038496675.1). Taxonomy (NCBI): domain Eukaryota; kingdom Metazoa; phylum Chordata; class Actinopteri; order Carangiformes; family Rachycentridae; genus Rachycentron; species Rachycentron canadum. The sequence goes on from CM076665.1 coordinate 9,464,609, forward strand.
TGGGTTTACCACTCATTCATATTAGAAAATTACCTGGAGAAAAAAAAAAAAAAAACTCAGCACAGTATTTGCTAACCTAATATGTTCCACCTTATCGTTTTGGATGCCCTTTGTTTGGGGAGGAGATGGTTTTCTGTCTGTTCTGTCTGTGTGCATAGTCTTCTCAGTTCTTACAAGCTAACAACTCAATGGCACCTGCCAGCCGCATCCACAAGACTGATTCAGGTTTCAGTCGGTGTAAATTCACAACAGAGTTAGTTATTCCATCACCAAAAAGCACCTAAAGATGTGAACAAAATAACTGATAATGATCATGTATGTAAAATTAAAAAAAAAAAAAAATTAAAAACATCACCAGATAAAAGCACTCAAGGGAAAATAATGGAAAGAGCTAAAACAGGTATTTATATTTTGCTGCATCCCCATACAGAATCTTTGGTTTCCTTTGTTTTTTTCTCAGTGTCAGAGAGTCCGTATTCAAACATGCTGTATTATTTCAAACTTGTTTTCTTCCTGAAGACTTTTCCACAAAATCAGCTGCTTCCTCTTTCCACCCAGTAGGAAAGGTTTATTGTCCATTAGTGTTGAAATCTCAGCTTCACTCTTTCTTCATCTGTTCACTCTTCTTTCTTCTCTCAGTTGCCTCAGTTTCTCCAACAGCCTCACTGGAATCACATTGAGTTTCTCTTCCTTCGTTTTTCATTGTTGAAGAGAAGAAGAAACCACGGCTGACGCCTGAACGGTTCTTAATCAGCTGCAGTGACAGTTTTGAAGGAAACGAGGTGGATTTTATATCCTGTCGGGTTCAAAGGTCGCCCTCAGGTCACAGGTTGGTGTCAGTGAACATGGTGTGCTCCTTCCTCACGGTGCTGAAACCTTTGATGGTGTCGACAAATTCCTCGTCATCCATAAACTATAAGAGAAGAATGGAGCTTGTTAAATGGACAATAGGAGATGGAACCAAATTTTTTGCTTGTTTTATGGGTCTTTCTATGCCTGTGTAAATTCTCCCACCTATGTATCGATATATTGGTGCACAGATGTGAAATCAGGACATATTGTGAAGTACTGCAGCCTGTAGCTGTAACACATTTCATGGGGTATCTCACCATCCCACTGTCATGGCCTGAGATGTTTGGGTCCCACGCTTCATCATCTCCAGTGAGGGACTTGCCGTCCATCACCTGGCTGACGCTGCGTCTCAGAGAGTTCACGCTGAGGATCCCAAGCTCACCCTGCGGAGGGTCCTCTTCAGTCGGCTCACATTTGGCTTCTGCCAATTCCTGGTAAGACAAAAAAAAAAATGAAGCCTGAACATATTAGGCACACGTACAGCAAAACTGGTGTTGGTGTGAGTTTATGAGTTCACTGAGATTTACCTCTATCTTCATTGTGAAGCCCTTGAGTGTTACACTGTTGGAGAAGCCTGTTGTGTCGGGCACAGTGTCAAACTGAGGGAGACATACAACTCAATTTACAATCTCTTGCACTGTAAAAGTTAATTCTGCCTCAAATGCCCTATAGTTAACATACATCATCCCTTAATACTAGTGAATAGTGAACACAATGGTGCATAAGGGAAACATGCATAACCAATTAAAGACAGTGAACACAGTAAATAGTGATTGGTAAATATCTCAGGGTAAATCTTCCCCCACCAGAACAGAGTTGCTGGGTGGATAAACAGCCATGGGGCTCCTCTTCTGCAGGGGCAGGGCCACGAGCGGGGGTCTCTCTCGGGTGAAGGGGGGTTTGTTCAGGGCCTGGTGTAGGATGAGGAGAGGGAAAGAGAGAAACAGATTGAGTTTTTTTTTTTTTTAAAGAAGTGGGCAGATTTGAAGTGGGTTTTTTTTTTCAGCTTTCTGTTTGCTCCGCAGTCACATCAAATGTGACGTCACACCTCAGTTCAGTATTATCAGACTGAACCAAACACTCAACAGGAAATGATTCCTCCGATGAGAACCATGCTGATGAAACTAACTCTGGACGTGTTCATTTTGACCAGATGACACATGCAACATTTATTTGTTGAATATTTATTGAAAAAATAGATTTTGAATATATGAAAGTAATTTGTTTTAAATAAGCTATTTTTTACATATTGTCCTGACTTTTATGTAAATGGTTTAAAATTACTTAGTTTGAATCATTGTGGTGTGATGATCAGCATGTGTCAAGGTCACATTGACACAACAGTTTGCTTTCATATTTTTAGCTAAAAACAGGGAATGTGGGGGAAAAACAGTACAGAACAATAATTGCTCATTTTAATGTGTGACAAAGTTATTTTGGGAACTATTTTGCCAGCCTCTCGTGGTCGTATTGTACATTTGCCTGGTCTGTTCATCATAAGCAATAAAACAGATAAATTGTGCCTATTTTGACTCAAAGTAAGCCTCGTATGTTGCATGACCAAACTACACAACAAACTCAGTATATTAATGCTTATTGAGACAAAGCTAAAAGTTAATTAAGAAAATTTGATATATTTTTAATACCTTGTAACTGTCCTCAGAGTTGGGGTCAGTTAAAATGCATTCGACTGAATATTGTGACAGTTAATGTCATATCTTTACGTGGTGTGGGTAATGAGCTGACACATGTGAGTTACATGCAGAAAACTTTGGATGGTCTTGTCCAAAAAGTAAGAGTAACTGAGTGAAACATAGAAAGTGTCCCCAGTCCCATCCACATGATGTGTTGATGCCATTCACAGACAGTGACCTGTGATGTAGGGATGACGTCTGGACCTTCCCTGGCTGTCACCCACAACACACTGTGCACACCAACACAAAATCACTGAGTGCTGTCTCTCACCTTATGAAGCATGACACCTAACACAATGGCCAGCAGCAGCAGGGCGATGCCTGCCATCACTGCAATGAACCACAGCTCCTGGATGACCGGCTTGTCTCCCTGACCTCCCTCTGCCCGCTCACCACCCCCTCCTCCTCCTCCTCCTCCTCCAGGAGGAGTGGGGCTCTGTGAATCTGCAGGGAAGCACATTAACACCTTACAAGTTCACTAGTAATTATTAAATTACGTCACCTTAAAATCATCCAGTCATTGAGATATGTTTTTTATGGATTCAGCAACTGAAAAAAAGGTCTCAGAGGAAATATTCAAATTCATGTATTGTTTCCCTTTAAATGCCATTAATCAATCCACTCCTCTATGGTAGTTTTGCATATAGTCAGATGCCCTTGGATGAGCAACAGGTCAATTTAGATAAACTTCAGGCGCCATTTGAGTCGCTCATCTGAATCAGCAGGTAAATGAGGACGTGTTCTTCTGCTAGAACCACTTTTCCTGTATTTGCGTAGACTTCTCCTTGGCTTACATTTGACAGATACACGTCACAAGTCAACACTGTGAGAAAGAAAGATGATCACACATGTACTGTGGAGGAGATAACAATGTAACTGGAGACATAGTGGCTCATGTGGCCTAGTTTCTAGCCTGCAGATAACGCCACAGTCCATTATTAGCCACTTTTATCCCTTTAGATTTATTTAGATTTCTGTAGTTGTGGATGTTTCAAGAATTTGACTATACACTGTAATTTTGTACGATATATTGGTCGGCTCTGAAGGCCAGTTTGGGTGCCAGTTAGTCAGTATAATAATTCTGCTGTTTCATGCTCCTTCATCATGATCTGGGAAGGCTCTGCAGTCCAGGCTGACAGAGCTTTCAAAAGTCTTTATAGATTTATAGAAAAAGGAAAATGTGGAAGAAGATATAGAAAAATAAAACTGCAAAGAGAAAGAGAGATAGAGAAAGAGTTGTGTGTCCACCCAGAGACTCACCAGTGCTGTGGTCCGTGGTTCAGCCTGTGGCGGAGGTGCTGGCAGCCCCTCACTGTATGAGGCATCGATCAGAAGGGCAAAGACCTGCCAGGCGTTTAGGATCACACCTGTCGCCGCATCAATATTTTACACCTGATACTTTTACTTGCTGACCTCCTCTCTTCTTCAGCACCACACAGACTTGAGAGAAATATTCATGTCTTGTGCACTGCCCCGAGGCTGGTGCTTCCTAGAAAGCATAAGAAAAAAAGTACATTATCTAATATCAGGGCTAGAAGAGCCTCTAACTAACTGCATGCGTGCTCCACCAATCCTCAAAATTCCCATCAACCTTTGCTTTCTTTCAGCAGTGCCATGGTAACAGCCAGGTGTCAGGTTGCAGCTTACCCAAAGAGGCATGGTAGTGGCCATATAACCCCTCTGCACCGTTTGAGTCAGGCCTTCCTCATATTGTAATATCAATGGATGATGATGATGATAATGATGATATGAAACATATAAAGAATGTGACCTATGTCAGCGTAAAGACAGTTCTGTGTGAATCCTGTACAGTACCATGAAGGATACTTATTTCAGCTGCATATTCAGACAAACGGAGGATTTTTCTTCATTAATAATTAATGTCAGATTATAGACAGATGCATTATAGGAGTTTTTATGTCCCATCATCATGATAAATGTTACTAAAGACTGCCATCGCAAAAGGGTTCTCACGTTTGAAGTGTTGAAACGTCTACATCACAGTAATAGTCTGAATGACAGCATTAGATGGTTTGTTAATATTATATATAAGCACACATATAACAATTATGCCTTTTTATATCCGTACACTGCGAGTTAATGACTTCAGGCACCACACACATTGATGGCTTCAAGCAAAAGTACAGTGTTATTCATCACTGAGCTTTGACTTTATGTGAATATGAAGTAACAAATGATATGTGATTAAGGTTTTATTTGTTTTCATTACCTCATTACCTCATCAGCAAAATCAGTCATCTTATAACAAGTCTGGTAAAAGTAAGCAACAGGAAATTTTTTTTCTCGTGCAAACAGCAAACATTACAACTATATATTGGGATGGGATGGGTTGGGTTGCACCAATATGATGGTATTGATGATTAACACATGTATATTTAGCACATATGATAGTTTCATGATGGAAGATCAAGTAAGATGGGTCTTTTGTTAATCACTATGCTTCTGTTCCTTTAGTATGATTTTATCCATTTTTGTTAAGAGACTCTCTTCACCCAGGCCTACAGTCGTATAGGAATTGTGCTAACATTGGTATAATAAGAAACCAACAACCTTAAGCCAAGGATACACATCAAATGTTATATTCATGTATGTCATTTAAAAGTGCAAATATATTTGGCTACATCCTACACTGTTTGAATTTTTTTAATTTGCTTATTTATTTTGTTAATGACAGTAATTTCTGAATCTGATTTTTCCATTGGTTGAGATCTGACCTTGCTCAGAAGGAAAATCATTTTAATAGCAGTTTCTCTAACTTACTTTTTTTTTTTTTTTTTTTACCTAATATGGTCTCCACGTGTTTCTGAACATGACCTGCAGAATACAAGGTTTCCTGTAATGTTCTGTATAACCACATGATGGCACTAAGCATCAGCTGCTGGATTTGTGGTTGCAAGGCAGTGTCCAGTTAAATGAGTCAACAGCAGCAGAGAAGGACTCAGTCTGCCAGTACAGCTGCAGTTAGTCCTCTGTAGCTAGACTGAAAATAAAGTACGCAGACCTCTTTTCTTTCATTTTAGGACATTGCAGCACAGCTCCAGAGAGCTGAAGGCCCTGATGTGAAAAAGTCACCCCTCCTTGCTCGTCGACACATGACCTCTGACTGTATATGTACAGTTGTCCATCTGCAGTGAGGGAATGATTGAGAGTGACAGGCCAGAGGTACAGCAGCAGATATAGCAACATTTTGTCAGGGTGTTCGTGGCAGTGCCGCAGAGACACATAAAACTTTAAAACATGAGCTGTTCGGCAGCAGGTCTGGGAGGATTTCAGGCAGTTGGATCAGGACCAGTTTGAAATATCCTCCTGCTCTGTGGTCATGTTTTCTTCTTCTACCTGAAACCTGCTAAATTAAACAGGAGTCTTCGAGCTGTACTGGACCATAGGGCCTTCCAGATGATAATATTTTAATAAGAAGATGCGCTTCTCACTTAATGTTAACATCTCTCTCCTCTTAAAAATGTCTATTTGTGGTTTCTGAATTTGGATGTTTGACCTTTACTGTGCAGAGTGTTCCACTGTTTTTACCTTCATCTGCTGAAAGGAGGAAGTTTCACCTCAAATGGGAGCAGAAAACAAGTTTGTGTCACTGGAAACAATCATGCTTCAATAAGCAACGAAGAGGGAAACAAAACACACGTCCTTGTTTTGACCAGTTTAATTTATGTGAATAAATGCACATTTACACATCAAGGAACAGATGTAATTTTAGGGAATTTTTAACTTTTTTTTAAAAATACTGGACAGATGTTAACGCTTAATCACAACAAAAAGACATCACAAGAATTATTAAGGTCAACATCACCTCAGTGTGGACTATTATTAAGATGAAACCTTGGGTTATCTGAGTATTAAGGGACATTACCTGAAATAAAACAAGGACAAATTCTAACACTATACGTGGCAAATATGCATATTAGCAACACAATCAGACAAAACAATGACTATTTAACACTTTCTTTAAATATTTAGCCATTGGTCCCCAGTTCCAGACATCACTGTTCTGTATCAAAGGGACCCCACATTAACTAACTGCTCATTTGATTTATTTTTACAGACGAGCTCTCCTCTGTCTAATATCCTAATCAGCATTCATACCTTGCTGTGATGATTCGGGACAATGCTTTTTTATTGAGGAAGTGATCTCACCCTTGAGTGCCAGAATCAGCCTTTTTTACAGCCCATCTCCTCAGGGCCTCATCCATCACCAAGGTGTCCGGGCGACACAGCCGCTAGACACATACTAACTCATTTAAGGAGAGGGACATACGGGGATATATCACTCAAGATCACTAACTCACTTACTGACGGCTGGTGTGGTAAAAAAATTTCCAGCTTGTTCCAAATCCCTCTGTGCGCTCCATGAGTTTTAACCACAGGTAAATAAGAAGATTATTTAGCTTCTGCTGACAGATAAGGAGGGATAAAGGACAAATGGGTTCACTTGGATTTTGCTTTGCCCTCATCCATCTTTATTGTTAAGGTCTTTCTGGCATCCCCTCCCCTCCTCTCTCCCCCTCCTGTCTCCAATTTAAATGTAATATACACTAATATAATACAGTTTTTGCCATTATATGTATAAATAAAATCAAATGCTTCAGTGTTAAAGAATCAGTCATGACTGATCTCTACTGAAGGCACTGTGTCCCACCAGTTAATGCTTCCTTTATCGACTGTAAACTCAATCAAAAGCCATGTAATCAAACCAAATATCTGTGTCTTCAATCACCAGTCTAATAAAAGCATGGTATTGTGCCTTGGCTTAGCAATTTCCAATTATGTTTTCAAAATGAGCAGAGAACAAAAACATGATGGTAGATTTGATGAAACTGCAAAAAATATTTGGAACATTAACTACTTATAGATTGTATTTAACATATAATAATGTAGTTGTAAATACAGATATGAGGAGTGAAGCATCTATAACAGGTGTATTGACCATATCACAGGTACGTATAATAATATATCTATAATGATTTGCTTATTCTTTATGCATCTTCATGCTGCATAACAACTGCGAAAGCTCCTTGTGTCACTGAAAGCCTTAAAACACTGCTGAAAGAAATCTAGTTTTATTTATTTATTTACTTTTACTTCTGAACTGTTTCTAAGGAAATGAACTTTGAAGCCTCAACATGTCTTTGTAAGTTTTCAAGCATTAATAAGCAGTTTTAAGCCTGACTCTAAATAATTTGTACATGTGTAACAGTTGCGTTATAACACATTGTACCGCTTTGTTGTTCTTATATTTAGACTTGTTAAATATATTGAGTGCCTTGTATGTTAATAAATAATAAATGTTGTATGTGGAAGTGATGGCTCGGCTGCATCTCTCTCCCTCAGCATCAACAGGCATTTGATGACCAGCCCTCCCTGGAGCCACTGTTAGACTTCATTACATTACAGCTGTTAATTATAAATCTCCATCCAACTGGGGTCTGATGGCCTAAATGTGCCATAATGGGCCTTACTTGGAAATGACAGTCCATTGTCAGACCATGCAGAATACACCGTGCCCACTTACCAGCTCTTAATGAATTTGTTTCAAAGCCTTTTCCCCCGCTTCTCTTTATTGCGAAAGATGACACTCAACGATATTATGAGCTTTGCATTATGGGGATCATCTTTATTGCCCAAGAATCCACCTGAGAATAAAATAGCACGGCACAGCTCATCAAAACAAAGCTTATTTGCATCTCTCAGCAGTTGGCATAGGACATGACATACTGTATACACAGCAAAATGTACAGAACATACATTTAAACCGTCATATTGCTGCCATCTTCTTGTCACAAAAATATGCACATTATAGTGTCACAGTACCTTGCATTAAGGAGTAAAATAAGGAGCAGGGCTTTTTGTTTATTGTACTGAGATTCCTTCTGAGTTTAATCCCTTCATTTAACATTTGCAGAAAAAGACAAATTTCAGATAGAGCTACTCTTCACACAAAACACATTATAGATTAACAGAGCACCACCACCAGTTTCCCCAAACGTTATGGCTAAAAGCAAAAGTAGTGCACAAATTTCATCCTACACATAGATTTCTACCATAGAAAGGACATTGAGCACCTCCCTAATCCAGATTATACAGTATGGCAGCCATTTTACATAGTTAAAGTTATATCTATGGGTCTACACATCTCTACAACATTATGATCTTCAAGTACAGACTCCATTTATAATCATGTTGTCTTGAATTTCATGATATGATATACACATGTATCAGTGCTGCAGCGGAGAAGCTAGTAAAAAAATTATCTTACAATGATATCATTTAAAAATCTTTTAAAAAATTATTCATCCACTCTAATTGCTTTAATCTACTCTTCATTAATGCCACGTTAGTAAATAAAAAACAGCAAAAGAACAGAGCCACTTTTAAATAAATATCACTTTACTGTAATACAGTGGTATCATGAAATGTTAAGTACTCTTTCCCTGAAATCTTCTACTAAAATCAGGAGGCCGATTATTGTGTTATGAGATGCTGATCACTTAATCGCTTCCCTTTAATCATCTATACATGAATGTAGTGACTAGATAGATATTTTTGTGATACAGAGCAGGGATGCAGGTTATGTGAATGTCTTACAGGCCACATTATAATGTTGTGGACGTTTGCTGGTATTATTCAATAGTATGAGTCTTTACTCTTTGGCAAGACTTACTGAAATGCCTCTTAGGACACATTTACCTTTTCTATACAAAAAGGAAAAATAAAATCAGATCATTAAAAGGCTCTCTAGATGCATTAGAATGCAGATAAACAGGCTTCAAGATGGATGAAATAATCCGCGAGGATCTTCAAGTATCAGGTGGTCTTTTGACAAAAGAAGCTCTACTTTTGGCATGTAACTGTAAATATCTCTAGAAGGCGATTTCTCCTGTTTTTACACTTTCTGGTCATCTGTCCTCAGCTTTCGAAGCAGGTCAACACACTTAAATTTGTGTCACAAACAGCAAAGATGACAACGTCCATGGCGTCAAGACACTAAATGCAAATTGGACAGCTTCAACGTTCATTGGAAGTAAGAGGGGTGCATCTAAAAATATTCCAGCGGCTTCTTGGTGATTGCAAATTCAAAACTTTACTGTCAAATGCAAGCTGAAATGGACAAATACATGGTGTCATAACCCACCATTACCCGTTATCCTTCGCTTCCTCTCATTCAGACCTCCATGCTGGAGGTCGGGATGAAGATGATCACTGTTTGTGTTCATGTCAGGCTTTGGCCTCCAGCAGTTCGAGGAACAGTTTGTGCATAGGCACACGGCCGTCCTGTTTGATGCTGCAGAAGTGCTGCACAGCACGTGAAGCCGTCTGACGCAGCAGAGGGAGGGTCATGATCAGTTTGCCGGCCCGCCGAGGGTCCTCTGGGTGGTGGGTGGCCTCATAGTCCTGGAGGGCCCCGTGAAGGACGTCCTGAAGTCTCTGAACTGCCTCTGAGTCCTCAATTTGCATGGAGTCTAATAAAAGAGATGGATTTGAGAAATGAATAAATGTAATGCTTTAATTATACAAAACATAAAAATGCAGAACAGCGCAGGTAAATAAAAATGAAAAAGTGTTTGGAAGCACGTCCAAACAGCCTAAGCTCTGTAATAAATAACTCTATACCTGAATTAGCGAGTGCAATAGCCTTGAGGACCACAAACTCCTCCTTCTCCATCCCTATGGTTTTGTACTTCTTCACCAGCTGGAGGATAGCATTGTTGAGATCGAGCAGCCCTGCCAGCTTCGACTGCTCCTCGTCCATGATGTAATCCTCAGCGTACACCAGCTTGTCCTCTAAGGTCAGCGAGCGAAACACCACTCGAAGGATCAAAATCTCCATCCAACCACTCTGCAGTAGACTCATCTGGTCTGCCAACGAGAGGGAGGGAAAACCTAAAACATGAAGAGGATTAAATAGACAAGTTAGAGATACTGTAGTGGGTTACAACAGTTTTAAATGTAGTTAACTGATTGTATAGTCTGACGGAGAACAATGTTTTTAATTTTAAGGAAAAAAGAACAAAGAACGGTACTTTAGGAGGCAGAAAAGAAGGATTTCTGGGTTAGTTTAGTCATGGTTAATCCTGCTGGGCCTGTTAAAACAGCACTATAATGTCTTCTGTGGCTGTTTAGGGTGCTTTCCAAAGCCTGAGAAAATAACATCTGATAATGTCATCAGGGTCAGTTTGGATTGGAAACTAGACTACAAATGTCTCACAGAAAACCTGAGAAGTGGCAGAGAAGGTGCAAGATGCTATGTTATTGCATTTTAGGAGGCATTTTTGAAGCCTATTCTACTAGGAACGAAAACTTGGGCCATCTCAGCCTCTGCATTGTTTTCACCCTCCTTATTCTTAATTAGTTCGTCAGCTTTCAATAAAAAAATAAATCACTGAATCACTTATTATTATTTCTTGTTTTATAATTATTATCTATTATCATTTTCTTGAATTATTTCTTGTATCGTATCCACATTCACTCAACTGCTATTACTGTTTCAGTTGTATTTGATGTTTCATATATTGCCACCATGATTTTGAAGGTGCCTGATCATAGAACATTATTAGCATTAGCATGGTAACAGCAAAAATGTGAAATCTTGTAACTTGAACATGTAGCTGAACTACATTTACTCTTACACTTGCTTACTATGAAACCATGGCCAGCAATCAGCGTAGCTTAGCATTAGCTTCCTGCTAGGCAAAGCAAACCATCTTATGTTTCACAGACATACTGGGTGAGTGATCTGTCATTTTTCATCAAACTCTCGAGTGAACTCTTGTATTTCCTTGAAAATCTTTGTCCTGTTAAAATATTTATAGTTGCTGCATTGTAAATAACTCATAGGATGCTGCCACAGCATGGGCCAATAAATGGAAAGTCCATCAATATCTGTTGCTATTCTTATGTTTTTTAAGGGTTTAGAGTGGGTCTGTGTGTCTTTTTCCCTGTTTACTTAAGTCTCCACAGTTGTATTTTGATGAAATATCCTAATACTGACAAATTGAAAGTGTGGATGGTGGCATAGCTACATGAGCTACTGATAATACAGAATTTGTTTGTGGCAGAATGCATCATTTAAAACCGGGCCACGCAGCAAAGGGCACAACAAAGGACAGGAATGAAGAGCTGGTGAATTTAATTACTCTCTGTGGGGCACTTCCACTTTGATTGACAATTACACCCCACAGGAGTATGATTAAAGTTGATCATCCTGCCCACATAAACCTACACACACACACACACACACACACACACACACACACACACACACACACACACACGTTTACTGTAATTAAACAGATGATTCTACAGAGCAAGTGGGGGAGGGGGAGGCGTTTGTGTTTTTGACACCATCAGTGATTGTTATCAGGATCCACTGCTCTTTACAATCACCACGGGAACGTCAGTGGCGCCCATTTCCCCACTATCGCTCCCTGATTGATTGGAAACGCTGTCTGTGCACAATTTCATTGGTCGATAGGGATCAGTATTCTGGCACTGGACCATCGATCAGGGACAGAGACCTGTGTGAATGTGTGTGTGAGTGTGTGTGTGTTTGGGTCTGTGTGATGAAATCTCAGGAAATATATTGATAGATTTTAAGGTCAAATGAAGTTAAACCTTCAATAAAGAGAAAAGCATGTTTTCAAGGGACAAAGCAAAGGACACTTAAAGCAACAAGGAGTGTTGACATTTAGGGAGAATTATGTTGCCAGTGTTGGTTGTATCTTATCAACAGTAACACACAGCCAGTCACACCACAGTCGCCCTCACACACGCATTCGACAGCCAACTCACAGCACAAACTCAAAAAGGCCAAAAGCAAAGAGGGCAGTTGGTCTTTAGCCAGCTCATCTGCCAGTCTGGCCCTCAGACTTCAGACCACATCACTGTCAATGTGCCTGATAAGAGCAGACACAGAGGAGGGGGAGCAGCCAGGACAGTAGCCCCATCACACTCACCTCCCCCTGGGCGAAGAACTCAGATGGCCCAGGCCACTTCGCCCAGGACCCTGGTTCTAGCAGCGATGGGGGCCGTGTGGCCTGCCACTCATCCAGAGCTGATGTGACATGGCCATTACGCTGCTAGGAAGGGGCAGTCTTTTTTTTTTTTTTTTTTTAAAAACAATTCTCTCAGTGTATTTGTTCTTATTCTCTCTCTGTATTGCATCTACTATCTACCTTTCTTTCTTTGTCTTCTCAACCTGTTCCTTGAATAATCTCATTGTCCCTTTTTTTAGGGTCACTCATTTTTCCATTTCTCTCTTTTTTTGCCCATCCTTTATCTCTTGTACTGACCTTCTTTCTTTTCTTTTCTCTCTCCATTGAGAGCAAATTATAAGCCTGTTAATTGAATCTCAGAGGAAACTGAACATTCTCCATATCCCCATGTTATATACATGAAAAGCTAATTACAGCATTTATAAAGTGCTAAAACAAGCTGGTGTTTTGTATTTAGCATATAACTGATAAAGAGCTTAGTTATTAATTGTTTCATTCCTTTCTGATGAAGATACTTTAGGAAATACACTTTCCACTAAGCCACAGCCAGCAGCTGGTTAGCTTAGCTTAGCATACAGACCAGAGACACAGGCACAAACAGCTAGCTTGGCTCTGCTAACAAAGCTAACAAAAAAAGCAGCTGAGCATATTTCATGAAAGGGGCGAGTGGAGTGAAAATAAACCCTAAGGCATGAAACCTGGTGCAAACACCAGGTTTCACAAGTTTAGCTTGAAAAAATAACTTTATCACAATCCTGTTTATAAGTAATTTATAAATCCTAAAATGTCCCCAACCTTTTAAAAGTCTTAAATTCACCCTGAAGAAGTGTATCATTGAAAACTAGCTGTATTATTTGAACAATTATATGTTTTTAGCCTTATACATTGGCTACTGATCAGATTTTTAAAATATTCTTTCCTCCTTTATCAATGTACAAATTGCATTTATTTGCATCAACTTGCCTGACTGAAGTTCACCGTTTGTTGTATTTTATTTATTTATTTATTTTTGACATTTCAAAAGTTTGACTAAGATGAGCTTGACAGTTGGATGAAAACATGGCTTCCTGCCCCCCCACCTCTCTCTCTCTCTCACCCTCAGGTGGGTGTCTGCCTCTCGCCACTGCTCCACTTTCCCAGCCAAAGCCTCCACTGGCACAGGGCTACAAATACACGCATCAGTCGGACTCCGTCTGTCTCGTGCGCTGACAGTAAAGAGCCAACAACGAGAGAAAGGAGACAGACAGCAACAGCCTGGGGGGTGAGAAGGAGGATGGGGGGGGGGGGGGGGGGTCCTGTTCTCTTCTCTTCTCCTTTTTTTTTTTCTTAACAGAACAATGGAAATGCTGATGAGGGATACCAAACACCGACATACACTGAAATGGTTGCTTCATGTCCACTTTGTAGGAACAAACATGGGGACAAAAATAGTACAGGGAATCTAGCGCACACACACACACACACCTGCTTTGTTTGTTTTGTAAGCATTTCAGAGACAAGACATCAACAAAAAACCCCAGGTGTTTCCCTGGTGATGTTTTGGGTGTGGATAACCACGGCTGATAAAGCAGTCAGGGCTTGAGGAGGAAAAACGGGCAATGGAGAAGTTGACAGAGGTGATAATGCCACTGGTGAACCGGTCACTGCTCGAGTCTGGATCCATACAAGGAAACATACTCACAACTTCCTTATTGTGTCTACTGTGGCTTTTTTATTTTATGATTAATTGTTCAAACCTCTAAAAACGTCCATTTTTTTTTTATCTCTCCAAATTTCATCTTGAGATATTTGTTGTTGGAAACTTTTGTAGATTCTGCAGATTCGAGCAAAGTTTTGTCTCCACAAAATGACTTTGTGATGACTCACAGACGGGCCGCTGCTTTTAATTTACACAATATCCAAAAAATGATGAAAAATGCCCTGACAACAAATCAATTAACCTCGAAAATAAATGGCTGATGAATCAAACATAAAGCAATTGTTAGTTGCAGCCCTAACTAGGTGTCAGGTTTTTTTTTTTAATCACTCAACTAACTGATAAAAGGACCAGTCATTTCAGTACGAGTGCCAACACACACATAGAGACAGTTCTGGCAGGGCTGTTCTGAGTAGTGCTGTTTTTTATGTCTCCAACACAGACCTGCAAACCTCTGTTGCCACCACATACAATTACAACCATCAACATTGCTGCATACCACATTTTAATCCCACTAAGCTGTCAGAATACACTTCCCCTCTCCTTTCCACCCACTCATCCAAGGAAAAAAAAAAAAAGAAGCTCTGGACATCCCTGCTGCTGTTCCTGTGTCAGAGGAGAAGCTAAGTGTGTTCCAAGTGTCAGAAGGATTTCCGTAATTCAGACAGCACAGGGACAGGGCTGCAGCCCAGGAAGTGAATTAAAGCATCCAGGTGGCCACTGGTCATCTGGTTGATATATTAGGAACACACATTGGTCAGCAAGGGCACAGCGCACACACGCACACACAGAGGATGACTGACAGATAACACAGCAGCACCAACATGCCCTCCTCTCTCTTCCACACATCCAGCAAGTGTCTTGGCGACCGCAAGTTCCAACAATCTCCTCCTCTGATCTGATTATAGACTTAATGTGAGCTAATGTGTGTGGTGGATTGTGTGAGCAAACAAACTGACTGACTGACTGACTGACTGAGCGACACAGGAGTTTCAGCTTGAACCATACCTGGGATGTGCTTGGCCCAGCCGATGTTGACCACCAGCTCCCTGTCAGCCAGGTCGCACAGTGTGGTCAGAGCCTTAATGTCGCTCTCTGGTACTGTGGGGTCCGGCATGGCGAAGATGCCCTCGGGTTCAGCCACGAGCAGCAGAGACACTACTTTGTTCTCCACCACACCACCAACAGAGACTGAGAGAGAGAGAGAGAAACAGCATGAGAAAAAACAAAAAAAAAAATCAGAAATTCAAAGTTCGCTAAAAAGGAGTCTCAGTGGGATGAGACAAGTTTTTAAAATCCTTGGTAAGAAATGGAAAATGTTTTTGTCTCATTCCAGTGAAAACCATGCATCTCCAAATTAGGTGATTTTGAATTTCACGGTCTCCTTAATTATTCCAAATTGCTTCATATTTAAGGCTAAATAAACAATTATAACCCAACAGCATTATCTGAAAAATGCATTGCATCACTTTGGAGATATGTGGTTTCCATGGGACGGCAATGTTTTGCTTTACAAGTGCAAAGTAGACAAGAAGTTCATCACAGCTATTCAAAGCCTCCCACTTCTCACTTCAAATATTACAGTTGGCAGTGATTAATGCCAACTCATTAGCAAATACCAGCTATAAAAATGATTCAGTGTTCTGACAGAGAACATCACAGAAAACATGATTGGACTGTTTTGAACTCACAGACCACAACACAAGATAAAATAAGAGCCTGTCATATCTACAATAAAGTAATCCATTAACGTAGACAGAGTGCCTAACAGTTATGTATTGCAGTCATGTTCCTATGCGCCGTAGTTGATGTAAAGTTTTGCTCGTACACCTACATGTTTTTTTCTGGGGCAAGGCGTTCTGTGGGTGCAGATACGGGCTGTTCTCAGCATCTATTCTCCTCTTGTACTTCTGTCTGCCGCCTCGGACCCGGTCCAGACGCACACCTACAGCAACACAAACACAGGACATTAATGATGCACAGCTGTCACACCTAGGTGTCAGTAGATGACAGGGTAAATGTTCTGAATACACAGAAAGAAAAGTGACTTCATATATTTGTGTTACGCCCATAATAAAAATCCAGCTACTCCAATTTGACTCACAGTAATTGATATTTCAAATATCTCAAAAAATATATTTCTTGTTTGATGTCCTGATTTTAAAAAATGGACTGTAAGATTAAAGTGTAAAACTTGCAGGAAGAAATAATTAAATAGTGAAAAGTCACATTGGGAAAAAAAGCAATCAAAAAAGCAAGAAGACAAGCATTTATAACAATGATGTTGATAATAACAATAATAACAACAACAACAACAACAACAACAACAATAATAATAATAATAATAATAATAATAATAATAATAATAATAATACAAGGACGCAATTCAATGTACCCCGTTGGTATCAGTGAGTAATGTCTGCACTGTCACTCCAAACAAATTTATTTTAACAGAACATTACAATTCCACTGGGATCTTTGTCGGGTAAGTGGAGTGGTTTGGAGTCAGTGTGCAGGACTTCTTGCTTTTTTCATCAGTAAAGACACAGACGACATTTTCAAATAGGTAATCAGTTATCAGAAAGAGGCAGGAAGTTGGCCGGTCATGCGCACGCTCGTCTTGATGATCCCAAGGAGACCGAACAGGACATATCTAATGTTGGCACAGCAGCATACATCCTGTAACATGACACCCGCTGATGACAACTGCTCATCTTAAGTATTGTGGCAACCTCGTCACCGTGGTGATGGGGATTTAAAAGAGAGAGAGTGAGAGTGTGTGTGTGTGTGTGTGTGTGCGCGCGCGCGCAAAGTTACATGTGGAGAAGCTGAAAGTCACCAAGTGCTACTCTGAGGGAAATGCATGTGTCCAGTGGGTGTGAACGTGACTCAGGAAGCCTTTAGTTGTGGTGTTGGGTTACCTGATCTACACAGTGCAAACAGCCAGAACAGCCCTGAATAGATCTATAGCGGCACTCACGCCTGTAAGAGACACTCTGAGGTTATTATTTGCCCACTTGACACCTCATAGTGATACTCCATCCCTTTGAGCTGCTGCCTCCTAAACATATTCTTACTTATGCAGATATTTATGGAGATCATGCATCAACCCCTACAACATTAAATAACATAATGTCCTCTTGATCAGGCATGTAAAATATGTTTTAGGATCATCTTAGATTATAAGTATGCTTTTAAATTTCTTTTGTGTCATTGGTTTATAAAGCTATTTTTGTCATCTACACTAGCATGACAACAATTAAAGAATTTCAACTTTATTTATGAATAGATTATTTTTGTCAAAACAACACTGAACCATTAATCTAACTCATCAAACAAATCTCTCTGTGGTTATGCTGTAATATGTGCAGATGTATTCTAAAAATGCTTAAGCTTACTACAATCAAAAGAAATGTGACAAATTGTCATGATATAGGTTTTAAAGCATAATGTTGAGCACTAGTATAATAGTATAATAGTTTTGTCCATCACATTTGGTCCAAAGTTGGTTAGCTGGGCAAAAGTGAGCTGGCAGTTTGGAGTTAAGAGGAAGGACAAGTTGGCAAAGGAGAAGATTAGTGGGGTATTAAAGGAGAGATTGGTCACGTAAATGCAATGCTCCATGACCCTTTGGCCATGTCACCTGGGGCAAATAGTAAGCATTTATTAGCCTGGGTAGTTGGCAGGTGCCACTCTAAGGTGTAAAATGAGGGATAAGGGACATGCTTACTTGTGTGTTGTCCTCAGAGTTAACGCTGTTGGCAAACACTGGATTAAATCAAACTCGCATAGTAGATGTATGGAAGGAGGGTGTTTTATACGGGTATATTTGTGTGTGTCTGGATCTGACAGTTATTCAAACACACACATCAGAGCTAAGTGTAACTCTTCACAGTGAAAAGTGCTGACAACCAAAAGGCCAAGAATAGCTTTGGTGGATAACAAAACAGACACACACACACCTCCTCCCTGTTCGTCTGTACAGCCCATCAGAGTTCGATTAACACTACTCAGACATTCGTCTATTTTTTGCTGCTTTCATCGCTGAGTCTTCTTTTGAGAGTGTCCGAATGTTCACATGAGGAGCTTCACGAGTTCCCAAAATGCACACAGTACAGCAGGATCAGGAGCACGGACATCCAGACACTGATCCTGACTCATCCAGGTTACCATGTCCAGTGTTGTCCATTCCTGCTGCCACTGCCAGCATGTGTTCACTATAAACAATCCCACGCATCTCAGATATTGTGACAAATGTACACATGGCTGCTGCCACCAATGTCACTGTGGCATGACAATCCCTGCACACTCCTTCTGGTCAACAAATTACAAGAAAAGAATTTGGAAAGTTGGCAGCTAAAAGTTCACATACAGTCCCTCTGTCATGTTCTGGTGCTTTTCTCAGAATTCAGATTAACAGCACAATTAGCAAACCTGAGACCAGATAACTTCAGCAAACAGGAAGTGGGCATGAGACAATGAGATGAAATAAACGGGGGTTGTTTATAATGATGTTGCTGCACCGATGCTCTTATTTCTTAGGCACATAAACCCTTAAATCATAAAGGTAGAGGATTGCAAAGATGCATCTGTATGATAAACTGAATTTTAAAAATATTACACACATTTTGTTAACATATATGTTTTTACAACCCTTAGAAGCAACAGCAACTGCAGGGATGGGCACTAAACAGGGCTTAATCAAATCCTGCCTGGGGTCTATATGTCTTTTAGCTGTGTATTTAATATGGCTCTGACTCTCCCCATTAAACCTCACAGCTCCTCTGTCTCAGGCTTTACTGTGGCCTCTCCGGGGAATAGGGGCATTACGAGACACGATGAAGCGCGTTACGAGGGCGCTTACGACAGGAGTTACGAGGGGCAGTTCGCATTTCACGGAGGTCCAGGAATCCCACAAGGCATCTGGAGGAATTTACGAGAGGGGAGGGAAAGCAAAGAGGGTGGCTAGAAGTGAGAGAGGAGGAGGAAGGGGGGGGGTGAGAGGTGGACTGGGATACTATTGATGCCCCTACCCTTTTAAAAGCAGCTAATTTAGAAAAAGGCACACACACACATACACTCACGAAAACACACAGAGGTGTGAGCGTAAATGTGAGTGCAGACTAACATGTGCTAAAGCAAATTCATATCCACAAACTGATGCACGTGTAAAGATGCTATAATTCTGTGTATACATAACTCAACACACGTTTGTGAACGCACACAGCAGCAATAAACAGATGCTCCTGTGTGTTTAGAGATGAGTAGGTGGCATTAAAGGATCATTCCAGTGTTTTACAACTGGGATCTTGTTTTACAGTTTTGGTTATCATTTCTATTGGTTATGATAATGTCATACTCACCGTAGTAATGAGAGCTGGGAAAATGGCAATATGTCAACAACAAAGTGTGACGGGTCAAGAGAGGAGCACTCAAACAAGCACACAGGCTGTAAACAAGTCAATAATCTAGTTACCTAATTTATCACTATTTGGAGTTAAAACTTTAAGTGAGAGCCCTGAAAATGACAACAACCTCAAAGAAATCACGCACAACAATAATTCAATACAATAATTCTAAATAAGTGTGGCTAAAATTGGGTTTGATTTAAAAAATTCACATTTTTTTTCGGTTGATTTCAAGTCCAACTTTGACCCAGACATTTGTGCCATTCACCTTTAAAGAGCAGAGAGCAGAAGACTGACAGAGTGGAGGAAGCTAGAAAAACCTTTTGTGTTGCACCATCCACAGAAAGTGAAAATACATCTTTGGAATGAGCTGGGCAAACTTATTTTCCTGTTAACGACTAACAAACTTCTATCTTTACAATTACTGTCCCTCAGTCCCACCACAGACACACACACACACACACACACACACACACACACACACACACACACACACACACACACACACACAAACTTTATCGGTCCTCCTTTCTTTACTATCATCTCTTGGCCATACACAGCAGGCAACAAGTGGCCAGTACAGTAGGAGGTCGCTAATGTTTTCCTTTTTGAGTCACTTCTAAATCTGGACAACAATATGTCACCAGACAGGCACACAGCCAGACTAAAGGAGCACCTGACCGCTGTCACTGACTCTCTGTGGAATGTCACCATCGTCATTTCATGTTTTCAGCCTACAGGTTTTGCATTGAAGAATTTAGCTGTAAAACAAACTTGGGATGTGAAAAGAATCTTTCACTAAAATGATTTAGTGTATTTTATATTTTCTATTGCTTTAATTTAACCAAAAGCTTATGCATATGTTATGTGGGAGCTCGGGGGTTAAGGCACCATTGTGTTAATCATTCAGATTCAGAAATAAGAAAAACTGTTGTCCACAACAGAGCAACGAGCCATGCTGGGTCAAACTTTTTAAACATTTTTTAAACATTTTCACATCCTGTCTTGTCCCTCCATTATCTCACTAGCTGTGTTAGACATACACAGACACACGCACACACAGGCAGGTTTCCAGAAGTTATTTCTGAGGAACACCGGTGACAACTGAACAGTTAGTGGCCCTCTCCTCCCTCTCAAAGACACAGCTATGCATTGTTCGACTCTTTGTTTACTACACATACACAGACCTTCACGCTCATCACAGCTGGCGCAAAGGGCCTGAAGTTTAACTGTCAGAGGTTTTATGTTTCACTGGAGTTTACCCATCTACAGTACATGCCATCACCAGTTTATCAGGTGAGACATTAAGAGAATCTCAGCTGGTAATCAGGGTATTGTTTCCAGGACACGCACAACAAAGAAATTGCCAGCAGGCTTGTGTTAGCCTTCATTTTCTGGCTGCTTTCTCCCTGTCTCGGCTGTGTAAAGGACGAAATTTGAACCTCAGCCAAATCTACCAAACAAAGCAACTCAAGCAATGTTTTGATCAAGGTCTGAAAGTGATTTTCAGTGTATAGCTGACCTTCTCTCAACATGCCCACGGCCAAACATTTCACAAATCGACAGGCCTGGCAGGATTTTCTTCTTCTTTTGGTGATTTCACATTCATTGGATGCTGGGCAGCTGTATTCGATGTTACCTAGAAAAGGAGAGAACAGAGAAACACTTGAAACTGTTATGGAGAAAAATGAGCTCAGCAGTGTCCTAAATTGTATCATAATTCTCAGATAAACTAGTCATTTTTGGGTTGTCATGTAAAAAGTAACACTTTATAGAAACATACACAGCATGAGATTTAATCTCATACTAGATACTTTTAGTTCCTCGTGTGGCCCAAAACCAAAAAAACACAGGATCCTACTCTTCCCATGAAGCAACAGAACAGACTTGTTCTCAAATAAACTAATAAATATTTCAAACTCCACATCTTCAGTTTGTAACTCAGGCATCCTGTGATACATTTGTGGAGTTGGATAACCCTAATGACATCACTATGACATCACCAGGGTTATTGTTTTACCAAACTTCAGAAAGCTCCCTTTGGTGGCACTGAGGAGTTCTCAGTGACTGAGTTTACTCCTTTAGAGTCAACTGAACTTCATGAGTAATATTCAGTTTAGATATTTTTTCAAATAAAACACAAGATTACATGATTCAAAAAAGACACCAAGACAACTATTCTCAAAACATTGATTTAGAATATTTTTCCTCATAGTCTTTGCAAATAGATAGAAAAATGTTCCCAACACTTAATTAGGAGCAATGGCCATGGCAGCCAAAAGAGCATGTTAAGCCTGATGGCATTCAGCCAGTTGCAGGCGCTCTCAGCTGCCACCCTCCATCAGAAACAGGAAGTATCTGGTAAGCCAGACATCAGATTTCCCCATTTGATCTGACAGCCGCTCATCCTGTTTGCCCTTTGAACCCATCTTCAGTAGCCAACTTCTAGAGGCCGAAACGCAATGTAACCAGCCAGGTCGTCGAAGCCAACACAAGCCAACAGAGCACAGGACAATCCCTTCAAAACACTTGCACTGCATGCCACTGGCTCTCACTGCTAACAGCTTTCAGGGTGAGAGCAGTTTCAGCATCACACACATTCAGCACCATATGTTATCTGAAGCCTAAACTCAAACATGTTGACTATATACATGATTCACTGTGAGTTTAACCGCATATCAGCTGTTTGCAAACAGGTATTTATTTAAAGCCTTTCTGCAGTTTAAAAGGCGGGAGGCGGAAGCTCTGAGCTAACTGATCTGGGCATGTTTATACCAAAACAAATGCTCATGGACTGCATCTGCACCATGTTGCTTGTAAAACAGGTTTATATGATGCAGGAAGGCATTATCAGCCATGCACAATAAATTCTGCTACTAAGTATAAAACGGAGCATGTTCACATGTGTAAATGTGCGTTTTGTGTGTGTATGTCTGTGTCTCTCCTACCCTGGATGGTCCTCTTGAAGAAAGCCTTGCAGGCTTCACAGGAGGCTACACCGTAGTGGTAACCTGAGGCCACATCACCGCACACCAGACAGAGCCGCTTGGCCACAGAGCCCAGCATAAACTCACACTTTACTTGACCTTCCTCCTCACCAAACCTCCTGGGTAGAGGTGTAAAGAAAGACAGGAAGGGGAGAAAGTGAAGGGGAGAAATTAAGATCATTGTGCTCAGATCACAGTGGTAGAAATGGGGGTAAATACACAAAATAAAGGACAATGTGCTGGAAATACCAACCTGTTTGTTCCTACGTTGTTGGCCAAACCTGCTGTGTGACCATAGAGGCTTGGTGAGTCCAGCCCATTACTGTGACCATGGCTCTTTGTCAGGGGCCCGTAGCTTGAGTTTGTGTCCGAAGAAGAGCTTCCCGGGCTGGGTTGGGCCGGACTGACGTCTCCCTGGGAGCTGGGACTGGGGCTGGAGGGCTCACGCTTTATAGAGGAGGGACAGGTGGGGTCCAAGCCCCTCACTGACATCCTGCCCAAATGTCTGGAGGAAAAATGAAAGATTTAAGAGATATATTTATGTACATACCTTCATGTAATACATATTCATGATGGCAAGCGCTTTAATTAACTAACTAACTCAGGTCAGCTTTATATAATGAGTCACCTGGGTATTGTCATTCATATTAATGAGCTGTTGACCTTCAGGGTGTGATCAGTTTTATTAGATCAGGTATCATTTATGTAGATAGTAATAAAGTACAGTAACGCAGCTAGGATCCATTGTTATCATTAATTTATATGTGGGGTTTATATATGTATTTTCAAAAGACAAACAGAATTACAAGGACTCAGGAAGCTCAGGTGATTAGGGCCAATTATTCCCTTTTTTTTTCCTGGACTACCTCCACCCTTTCATTTCCACATCCTTCATTCATGCATCCATCCATCTCAGTCTTCTCTAAACCAGCCGTTTGTGATTTCCCACATATGCAAAGCTGATGTCCATTACACTACTTTGTTTTTAAAGAAGAAGATTGCTTAAACAAACCTAGGGAAATGGCCAAACCAGCAATCATCCGCATCATATTCACCATTATGTTCAATCCAAACACACTCCTCTTTCTCTCGCTTTTTTTCTGCCTATTTTCCCTCTCTCTATTGTCTCTTTGTGTCTCTCAGTTTCTCATCTCACTCGAACTGTCAGACACTGCCGCCTACAACAGTTAACAGGTTCTCGCAACATTTAATGCTTTTGTTGTTAGAAAATGTGGAGACATTGAAGACACAGAGATACCTACAGAGATAAAAATGCAAGTGGAAATTTAATTTGATGGTTGGTTCCAAGAAAAATATACTGATATACTACTTTTGCATTCTTAGAGGTACTTATAATACTACTACTAATAATAATAACTCTTTGAAATAATTCTTCGAGTGAGTATCACTGCTCTATTATTGGCTTAAGATGTGATGCCATGCACTCTGTTACCACCCTGAAAAGAAAAAAAAACATCTGAAACCAGCTGAGGTGTACACTAGGCTCGCAGGCATGTGATTTGCACTCATACACACATCCTGAAAACACACATGCTCACATTGTGGCGTCAGACACTCATGTGTGGATGTAAAAATAAAAATCATAGACATAGTCTCCCACTTCTCCACGTATACTTCAGATTCACATGATCAGGAACATGCTAAGGCTCCCTGAAAACATACACACAAACACACACACACATACACACATTTTACAGCATGTGTTTTCATAAACACCCCAACACATACTTGCATGCAACTGTTTGTCGCCAGGCCAACTTAAAAAAACCCTCTGCAGTCTCTCTCTCTCTCTCTGTCACACTCTCCCACATGCAGGGAGGAATACACATGCACACACATACATCATATCCACATCTCTCGGAATCTAATCTCAGTCTAGTGAAGTTTATGTCCAAGTCAGTCTGTTTCCTGCCATGTAAATGAGTGTTCTCTCGGCCACAAGTCATTTGGTAGGCAAAGAAACTGGCTGCTTTTAACCACCCCCAGAGTAAACCATGGTCATGCGCTATTTACCCCTCTACAAACCCACAAAGACACACAGACACGTAGTGAGAGACAGAATGGTTACCGGTAAGACAGTATCAATGCACTTATAGTTTATACTGCCTTGTATCTCAATACATTTTTGGCACAGACAGGAATCTGCTAAGTATCAAAAACTGTGCCAAACTTGGCCTTGGACTTCATACAGACTGCTGTACAACGGCCTGTATTTAGACATTGAACCTGTATTTATGTTTATGGTCACTTACAGTACGGACAGTACAATGAGCAGTAAACACTTTTTCTGTATTTTTTTTACATATAAAAGTTGCGCTGGCAAAAATATGTCTATCCAGCAACCACAGAGCAACATTAGCATTAGCTTAGAGTCATGTTTTGCTGGTTGCCTGCTAAATACAAGTTAAACTTTCACTCTTATTTGAACTCTTTTGGTCTCTGTTTTGGTCTCCACCAATGGGAGGAAATGTATATCTTTAGCTGTGAAATGCTGCACTATGTCAACTAGCTAGTTGCTAACTTTGTTGGCCAGCTGTTTGGTACTGGGCAGGTAGTGTAACACAGATTTTATTGAAAACAGCTGCTGTAACTGCAAGTGATGCTCATGAGAGAGGTGAGTGTGAACCAAAATAATAAAGTGGGGTACTATAAAACCAAAGAAATGCCCCCTAGAGCTATCGGTCATTTACAAGCAACATTTTTCACATTAAACATTATCATTAGATCAGTTTTTAATATTGATTATCACTGCTTAAAACATTTAAGATGTTTTTGTTACATGAAAATAACTTTTATATTATATTTTATATTTTATTATTACATCAATATACTCGTATTAGAAAATTTAAATATCACCCAGCCCTGTTCTTGAGTCACCAAACTCTTCCCCGTCAACCAATGAACCAGCTTCAACCTACAAGGCTCTGGTGTATCTTGCTCCACCACTCCCCTCCATCTTCAATCTCTCCAGCCCACTTTGAAGACTATAAAAACAGCACAGTAAGATTTCAGTTTCCTTTTAAAATTACTCACTGGCACCCTTATTGGCTATCCATCACAGTCGTCAATATTTCTATGTCAAGTCCCTGACAGGTACAGAGTGAGATATACTTTGTGCTCTCCCATTATAATGCATCACAGGGAGAAAGAGGGGGAGAAGGCATGGAGGGGGGGTTGGCGTTTTGCTTTCATAATGAAATGGCATTAGAGTGGGGTGATCAGATGTGATGTGATATTCACTCTGACAGATTACTAATCTACAACTCCATATAAAAGCCCATCAAAAGACGGTCGGTGCAGCTTCTACAGCCCCGTAGAGCAGGGATAAATCAGAGCGGATGTGAGTGTCTGTGTCAGTGGGTATTCAAAGTTATCATAACTTACTCCCTTTGTGTCCCAGTATCCAAAACAACTCTAATTGCACCATGGGAACAAAAGCCAAAATGCAGCGTGAAATGACAAGGAAAGAGAAAGGGAAAAGAAGGAGAGGAAGAAGGAGAGAGGTGGGAGGAAATTAACAGTGGGGCAGACAGATAGAAGGAGTGTGAAAAAGCTGTGAAGAGACAGAAAGAAAGGGGCAGTCCCGTGGCTCATTAACCTCGGGGTGTTGAAAGAAAAGAGAGAGAGAAGGCAACACTCACTTTCAAATGGGCAGAGTCATAATGCAGACAATGACCCACCGGGAGGGAGGAAGGGAGGGAGGGAGAGTAAGTGAGAAGAAAACAGAAGAAAATAGGGAGGGAAGGAAATATAGAAAATGACAAGGAACTGACCAACAGATATAAAGAATATGGAGTGATGGTAAATCTACAGACCTCGGGGCGACAGAGATTCACACACAAATACTTCTGAGGTTCGGTTGACTAACCTTATGGCTCTAACCCCAACCCTGAGGTGCAGTTATTTAGGTCAGTGAGGTCTCAGTAGAGGTTTTTTTTTCTTTCTTTCTTTCTTTTTTTTTTTTTTACTAATGAGCCAGTAGGAGATGAGCAGGGATCAGTGGCACCCCCAGCCATGCGTAAGAGCCTTAGTCAGGCTTTGGTCGAAGCTGTTAGCTGGGAGATGAAGTGCCTGTGGCTGGAGCATGGACCCACAGACTCTGAAAACATGGATAGCGTGCCATACAGGGGGATCATCTGCGGCCATCACCGCCTTTTCTCCTGTTCTTTATCTGGTTGCGTCTGTCACCGGCAATCAACCAACCTGTGCGTCCACATGTCTGCTCATCTTTTGGCTTCCATCTGTTTTTCTCTAATTCACTTTATCTCTCGCTGCTGGAGAAAGTTAAATTCAATCCTAAAATGCTCAGTGAGATGTGAGATTCTCAGAACAGAGTGATTATGCCACAGCTGATAAAGGCACAGCAGTGATGATAATGGCCATGATTTTTTATGATTACAGCAAACAAAGGCAATCAGAGAAGCAGCGTCTGTGTAATCAAACAGCTGCTTCGCACATCTTTTCACAGGCTGTCATTTGCTTTGTTCATGTCAGCATGTCTCCCAGGGCAAGATTTTCACCAGCACTTGGATGACCCAGGGTGAGCTCCCACACCAGGACTAGTTTCTTCCAAACTGGCCTTGCCCATTTACCATCACTATCAACAAACAAACAGAGACTGAACAATGGCAACTGTAAGCAGCACATACAAACCTCTACACCTGGGAGATTTTTATCTGGACCTCCTCCAAACATAGAGAAAAAGACTTTTTATTTTAACTTATTTGCATAAATCCTCTTTGATTACACCTCAGTAGAGCAGAAATGCTTCATTGATTTACTTATCAGTGAACTGACAGAACAGTATTCAACAGCTATTTTGATCATTGCTTGTTAACTTCAAACATTCTTGAAGCAAATAATGTCAAATCTTTTGTAGCTCTATATGGTAAATAGCGAGACTTTTCTGCTTTTTCCCAGTTCCACATCATTGCAAACTGAATATCTTTAAGACATCATCTTCTGTAAGACATCATCTTGGGCTTAATGAAAGTCATGAGGCTTAATTTCTATTTTCTGACACTTTATAGGCTTCATGAAGAATCAAGAACATAATCATCAGATAAATTGATGATAAAAAATAATTGTTAGTTGCAGCCCTACACAGCAGTAACACAACTAGAAAAGACTGTAGACTAAAACTATCAAGTGTTTTAATTCAAAGGAAGATTAATGGCAAAGATAAGGATTTTTTTTAATGCTTATGTGACATGTGAATAATTGTGTAATTCCTCTAAAAGGAACACTTCTTCTTTTCCTGATCAAAATACTAATGTACAGCAGCTGAGTTGTATTTTGCAGTACTTTATGATTTGTGTTATCCTTTCTTCACCACACTGGACTTTTCTCCAGAGGAGCCTGATTCTCAAACTCTAATTATGTGATAAGTATTTGGGAGTTGACGGTTGATATGTTTTGTCAGAGTGAATATTCAAAGCTTTTTGAAGTATTAGGACAGAGTGGACAATCATAAGCTGTGCATTGTAATGTAGTTAATAATACCTGCACATCACAAATACACACAAATTGATATATAGATGATAAATTTGCTGGCAGGCAGTTGTGCACTTGTTACACAACCACACACAAAGACAATGTGCCACAAATGAAGTTAATATTGAACCTTTCACACACAATATCAGCTCAGTTTACACCTGTGTGACACTTGGTCATTTTGAGAGTCATTTTGCAATGAGAAAGTACTTACTCTGTGTCAGAGTGGTAGGTGAAACACTCTGGGAGGTAGAGGTCGACTAGATCCATGTGCACTCTGCCACCATACTCCGCATAAGAGAAAAATAATCTGTCCTGGGACTACGGCTTCTGTCTGCTTCCTCTTTATTTTCTCTTTCTCTTCCACAGCTTTTATAAACTGTTTCCCTGACCACACTGTTTTGTCACTTTCCCTTTAATCTGCCTCCAAACTTTGTCTCCATCTACTGCCCCCTCGTCTGCTGTATCACACTCTCAGCTGCTCTCATTGTCCCTCTGTCTGTCTTCACTTCACCCACACTTCTCACCAACAGCCCCGGGGCGGTTGGCTGCCTTTGAAGTCCTGACTGTTGTGACTAGCTATGTGTGACAAGGGTCTCCAAGCAAAGTCAGCCCTCATGATTACCCAGCCACACCATTTGAATGGCCTTCCCCCCAGAAGGCTGAGCTGACAGCTGATTGGCTGTCGTATGAGCCAATGAGAGACAGCCTCTCACTGGGGCAGGTGGCAGTGACAAGAGGATGTGGGTATTTAACAGGTTTTCGTTTCTAACATGGGAAAAGAAGAAGGTGAATTCTTTCCTATTACCAGCATATTTTGTTGTTGCCATATCACAAAGGGACACATAAATCATATATATATATATATATATATATATATATATATATATATATATATATATATATATATATATATATATATATATATATATATATATATATATATATATATATATTAAGGATGAGTATCTGATCTAGGTCTACTCTGGACAATTTTGGTGTTTGTACTGTTTGTGTGAAGAAAAATAAGTGATTTGAGTTATGTGGTCTAATTTATTTGTGATGGTAAAAGAAATAATAAAATAAACACAAACAGGAGGTTTTTTTCAATAAAATACCTCAAATCTAATCTATAGTGGATTATTAGATTCATCGATCCACAGAAAATTAAGTTTTTACAACAATCAATTAAAGTCATTTATCAAACAGCAGCATCCTTGTAAGATGAATATCCTTGGGTTTGGGGATATTGGTTGGATATAACAAGCAATCTAAAGGCACCACCTTGGGCAGTTCTGTTTCATGGCATTTTACAGATGAAACAACTGAAACAAGGTTTTGTGACGGGGGCTCATCAAGCCAAATGTAGTCAAGGAAATATGTGGACATTCACGCATGGAAACATACATGCACAGTTTGTAACTAAGCCTTAACTGTCTTCCAGCTTGTACTTCTACCTGATCTAATCAGCTATGGCAATGTGCCTAATGTGATGCTTTTCGCCTTTCACTGACAACACACACGTGCGCACAAAACAAGGTTAATGGGTTCCTTGGGTTTCTGTGTGGAGCATTTCAAGCTCAGATGTGGAATATGCAATTTTCTATTTCTATTTTCTCTAAGACCAGTAAATCCCAGAGCTTCTACAGGGGGAAAAAAAAAACATTTGACCGTATATACTTTTAATGTTTTTCTCCAAATCTGGGAAATAACTTCACTGAACAGAGGAAGTGGAAACTGTACCCCATGTCTCTCTAAATGACAGTTTGAAATCATACTTAAGTTAAAAAATGTACAGATATCAAAGGGAGTTTGGTACATGCAAGCCTCAGAAGCCCTGCTCTTTTTCTTGTCAGTCTTGGCCTGTCTCTTCCTCTCTCATCGACGCCGTTGTCGTGCACTGAGCTGACCCCCAACAAACCAGTCTCCACAGGAATGAAATCACCTGCACTAATCTGCTGCTCAGATAAAGGCCAGACAGCAGACTGCATGGAGTGGGCCTTATCACATAATGCACCACATGAAACACCCAAGCCAACAGAAGCACACACCACATTAAAGCAGCCACGTACACAGGCATGCCACATGTGTAAATAAACATGAACATGCAAACAAAAAGTAGAAAGCACATAGAAAAACCCATAAGAGATAAAGAGTGTGATTTCCAACAGTAGATAATTTTATCTCAAGCATAAAATACAAAAAGCCAGACAGTGTGCTGCTATCGTATCAAATCTCCTAAAGTTAATGTATCACATATAAAGTTATCTACACTGAGGAATTATCTTCTATAAACCATTTAGGAAACTGAATGTTGACGTTAAAGCGAAGTGGCTCTTATCTGTCTGAGGCTTTTAGGTTGCCAGCTGCCATCAATGGAGTCAGTATTTGCTCAAACAAAGCTGAGGTGTTTTTTCACATATTCATAAAGAGGAATGAAATTAAACCAGAGATTAATAATTTTATCAATGGTTGATATTTTCCTTGGCAGCTGAGTGGTCTTGAGGCGCACCACAACAACAGTAACGCACACTTGAGTCAAGCCAGAGTGGCGTCAAGTGAAGCACTTAAAGGAAAGAACACGCCTGAGTGGTTTATTTTCTCTGATAATTTCCTTATTGTTGTGTCCAACTGTACAAAGACTGCACTTTACACTGGCTCTAAAACAAAGCTTGACATTTGAGTTTATATAAATGAAAAGATAGAGTGAAAAGATTTTGCACTCATTGAACCTAATTGGTTGACTGGATGGTTGTCATGAAACAAGTCCAGAATAAAAATTCAGATTAGAGCTGCTGGAAATTATTATTCTCATGTAAACTAATCTATCTTATTTTTAGCTTCTTTTTCAGAAGGGTTTCAATGAAATTTGGTGCAGACATTCATGGTGTCCAGAGGATGAAGCCTATCGACTTAGATGATTTTTCCTGTAGCATCACCATGTGGTTCTCATTCATGGTTTCGAGTAAAATGTCTCACCAACTATTGGGATCAATCCCATAGTATGAATTATCATAGCATTAGTGACTGTTTAGCTTTTCATTTAGTGATAACTGATTAAAAATACTCATCATAAGTTTCCAGAATGCAAAGCAATGTCTTCACTTTTTGTGTTTTGTCAAAACAAAATTCCAAAACGTACCTGTTGCCCATTCAGAATCATATAACGCACAAGAAAGCAGCAAATGCTCATATCAGAGAAGCTTATTTTCAGTGCAGGTTCTAACATCTTTTTCTTAGTCACCAGCCAGTAAACTGCAGCCAATGTCGCATATGCTGTGTGAATGACAGTGACAGACATGTCAATGATCATGCCGATGACCAATGAGATGATCATTTAGAAAAACTGTCTCCCCTTCTCACCACAGAGTATGGACAAGTTCATTTTAAAATGTACCATGTGATGCTCAGTGCATCGTGTAATTAAAATGTTTGTTTCTCATTTGTGTTCATGTAAACAGTTCAAATATCAATATCAGTATCAGCCTCACTAATTGACTTCCTGTTGGATGTCAAAAATGTAATAGAAAACATTTCAAAAAGACAAAAAGGTAACTTACAATGAAATTAAAAACCTAAAAAGCTTTTATAAAAAATGCCAACTTTATACAAACAAACAAAAACACACACTGAATGACAGGTTAACACAGCTAAGAGGACAATTACAGGAACCAAAGCAAAACCCAGAAATGACAAGCGAACTGCAGTGGATGAAACTAAGCGCGTGTGGCTGTAGTTAAACATCAAAAATATTTTTACACTGCTCAGTCTGGAGACAGGAGTTCAATATCACACAGCACCCAGCTGCCAGCTATTGACCCAACACCAGATGCATCCAGTTTTCTCTGAAGAAAAAAGAGAAAGTACAAGTGAAGCAGCAGGCACCATTACACACACACACGTGTGTGTGTGTGTGTGTGTGTGTGTGTGTGTGTGTGTGTGTGTGTGTGTGTGTGTGTGTGTGTGTGTGTGTGTGTGTGTGTGTGCGCACATCTTTTCTCCTCATTCCCTAAACTCACAGCCACCAAATCTCAGCCTCCGGGGACAGCTGTCAGATTGACTTCCAAAACTGGACAGTCACTCTGCAATTCAAACCCCCACCACACACACACACACACATACACATTAGCATCAGCGCTCAGATCTAGTGAGTGTAATGTGCTTAGTTTATGCCTGACTCACAGTCATCCATCAATTACTGAGACAGAGGGAAAGACTATTGACACTGTGTGCAAACACCATTGTCTCGCTGCTCCGACACAGTACCTCAAACACTTCAATGGTTTACAAAAGGGAGGAGGCAGAGGGAGGAAGAAGGGGAGAAAGCCTAAAGGGTGGGGGGGAAATAAGGTGGGGACATGTAATGTATATGACTATCATATAAAAATAGGAAAAAGCTTCAATCTGTACGTATGCTTTAAAGTTTGGTGTCTTTAAATAGATGGATGGAGGGGAAGTGGTTCATAAAATGATGTATTGACTGACAGATGAGAAATGGGAGATGGATCAGTTTCATTCCATTGATTTGTAGCGCACTGTACAGGGATCAGAGGTCACGCACACACACACATCCATGCCAGAAACCTTAGAAAGCCTCTGGGAGAAGCTTAAAACAACACAACCATAGAAATGTCACTTACAGCTACTGGGACCTGCTGCTGCTGCTGCTGCTGCTATCGTCAGCAGGTCAATGGTCTTCAAATGGTTTTCACTTAT